>PVJI01001186.1:0-195714 GCA_004026765.1 Micronycteris hirsuta | reverse complement strand
TATTAGGAAACAGTCCCCATTTAAAAATGATAGCTATTAACTATAGCTATTAACTATAAAGTTTCATATATTGGTATTATTGGAAACTTATAAACAGCAAGAAGCCTATTTTGTTATTATCATCAGGCACAGAAAAGTTTTAATGTAACAAAGAATGGTCACATTATGAGTGATTAATACTTTCAAGTCCAGCTCCATATATGATACTTTTCTCTGTGTATGTCACATCAAAAAGGGCATGTTTGGTAACTTTCCTTTATATCAAACTCATTGATTCTCATTTGAGAGTAAACCCCTTTTAATTCTTTCAAGGCTCAGTAACCATCAACAAAATATAAAGACAGGATTTTGCAAAAGAATAAATAATTTAGAATTTCAAACAGCAATCTCTCTCTCAACTTCCCATACCCCATGCCCAAAACCCAGAGTGTGAAATTTGGCTTGCTTCTAGTTTCCTAATTAAAAACAGTATGAAATGCTAATAAGTATTATCATATTAATATACTATGTTCCCTTGTGCACCCCTGCTCATGCCCCAGGAAGTTCCTTTGTAACTTGGCAAAGCTTCAGAAGCTGTAGCCTCTGAGCTCTGCTTCACTCTTACAGCCTCTGGGAGAGAAGAAATGAATAGTTTGCTAAGGCCAAGCTGGCTCAGCCTACTGCTTGCGAGTGGCCGGAGACTTGCAGCTGCCTCTTCTTCCTTCTTTCTGTAAGAGGATAATGTCTCTGATCTCTCCTAGCCTTAGGGGCAGCTTTATCAACTCCAATGGTCAAAGGAAGCTGAATACACAGCCCTTCCATCTGCTCTCAAGGGCTGGGCAGACTCATCTCAATGCTATGCAAAGCAAAAGTAACACACAGAGACTTGAACAGGATGATACAAGTAGTCATTTGCTGTTTCAAAGAAATAAATAGGACTTAAGCTTCCATGGCACAGGTAAATGAATATTTATAAAAACAAACACCCTACACAAGTTATTTTAAATCCACGGTCTTAGGTCAACAGATGTGTCAACAATGGTTGAAATGAAAGTAATGGCCTGGTCTGGGTCCTTTGACCATCTGTTTCTCGCTGCAAGTCCACAAGACTCTCTGTGAACAGTGTTTTGATTTATATGGAGTCAACATTCCTTTGGACACACAGCTCATACTTTGAAACAAGTTCATAGATTGATCACTTAGTTTTGATGAGATATTATACCCCACTGTCTATGACTGACAGTACGTATGACAGGAGAATAGTTAACCTGGAGTAATGGGGCTTATCTGGCGAATACACTGCAATATTTATTTGAGTTGAATGGCAAGATGCAAATTAGCATTCCTTCCAAACTGTCTCACATGGGAACGAACATATTCCTTTCCTTCCCAGTTAGTCTTTGTGGATGTATTTCAAAATTAATCTCAGTTGGAATGTATCTCTGTACTTAGGATGGCACATATCACCATCATTTTTATTCTCTTCTTTTAAAATCTGAACCTTGCAGGCAGCTGCTTGTGGAAGAAAAAAAACAAAAACAAAAAAACCCACACCAACCAGAGCCCTTGTCCTAGTCTGAAATCATTGGCTGTTCCCAAGACTCCACAAAAATAAAATCAGGACACATCTGCTGCAGGGTTCCATGCCAGGAAGCAGTCTAGCAGCCACCACTGTGGTCTGACTTCACTCCCCAATCATTTTAGTTAGGATTCCTTTTTGGCTTTTGATTCAAATTACAGGGCCATACGTAAAAGCTGGTGAGTTAATTAAAAAACCAACAACCCAGAACCGCATTGAATCATCCCAGAAATCAGCAGAGCCTGTGGGAGGCACTGCCTCAGGTTTCGCCCACGTGGTGGGAATGCACCCCCCCAATAATAACAGAATGGCATGAAAACAGACAAAACTACTGATTTGTCACAGTCATGATTCAAGTCAAAGCTCACAAAGACATTTGCTCGAATCTCATCAAAATTCAAATTAATAAGTGAGAGTGTGCTAAATCAATTTTCCTGCCACTTCTAAATACTAGCCTTCGTAAATAAGATCAAGTGGAATCATCTTATAGTGGATATCCGTTCAAATTGTTACAGTGTTATGAAAATTTCATTAAAAAATTACAATAGCAATAGTACCCAAATTGATCTGCAGATCCAATGCTATCCCCATTAAAATTCCAACTCCTCCCCACTTCTATTTTGCAGAAATAGGGGAAAAAAGACCTGAAACTTCATATGAAAAAGTAAAACACCTAAAATAGTCAAAAAAAAAAATCTTGAAATCTTGAAAAAAGAATCTAGGTCAAAGACTTTCCTGATTTCAAAACTTTCTACAAAGCTACAGTAATCAAAACAGTGTGGCACTGTAATAAGGATCAACATACAGATAAAATAATAGAACTGAGAGTCAAGAAATAAACCCTGGTATCTCTGGTCACTAATTTTAAACAAGGGTGGCATGACCATTTAAGGCAGAAAGGATAGTCTTTTATAATAAATGGTACTGGGACTGGCGATATCCAAATGCAAAGGAATGAAGCTGGACCCTTACTTCACACCACATATAAAAATTAACTCAAAATGAATCAGAGGTCTAACTGTTGGAGCTAAACTACAAAACTCGTAGAAAGAAGCATAGGTATAAATCCCTTTGACTGTGAACTGGGCAATGGGTTTAAACATAATACCAAAGCAAAAGCACCAACAACAAACAGTTGATATTGACCTTGATCAAAGTTTTAAAATTTTGTGTGTTCAAGTGATATAAAGAAAGTGAAAGTAAAAAGGCAACCTATGGAAAAGAAGAAAATATTTTCAAATCATATATTTGTTAAGAGTCCAGTACCTAGAATATATAAATAACTCTTACAACTCAATAATAAAAAGGTCAAGAATCCAATTAAAAAGTAGGCAAAAGGTTTGAGTAGATCCCACTTGTTCATTTAGATAGAAAAAATAACCCACAGTGAGCCATTGCAATGGCGTGAAGTGGACAATGTGGCTGATACTTAAACCATCTAATGACTGTGAGTATTTATTTGGATCACAAGAAACAAGATCAATATACCACACGGATTTCTTTATAGCAATGTCTACAATTTGTCTGCCAGAACGATACAGATGATGCTTATTTGTGTTACATGAAACCTTTAATCTTCATTCTTCCTAGAAAGGGTATTCTTTTTTAATATTGTTAAAGGAATGACTTTTCCTTTACAATTATGGATTAGAAATTCAGAAAATATCTATCTGCCAGAAAACTATAGACATCATTCAGAAAAACTGATGTTGTTTCACACATAATTTATGTCAATAATTAATATACATCATGTGAAATGTGAACTTTTAAAGGACCTTACTGCTGACTTCCACAGATTATCTGGAAGACACGTGCATTATATCCATAGATTCAATGCTTAAACTCCTGAAGAAAAAAGATGGCTTGACTATCACATCACAAAATGTACAGAGAGCACTACATGTACAGAAAGCACTAAACCAGCCACTGGGGGTGAGTCAGATGCTTAAGGGCTATGACCTCCCAGGACTGTTTACAGACCAGCTGGGTGTCAAGTATGAACTCACTGGTTAGACAGGTCAATATCGTGCTGTTTCGAGACATGAACATGGCAGTCAACGAATCAGAACACTTGGATGCTAGTGTCATAATATACTTTCCAATTGTGAAAATAAAATGCTTATCTGGCGGTTCACTTGACAATGTGTTTTTATTTTCTCATTTATAAATAAGAGTTTCCTTGGTACCACAAAAGATCCTGAATAGCCAAAGCACTCTTGAGAAAGAAGAAAGGCTGGAGGCATCATGCTCCCCAATATCCAACTACACTAAAAAGCTATAGTGATCAAAACAGTATGGTACTGGCATAAAAACAGGCACATAGATCCATGGAACAAAATAGAGAGCCCAGAAATAAACCCACACATATGGCCAATTAATTTATGACAAAGGAGCTAAGAATACACAATGGGTAAAGGACAGTCTCTTCAACCAGTCGTGTTGGAAAAACTGGACAGCTACATGCAAAGGAATGCAACTGGACCATTGTCTTACATAATACACAAAAATGAACTCAAAACGGATTAAAAACTTGAATGTAAGACCTAACACCACAAAACTCCTAGAATACAGGTGGTAAGCTCCTTGACACTGATCTTGGTATCCAAATTTTGGATTCAACTTCAAAAGCAAAGGCAACAAAAGCAAAAATAAGTGAAACTATATCAAACTAAAAAAGCTTCTGCACAGCAAAGGAAATCAACAAAATGAGAAGGCATAGTACTGAATGGGAGGAAATATTTGCAAATCATATATGCAAAAGAGGTTTAATACCCAAAATATATAAAGAATGCATCCATACAACACAACAGCAAAACAAACAAACAAAAAAAGATTAAAAATGGGTCAAAGGTCTTAACAGACATTTTTCCAAAGAAGACATAGAGATGGCCAACACGCACATGAAAAGATGCTCAACACCACTAATCATCAGAAAAATACAAATGAAAACCAGAGGGGCAAGTGTTGGCACCCATGTGGAGAAAAGGGAACACGTGTGCACTGCTGGTGGGAATGTAAATCTGGGCAGGCACCACGGAAAACACCATGGGCGTTCCTCAAAAAATTAAAAATAGATCTACCATATGATCCAGTAATTCTACTTCTGGGTTATCTGAGGAAAACAAAAATACTGCTTCTAAAAGGTACATGTACCCCGATGTTCACTGCAGCAACATTAACAATAGCTGTGATATAAAAACAACCTACGAGTCCAGTGCTGGACGAAGGGAGAAAGAAGATGTGCCGCATGCGCACACACACAGAGGAATACTACTCAGCTATGAAAATATAAAATCTCGCCATCTGTGACAACACAGATAGACCTTGACGGCACTATGCTAAGTAAAACAAATCAGACAGATACAGATGAGTATCATATGCTCTCACTCACATGTAGAATCTAAAAAACAAAACAAATGAACAAGCAAACAAAAACCAAGCTCACAGATAACCGAGAACAGAGAACGGACTGGTGGGAGGGCAGGTAAAACGGGTGAGGGGGCCAAACGGAACAAACTGCCAGCTATGAAATAAGTCAGTCATGGGCATGTAAGGTGCAGCGTGGTGGCTACAATGAATAGTGCTGTATTACATATTTGCAAGCTGCTAAGAGAGTAGATCCTCAAAGTCCTCAAACGAGAAAACCAATACATTGGTAACTATGTAAAGAGATGGATGTTAGCCAGCCTCACCGTGGTGACCCATTCACAGTGCACGCAAACACGGAATCATCATGGCATATGGGAAACCAATACAGTGTCACAGGTCAAGTATACCTTATGAAAAGATAAATAAAATTAGTGGCTGTATTTTGGAAGAGTTAGCTGTTCTGCTAATAGGGGGGTAATATGCATTTAGAGGTAGGCAAACAAACCTTGGTCATATCTGTAGTTCAGGCAACAATACTGCAGAAAATATGAAAAGGAGCATCAAAACTACAATAAAACCAAAGAAGAAACATGTCTTTGGTAATGTATGATATAAATAAATGTTCCTGTTTCCAAATACTTCAATCAGCTGCAAAATATAAAATCTACATACCCTTAAATGTAATTTTTTTATGAAAAACAAAGAATAAAAGCAGAAGAGGTTAACAGTTCCCTCTTTACTTTTATAATTTCTTTCTTGTTGATACCATTCCTTGCATAACAATGAAACATAAGGATACTTAAAATTCTCAGTAGTAACGAATGTTCCATTTTGTTCATCTGGCTGGTGCTGTAAATAGTCTAGTTTAAACACAGACTACTTTGAATTCATTAAATCCCCAAACCAATAGATTTATTAAGAACAGAGAATGGAAACACTGTTCTTGAAATCGGCATGCTGTGTTTTCTCCTGAAGAGTAGAAAATTTTATCAAGAGGCCACAGTCAAAAGTAATAAGAAATTCTAAGCATTCGTTCATTAGCACAAGCCCCTTGATCTCCTGCCTCGTACTTCAATCCTACCCCATTCACCATGGACTGGCTCTGCCAGAGATCCTTCCAACATCTGGTTTATAATAATTCATGTGTTTTAAATTAATTCTGAATGCAAAGAGAAAAAAATAGGGGGTAGGAAACAATGAGGCCTTCCACCCCCCTTTCCTTCCTACTGTCTTTCTCATAAATTCGCCCTTCGGGCATTCTGTGAAATAGCATCTCTGAATGGAGCGCTACAGTATTTTTAGCCTTGAGGTAGCTGCAAAATGAAGCACTTTGATAAATAACCTTGGTGCCAATAGAGAGAGGAAAACAGAATCTGTTTAGCATAGATTTAAGGAAGACTACGAAGGGCAAAAAAGTCCAATCATTTTGAAACAGCAATTTGACAAAGCAAAGGCAGAGCCAGACAACAGTAGAAAAAAGGGACTCTGCCTTTCTGAAGGGCTCAAAGGTGACTGAAAAGAACATGGACATTGAAGAGGAGGTATATTTTCTTTAAAATAATGATTCCATCATTTGTTGAAGAAAAAAAAAGCTACTTTCAGTGAATAAGGGGATTTTTTCCCCTTCACAAACAATGCCTTAAGCCTCCTTTGTAAGAAAACTTCATAATTTGCATGCAAATAACTTTTGATTTTTTTTAAAGGAAAACATTAATAAATAACTGTGCTTGGGAACCTGCACATAATAATTCAAACTTAACTGAAAAATTATTATTATCAAAAGGCAAGTTTTTATAAAAACAACCAATAGGGCAATTTCGATAATCCCACGGAGTAATGAAGTACAAGGACCAAACAGCTGAAGACCGTGGTGGCCAGGACAATGCACCAGACAACGCACTTAAAACATCAAGTGCCCAAGTATGTGACTTGGGCAGATGACCAAATAACAGTGCCATGGATAGAATACACGACAATTAGAAAATGTTACTAACGACAGCCCTCAGAACTTTGGCTTTATTCTTTATTTGGATGGCTTTGCTGATGCACCCACTGTGTCGGCTTGGTCAAACAGGGCTTCAGAGAATGCTGTGGCCGTGGGAAGATTTGCTTTGTGCCGCGCTGTGCTCACGCTGAGGAAGGAGCTCAGGGTGGGCCTTTAGGGTTCCTGGGTCCACCCGATCAGCCTCAGAAGCACCTAGCGTGCAGTCTGGGCAGCTGCTTCAACCTTGTCGGTGGTGACTCTAACACCTAGGAAGCACCAGGCCCCTCGGCCAGATCCTGAGGATGCAAAAATGACCAAGACATGGCCGGGAAGAGCTCAAATGATGGGGTGCTGGGGGACAGGCAAACAAATAATGAAGCACCAAGCAGAGAACGTATTCCAGGTGGATACACAGTGCTTTGGACACTGAGGCTAAGGAGAAGAGCAGAAAATTCTACCTGACAGAGGAGAATGGAGAGCATAAGGAGCATGAGCTTCGGACTTGTGCCAGTCTTGGCCCCAATTCCACTTTCGCCACTTTAACTGTCTCTTAAGGGCAGGTACTGACCTTCCTCTAAAGTCCAGTTTCTTCGACTATAGATGGGGGTGCTGTCACTGACTTCACCAGCGCCGTCATTAGAGCATGTGTGTGCGTTTGTGTGGATTACAAGAAAACACTGCTTCAAGTGGGCATGGCCTGGTGCTCCAGGGCTTGCTTCCATGAATGGGCTGTGAAATGAAGGGCAGTCCACAGTTTTTCCCCAAACCACCTGCCACATCTCTCTGTTACGGCCCTCGACCTTCAGGATGAACTTTCGTAACGAACTTGGACCATCAACATCCTCAGTAACAGACACTCATTGCTTTGCTACTTGGCTGTTACTCAAATGCCAGCTCTTCTCTCTTGTTCTCTGTGCAAATTAGTCAAACATTTATAGGAGCATTTCAGTTGAGTATTGAAGGATGCTTCTCAAGCAAGAAAGAACCATGTACAGGTTTTACTTGCACTTAAGCTGGGAATGCGGGCAGCCCTGAAGAGGAAGAATTTGGGAAGAAGGGGCCATGCTGCAACAGGAAGCAGGATGGCTAGAGTTCGGAGCTTCGTGAAACTTGTGAGGGAGGGTTAGGGGTCTGAGCTAGGGTGGAGAGCGTACACGGCAGGGATCACATGAATACCAGGGGCAGAATATAGATGCCTAGAGATTTAGAAGAAATCATGGGAGAGGGAGAGGGAGGCACCATGGATAACTAGAGGACAACTGGGACAACTCATACTTAAAACTGTAGAATGAGTAAATTTCAAGAACAAATGAGCTCTTCATACACACTGACTCTACTCTGAGAAATGCGTGAGAAACGGTGGCATATGTCCTTGGGACTCAACAGACGGGCTATCAGACCTATGCATTTGGGTCTAGTTTGTGAACAGAATTCTGATGGCTCTTATGCTCTAGTCAGTTACACCCTGCTGTTCTCAGTAATTTGATGGCAATTTCCACTCTCGCATTTCCTTCTTTCTACTATGGCTAGTTTCTTCTTTATTCATCCACAACAGAGAATTCTACCCGAATGGGAGCATAAATTAACTGCAGCAGATACACCTGTATCGCTAAAGCTACTGGCAGTTCCTCAGACTGGGGTAACACTTCATCTCAAGAGCACTTGTTACCCTTATTTAATTAAATGATAGTATTTCTCTCCATTTAATGTAGGTGTTTTACTGCATTAAACACATCTCAACTGCCCACATTTATTGGTACAAAATTTACATAAAAGGCATGCATTTATAGGTACTTTCAGATCTCGTCCCTTTGCCAGCCGCTCTGAATTTTATCATCTTTCCTCCTTGGACAGAACTGACTCCAAATGTAAAGTTTGATTATACACAAAAAGGCAGATAATCACAGGTCAGACTAATGACAAAGTATTTAATTAGAAACTATTAAATGTACAAGATATAAATTAGAAGCAATCTGTGAAGATCCTATTTAGAAAGTAAGCTAAAAAACAACACCTATCATGCAAAATTTTAAACATAAAAGTAAAAAGAATACTACAAAGAACTCCCAAATACCCTCAGATTAAACAATCAGCATCCATGCCAATTTTAGTTTATGGATATTCCTACTTTGAAAGTGAGTTATTTTTAAACGCTCTTTCACATGAAGAACAACTACAGAAGACAACTAAAATTGCAGTCCATAAAAGCCACTCTCCACAGGGAGCTCTCTCCTCTAACTTTGTTAGAAGCTCAAACGGTGCACACGTCTATTTAATGGAAGTTCATTATTGCAAGCTTCTCTTTCTTTTGGAAACAGCCACTTAAAAATGGAAGCCAGAAAGATTTTTTTTAAAGATCATCTTTCAGGATTTGGCGTCTAGGATATTGACAGTGACAAAAATATTAAAAATAATGTGCTGTTAATCCCACTTAATAGTTTAGCGTTTCTTTCTTTAAAGGAAAATTCCATAATTCCAATGATCTGAGTGATTCCAATGATTCTAAAAATCCTCCCGTCACTGAGATTTGACGCTTACTGTGTGGCCCTATTCTTAGGCATTTTGCAACACTCCAGATACCTGAATCACCATCTGTGCTGTGGAAGGATGACTCACTAGTGGCCACTGTTTTAGTACTCTCTTGCTGAATAAAAAGTCCTGGTAATTTAATTAGAAAGAGTCAACCGTAATTACTGGGCGAGAGTGAATTATTAGTGGTCATCAACGTTCTAGTCCTTCAGAGAGGCTTATTATTCCTCTACAGTTTGGGCTTCCTGGCAACACCTCAATGAAGTTCCATACACATGAAAGTAAGCTTGTTAAGAGAGCTATAAGGCAAAGATACATTTATCTAGAAGATTTGAGCTTTAGTTCATAAGAATATGATGACTTCTTTGATTTCTGTCCCTTTACAACTTATTGAAAGACTTTCTTTTCTTTTTTTTTTTTAAGATTTTATTTATTTTCAGAGAGAGGAGAAGGAAAGGAGAAAGAACAATGTATGGTTGCCTCTCACATGGCCCTCACTGGGGACCTGGCCCACAACCCAGGCATGTGCCCCGACTGGGATTCGAACCGGGACCCTCTGGTTCCCAGCCTGTGCTCAATCCACTGAGCTACACCAGCTGGGCCAAGACTTTCTTATACTTATTTAAACTACAGTATTTTCAAGAATCCTTACACATTTCTATCCTACAAATACATCTAACAGGAATATTTCATTCTTACGGAAACTTAATAGAGTTAAAAATTAATTGGAAATCCTGCCTCCAATCCACAGTGTAGACTAAAAGTTCTGACTACCCTCCTAAGAGCTTACTCAGCACTGAGCTCCCTTTTTGAACAAAAGCTTAGATGATATAGTTTCTTTTCAATGCATGTAACCTGTAGTAGACTTGATTAGGTTTGTGAATACACAGTACTAATCACACCATCATCCTCTGATACCTGTCAAACACCTGACTGATAATAACACAAACAACATTTAAAGGCAATACGTTAGAAAAGAAAGAGTAGAACAGCTTTGGCACAAAATGTAAAATGCAAGCCAAGAGCTGTTTTGGACAACTGAAAGAAGAGATTCTTATAAGTCTACCGATCTACAACACCCTGGCTGTTCGGATTCCAGATAAGCTGCATCTACAGAGAGAGAGCCACATACCACATACATATTGCTTATTTGCCGAGAGTTTATGCATCAAATCTCCAGGGTTACATACATTTCTTTTATGTTGAAAGATTCACTAGAGTAATTGCCATCTATGTACTTTTGTAAGGTAAAGTTAAATAGATATGGGCGTTTGGGGGCTTTGTGAAGAATTATGATGCTTTACTCCCTTCTCCAGGAAAAACAGAGATGGGAGAACTTATATGAAATATTAAAGATGTCATTAGGACAACTAGGGACATAAAAGATACTGGGCACACGTGTCAATTTCCTGGTTTTGAAAATGTATCATACTTTCTAAGATGTGACTATTGAGGAAGGTGGGTGAAGTGTACAATGGACTTTGTACTATGTTTCCAACGTCTTATGAGTGTATGATTACTTCAAAATAAAAGCTTCATAGAAGACAGCGGGCATATCGTTTAATTAAGTTTAAACAACAATGTGGGTCAGACAATCATCATGGCTATTGTGGGTAGGGGGGTGAGGGAGGGGTTCCCAGAAAGATGTGAGTTACTGAATATAACAATAACCTCAAGGTCAGAAGTCGTGCTTTTGTGCTTTTGCTGTGCTCCTTAGGATGTGTGTGACATTGTCAAGAAAGTTTCATAAATTTTAAGTTTGAGCTCCTTCATCTATAAAATGGGGATATAATGCCTCGCAAGGCTTATGACGATAAAGCATTAACAGATGATAAGATGAAGGGTTGTCTTCATTACACTGTAAAGTATCAAAGCACCCTAAGGTGACATTTACAAGACTGACAAAATTAGAAGAAAACTGTTGACGAGTAAAAGCCAATAAATGGCTCATCATTGCACACACATACCATACGTCATCCTCCCCCACTTTTATAAGAATGAATAGTTAAGACCTGATGCAACTGCTCAGGTGAGAGTTGCATTCCCTGGAGTTTTATTTCAAAGGAATCTGCTCTTTCCCCTTCCACATACAAGGACACTGGTTATTGTTGATGCAGATGAACTCGTTCTCTGATTGTCTGCTACGAGAGCAAAACATGTGGCTATGCACAGCATCGAAAGAACAGCTTACTTACCAACTTCATCCTGAATCTCCTCGGCCACCGCAGGGACATTGTAGAGCAGGGAGAGGGACTGGTTCATGCGCTCATAAATCACACGGAGGTGTGTCATCACCTGCATCAAAGGGGACAGCTCCAGGTAAACCATCTCTGGGGTAAGGACATTCTTTTCCTTACCAAGCATCATAGGCAGATACAAACTTCAAAATGAAACTGACAAAACGCTGCTGAAACTTAACCTGAAAGGGCAACCCTATTTTCCTTCTTCTCCCATTGTTTGTTCTCTCTCTTTAGAGCTGCTTTTAACTTCCCCTTATATAGTGTGCTTGCAACCATAAAATACAGAGCCAATTAAAAAGATCATTGCATCCAACTCTAGTTCTTAATATTGAGGTCCCTAAGTAACCTGATGTCCTAATTACATTGCTTTGCAAATTTGTAAATAGATGAGAATGTATTCTAATTTGACTGGATATTTCATGAAACAAAACATAGGGTATTTTAAATTCTTCTGTTGAAAGAAATGTACAGTTCCAGATTTCCAGCGGTAGATGCCAGCTGTCAACCTTTGGGAATGGAGAAGCATAAAACATATTTATGACAGGCTCACATTACTCCCAAGCATTGGAAGTTTCTGATTGCTTACCACGATTTAGTTGAACCAATTTTAGAGGTTTTCCTTTATATACCTTTTGTTTTCTCCATTTTAGTCATCAGAGATATAAATGGCTCCTTTGAGAATCAGTAGCAGTAGACATTGAAGATTTTTTATATTCCTTATTAATAATTCAGAAATTGCCAATCCCCATGTTGCGTGAAGTCAAGCCTTTAGAATTTACCAAGCATTAAAGAATAGCTGCCCAACACCCATAGCTACTCTGGGAATAATGAAAGATCTGACTCAGAGACCAAGAACCCTGCATCGCCAAAGCTGTAGGCAATCCCACGCCGTGCGCTTACCTGGGACCGGATCTGAGCAGCTTTCTTAGGATCCACCATGCGCACGTGTTCGAAATGCTTCAGGGTGTGCTGCCTGTCTTTCTGTTCGGCACGGACATACTTCTTCAGCATGTTGAACACATGACGAGGCTGTTGGGGGAAAATGAAAAAAAAAAAAAGTCAACTTTGTGCAAAAATATTGCTTCTTCTGGTGGCTCTGGGTCAGAGGCCCCACTCATTCATCCCCGGGTGTGAACGGATTGCGAGCCCTCTCTTTGCAATTCCCCATTCTAAACATTAATCCCATTCCTTTCTTAAAGGGCAACTGCTTAGTCCATTGGTCACTTTTCATTTCTAAAAGATCATTTAATATTTGACGTATATGATGACTGTCCTCCTGAATCAACACTTTCTTCTTAAATAGCAGCATTCTGATGTAGAAGGGGAGTTGACTGTGGATCTGCCAGATTTAAGTTAGGTCCTTCCCTCTTCTTACCCAAGTACACAGAGGCCTATGCGGCCACAGTTCTATACGTAGTCTCAATGGTTAACTCAGCAGTAATGCTGCACAAATGATCCCACCGCAAGCAGCATAGAACAGCATAATAATCAAAATGAGGAAAATAATAGGCAACTTAACCACTACTAATTTGTAGGCCAAGAAATAATTGATAAGCTCTAAGAGACATTAAATTTTCCAATGTTGAAACTGTAGTTATTTTACTTTGAAATTTAATTAAATTCTTCCTATGCTATTGGATTCTAATGCGTTCAGCAACAATTCAATTTCTTCTTAAGTGCTTCTATATTTTTCTAATTGTTTCCATTTTAATTCCAACCTTACTTGAAAACACTCATTCTCATAAAACAAAGGACAAGACCTCTTTTGTCTTCAACGATTCCATTGACTATATGATTTTATAAAATGATTTCCAAAGATACATATTTCTTCTTCATTAAAACGACAACAACAAAATAACCAATGGAAGTTCATATCAAGAATGGAATTTCAGCCAGTTGGGTAAATGCCATAATTATTAATTATTAAGTCTTGGGCACCTTGAAAATCTGTTGGAAAGTACAGAATTTATTCCCAGTCACGGGGGTGGGGTCGGAGGTAGGGGTTGCAAGAGCTTATGGGATGTGACTCCCCCTCTCTTTTTTGATGCTTTAACTAGGGGCCACCACTCTGACATCCCAGGTGTAAGTGGTCTTACTCTGTGCTCCTATGAGAGGCCATGCAGATCCCCATTATTGCCCTTAACAAAATCTATTAAATGACTTATGTTTCTGACTACCCTTTTCAACTGTGAGATCTTTAAGGACCAGGTTTGGTCTTTCGTTATCAGGAATCACGTAACACACAGTGCCTGGCTCAGAGAGGGTGCTCTGTACTTAGCAGCTAGCTTAATGTCCTCCGCAGGCCACAGTCCTATGCTTAAGAAAACAAATAAATAAATACAATAATAAGAAAATAAACCTGCGCTCATCTGCCTTACTTATTCCTTTTATTCTTCTGCATAATCTCAACAGAGGCAGACACCAAAGCTTGCCACACAGCTTTTGGCCACACGCCATTCTCACTTGCACTGTGACATATGGTTGAAATGACAAAAAGTCAGAGAATGGTCTTTTCGATCTTAAAAGAAGAAAAGTAGTAAGTGGTACCAATGGACAAACTACGTATACATGTACTTAAAAGATGATAAATGTGCATGCACTAATTTGGAAAAGGTAATTTGTAAAAGGTCAGTAGCTAAGGGCTGACTATTGCTGAATGTGAGGGATTCTTTATATGCTCGATTGTGCAATCAGGGTATCACATACCCTCGATGCTGGCTTGTTTTGGAAACCAAGGCCTAAAAACTCCCTCTAGTACTATTGCAATTATACTTTCAAAGGCGGAGACAAACAGGGATGCAACTAATTGTGTTTATTCATGATGCCCCTGCCCCTCATTTACACAGCTGTCGCAACGCTCTCGCCGTTGCTCTACTTCATTTATTTTCCTTGAAAAGGCTTTATTGTTCGAAGAATTTTTAAAGAAGAAATCATATAAAAAATACTTCAATTAAACATAAGGATTACTTTATAACTTCTTTCCTTTTTCTATTTTTGGGAGGGGGGAGAATGGGGAGCAGATAGTCACTTATCAATGCTTCCAAGGAGGCATTTTACCCTGAAGGGACGGCCTCGACCAGGGGTGTGCACCAGGATATAACGGCTCCAATCTGGCCTGGGGCATCATTGCATTAAGCTAAGTCTCAAATTAGAGATGGGGAGGCAATTTCTCTTACAAACATCACAAACAACACCCATGCCCATAAGCTAATTATTAACATAAACATCAACTTCAAAATGAATGAGTCTCAAAATTATGTAAGCCTCAATTTGCTCATCTGTGCAATTAAGCAGTATCTTTCGTATAGTGTGAGTATTAAAAATGTTCTGTGTTAGTTATCAAGCATAATGCTTAGTCCACAGCAGTCCACTTATTTCTTCTACTTACTACTTGCCTCCACCTCCCCCTCGCTTTTCTTTCTGCTAAACAATAACAGTTAAAACTTATTAACTGCTAATAGGAATGAGACCATGTTTGAAGCGCTTTAGATACAGTAACTCATCAAATCTTCATGTCAACCCTCGGACAGGTCTAGAGGCTCCTGCTCCTTCACAGAGGGAGCCAACAAGGCACCGAGGGCCACATAGCACAGAGCTAGTCAGTGGGGAAACCAGAACAGGCAGCCCAGCTCGCAGGCTCCAGAGCCCAGTCTCCTAATCACCAGTGGTCCTGCCTTTCAAGGAAACTCTCCAACTGGCCAAGCTAAAGACAGTTCCATGAAGTAATTTACAGCATTGAAAACAGAAACACATAACTGAATGGCTAAAAACAGAGTATGTTCTAAGAATTCTTGCCTGGATTTCTAGTTCTCGGGTGCTCAGATAATATTCTGAGACATGCTAATACCTTCTTTCAATTATTCAGAAAACCCCTTAGCTTGTTCAGTCTCTCAATAACTGCCCTTGGTTTCTGACACTTACACTATGCTTTGGCTAACCGTAGGGAGATTGCAGAGAGGAGAAAAAGCAAGATAGGAAGGTCCTCTGTCAATCCATTTAGGATTACTGGAAAATGATTAAAGGCATTAGCTGAAAGTTAGGCTTATGTGACATTCACAGATTCCAGGTCTAAATCCATCTTTATCTTTTATGAAGATGGATAATTAAATAGTGAATATGCTCACTTGTTTAAAATTGCTTATCTCATTTAATACCGACATTTCTTATATGCTTCCGAAATGTATTCCAAACGTCTCCACTGGAAATCCTTCCCGCATGACAAGGAATACTAGCAGGCGGGGCTCTGTGACTCCCCAGGCCTCGGCAGGGCTTCTGCTCTCCTACCAGGGAACAAAGCTCCTGCAGAAACAATGGGCCCTAAGAGGAAGCAATGACCTCATCCTTGTTTATGTGAGCTCAGATATGCACTGTGTGCGCCTCTATGTAAACACAAACCTCTTCTTTCTGGTGCCTGCGCCTCAGGGCACGAGAGGACTCAGAAAGGCATCACCATGTCCCTCAATAAATGAACTACAGGGTTCTGCTCGGCTGATTTGATCAGGCAGACACATTTCTAAGAGTTATGCTTAGAGATGAAAAATACAAAAATCAGATTAGCTCTTATGTTGGAGTAGGCAGAAATCACACCAAATAAAAAAGCAGTTATGCCTACACCTCAGAAAAAAAGAACTATTTTTAGTTAAGAAAAATAGATAACATTTCCCTACACTTTTCAATTTTCATTTTCTCTGGATAACACACACACATACACACACGCAAAGAGCCCTACCTTTAGTATCTGATTCATGCACATTTCATTAAAAAGAAATAACCATCTTTATAACTTTTAGCCATATAATACAGATTCCCAAGGTTTAAAATTAGTTATCTCTAGAACTGAATCATGTATCAAAGAATAGCAGAGAATCTCATTGGTTTACGGAGCTTTATTTCATTCATTTTCCCAGAACAAAGAAATTTCTTAAAATTTTAGTTAGAAATACTCACCCAGAAATGATAGAGAAAATACACCTGGTATCCATATAGAAATATGTTTCTTAAAGTAACTTACTATTACTATTTTCACAATACTTACATTTGAGAGGATTGTTAATATTAGAAAAACAAGCATTAAGAATTTAGTAGCTCATCATAAAGCCATTGATAGTAACTGAATTTAAAAACACATTTTTAACCTCCATGTGTATAATTTCAAACATTCTCAAATCATAAAATCTTGAGACTAGTAATAACATTTTTCCTGCTAAATTTCCCTTATTTCACAACTTAAATATTTTATGTATTAACACTAAAATCTGGTTTTATTGGCATTGAATGTCTAGTCATTATGAAACTTATGCCAAAAAATATATATAAACAAACAAGAAAAAAACCCTGCCAGGAATAAAAAGGAAAGAACTGCCCAGGGGACTAATTATATCCAATCCTATTTATTGTCACTAGTGTTTCTGAAAGAGTGTTTATACATAATTACAAAGTATGTATTTGCATCTGATTTGTGACTTTTCAGACTGCACTAAATTCACAATCATACTGCGTTTGAAAAAGTCATTTTAAGGAATAAATTTCTTAAATAATTAAGAATAGGCATTACTAAAATGGATGAGACTTAACCTGCAAATAGACTGAACCTGAAGATTTACACTTTGGAATATGAACAACGTTCATATTTTAGCATTAGAGTAGAACCTATCTCTGGTTGCTGGCACAGTTCCTGGCCCAATATTTTCCCCCCTGAATATTTAACAGACCCCATAGCACGTTCACACTCTTGTCAACAGGAAGGTTCATTTCATTAGTTCAGAAGACCCTTCCTATGGCGTAGGTTTTGATATAAGGTTCACGTATGCAATTATGAAGGACATTTTATGGCCTTTACCTATGACAGATTTTCTTTTAATTAGTTTCCCCACTTCTCAGACGTATTGCCTTTTCCACTTGGCTCTTTTAGGCAATTTCATAAGTTTGCTGTCCCTGGTCTTAGGATCAACCACACACATCTGACGGACTCAATGCCCGTCATCTGCATGTGCAGCTTTTCATTCCACGGCTCACGTGGGAGGGACACGGAAACAGGACTGCTGAGCTCGATGGTCCTCCCTCTGTAGTTTCATGCTTGATCTAGAAATCTGGCATCTTATCAGAAGACACTTGTGCCTTAAACCATTTCCTAATGGGAAGAAATGATCTGTCAAGAGCCTTTAAAAGCCCTGGGTGAAATCCTGCCGAGGAGGAGGAAGAAAATGAGTCACTTGATGGGGAGCACCCTCACCTTTCCAGGTCACGAGGGAGTTATTCAGAAAACCCTCTCCTGAAGCATTAAATTGCACCCCAGTGGTTTCCACCCCTGCGACTGGGGAAGTTAATCATCTACCACGAAAAAGCAATTCTCTCCTGTTTTCAAAAATAGGTTTAGGGCCATTATTTTCACAGCTCTACACCTCGGATTTTGAGAAATCTTGAGCATATGAATAAAATGTACAAAATCTCTGTGTGCTGATTGAAAAAACACACTGAGGAGAGGTAAGCCTCTTTCTGCTTGAGATGGTCTCCGCTGATTTAATTTGCTGCGTTGGCCTTCAGCATTTCACATGTGGCCTCACTGTTGCGAGAAAAGATTCTGGAAACAAAGCAAAGTAACAGCCCCCTCACACTCAACCCCCCCAAACAAAACAAAACAAAACAAAACAAAACAAGAACCAACCATTCAGGGATGCTTCCATAGGAACCTTAGCATCAAATCTGTGTTTATGTTTTTCTTTAAAAAAAGTATTTTATTTATTTATTTTTAGAGAGATGGGAAGGCAAGGATAGAAGTATCGACGTGCGAGAAAAACATAAACCAGTTCCCTCTTTCATGCCCCTAACTAGGGAGCTGGGCCCTAACCCAGACATGTGCCTTGATAGGGAATCGAATAGGCGGCCTTTTGGTTCCCATAACAATGCCCGACCCACCAAGCCAGAGCAGCCAGGGCATCTGTTTATCTTTAATCCTAGGAGCTGAGCTGAACTTTTAAAGTCCACTGCGAAATTCACCTATATTCCTTTTTTCAGAAGAGCACTGAAATGATTTTTTTAATCTTTATTTTATTTTTATTATTCTTTATTACTGTTCCATTAGAGTTGTCCCAATTTCCCCCTGTTGCTATCCCCTGCCCTCATTGCCCCAACCCCTCTCCCCAGCCCCTCGCTCCCTAACTCTGTTGTACATGTCCATGGATCGTTTATACTTGTTCTTTAACTAGGCCCTTTCCCGTCTTTCCTCCCTTATCCCCTGCCTGCTCCTCTCTGGTCCCTGTCAGTCTGTTCCTCGTTTCCATGCCTCTGGTTCTATTTTGCTCACTTGTTTGGTTTGTTGACTAAGTTCCTCTTACAGATGAGATCATATGGTATTTGTCTTTTGCCCCCTGGCTTGTTTCACTTAGCATAATGCTTTCCAGTTCCATCCATGCTGTCATGAAAGGTAGGAGCTCCTTCTTTCTTTCTGCTGCATAGTATTCCATTGCGTAAATGTACCACAGTCTTTTGATCCACTCATCTACTGATGGGCACTTAGGCTGTTTTCAGCACTTGGCTATTGTACATAGCACTGCTATGAACATGGGGGTGCATAGGTTCTTTTGAATTGGTGTTTCAGGATTCTCAGGGTATAATCCAAGGAGTGGAATGATTTTCGTAGTTATTAAAATTAGTATAAGAAGGCAAAACAATCTAGGCCAAGTTGAATAAACAAGTCTTGAGAAAACAACTCAGGAAATGGCAGTACATTCTTGCTCCCAACCCCTTCTCCCCCATCAGTGCTTCTCAAGGGTTGAGAATATGGAGGCATTCGCTCCATCCATTCCTAGCATGTCCAGGTCACTACTTGGCTCTGGCTTTGTGATGCAACAGAACACAGCAGCACCCAGGCAAAGAGGAAGTCATCTGCCATCCCTTCCCGCCTCCCTATGGAAGCAGACAGATAACTTCTCAATAGGAACATCACACTGAAGCCTCCACAGATTCTACCCTAACAATATATTCCACTCGTCCTCTTTCTAGGGTGGAGGATATGTTTCTACTTTGCAATTTCATCGCAACCTTCAATTAATCCTTTTG
The DNA here is from genome assembly GCA_004026765.1 of Micronycteris hirsuta. Taxonomy (NCBI): domain Eukaryota; kingdom Metazoa; phylum Chordata; class Mammalia; order Chiroptera; family Phyllostomidae; genus Micronycteris; species Micronycteris hirsuta. The sequence goes on along the minus strand of PVJI01001186.1, from coordinate 175,976 downwards.
TTTTTCTAAATATGTCTAACAGAAGCTAGAACAATGTTAATTGTACAAGAGTAGGCGTTAACCCCAATTTGCAGATAAAGAGAGACTTCTTTTCATTAAGTCACTTGTTCCAGGTTACAGGTTATATAGATGGCAAACCTGGGAGTTAAAGACAGGTGGTGACAGTCTACTAAACAATGTGGAAAAGAAGTGTGGCTCTTGTCACTCACTGATTAGTGACATTCAGTCAAAGCTGGTAGGCTGCCTATTTTTTCTGAATATTTTGGTAGCTCTCAGAAATAATTTATTTTGGTTACTGTGATATAATAGGAAATACACATTTGGTCTCTGCTCCTAATTCCTGATATAGACTTCCAAGAACTCTGGTCATTTCCTGAGTGACAGGAGTGACAGGAGCATCTTTTGTTATAAAACGTGCATCTGTGGGTGAATAGGTTGGGGTGTGGTATGAATGACGTGCCCAGAGAGGGCACGGAAGCTCCACACCCCGTGCCTGCGCATCTCCTGTCTGGCTGTTCCTGAGTTCCATCCTTCATAATAAATCGCTAATGGTTACGGGAAGCATTTATCTGAGTTCTGTGAGTTGTTCTAGTAAATTACCAAACCCAAGGAGGAGGCTGGGAACTCTGATTTATAGTTTTTAAATCCCTTACTATTGCAAGAAAAAATTTTGAAAACAAAGCGAAGTAACAGTCCCCTCACACACAAAACAACCCCCCATTCCAAAACAAGAACCAAGCATTCAGCTTCCACAGAAACCTTTGCATCACACCTGTGCTTATCTTTTTTAAAGTGATTTTACTTATTTATTGCTAGAGAGAGGGGAAGGGAGGGATGGCCTGGGATTTGCAATTGGCTTCTGAAATGGGGGCAGTCTTGTGGGACCGAGCCCTAAACATGTGGGGTCTGTGCTCACTCTGGGCAGCGTCAGAACTGTTTAATGTGAGAGAAAGCCCCACACGTGTGGTGTCGGAGCACTGAGTGCAGAGATAATAGTTTTTCCTTTAGCTACAGAGATCACAGCAGCCATAAATTACCGAAGGCACCATAAAGAACCCAATTTAGGACCTGGCCCAAACTCTGTGATTTATGTTTTTGGAGCAACTTTAGCACACATTGGATCTAGAGCTGAGCTCAGTTGACTTGACAGCAAAGAAGCTCCAGAAACTCTTTGGCCTTATGTCTTAAATTCTTCTTTGGCTAAGCAGTGAAACAGGCTGAAGCTCTGAACGATGGACAGGATTATTAACTCGACCCAGACGGCAAAGCCCACGGAGTCACAGCAGAGATGTAAACGGAAGATGTTTCAAAATGCCACAGACCTTTGGGAAGGTCTGCTGAATGGGTCTGACCGCCTGACAAATGGCAACTGTGACACAGTCTGGGTTTCTTCAGCAAGGGTTACAATCATACGCGTTAGTTGTGCATATTCATAACTTGAATTTTGGCATTTTTGCTTTCTACACCGTGTACCTGGTTACCATTTTCAAAGACATTTACATCTATATTTCTTTAATTTCACCTTCTCCTCTTACTCTACCTAACCACAGGGCCCTGATGTATTAAAAATATCAATATTTAAAAAACTCAAGATAATTTTACAAAAATCCAAATATTACCTGGGATCTTTAAAACAATCCACGGATGAGCTTCGCAGAATGAGTGAACTCTCGGAAACCACGTGTAACTACGTGTGTAGTGCACATGTTTCGAGCGAGAAGATCCCTGGTTGCTATCTGTCCTTTAGGGCGGGTCCCTGCAACCCTGGACAGCTAAGTAAACCCTGGGCCATTAAATAGCGTGCTGTGCATTTGTCTAGAAAAATGAAAATATTTATGAATATATATACGAAGTCTTTGCTGGAACGGAATCTGACATCGCGGCGCCATACATTTTCCCAGCACCTCGGGAAGAGCCATTTCGACTCCGAGGCCCGTGACCCAGCAGGGTTCTGCTCTGGAGGGAATCTGGGTGATGAATATGAGCTCAGAGGCACAGGACAGCTTCCATGCTAATGCCTTTCTTACATACGTCTTAATTTTCTATTTAACTCAATTCAATGTAAAACAGTGAGCACTAGTGTGTCTGGCTACAAACTTAACTACTGATCTTTATCAAGATCTGCCTATGAATTGTTAAAGATTCAAGCAAGGTAAGGAGGTAATACTGAGAGGTTTTGCTGAAATAGCATGCCAACCACTCAGCACAATTTATAGAATTTTGTTCAATAAATGCTAATTCTCCTATTTTTTCCTTTCTACCTACTGTTTATTACTGGCCTGTCTTTAAATGTTCTCAAGATACTGAGTCCCCTTGTGCTCACCAATTTTTCAAGTCTCAGCTTAAAATAAATGAAGGCTGTATGAATAATTAATATAAGGCATAGCATAATTATTTACATTTCTCAAAGATGATTTTCAACCTCGTAGTCTTTTAAGTATATTCTGATCAGCTTTACAAAATTTTGATTATTAAAAATTTAAGAGTAGAATGTCTTTAAACATCTTAGTACTGATCTGTCTCAGTGCCCTCACGTGTTAAACACTCGGCAAATGATTTTTAACTTATTTACCATCCATTATATCGAGGAGGAGATGTGTCAAATTCTTCTTGGAAATCTATGCTATCTATACATATTCTATAAATGCTTCACATGTCTTTTGTGACCAAAAGTGATGAGCAGAAAGTGAAGGACTGCAGAAGAGGACAGTTAGCAATATCGTATAAAAACTGAAATAGCCAAGTTGAGCACCTCAATTTCATTTTCGCTTTATACAACTTAGAGTTACGCCAACATTCATGTTGGCTAAAGAACAATTTAGCTGGGACCTCCCTAGGCATTCACTCGTTCGCTGTCACAATACACCCAAGAATAACGGTCCTTCCTTTTCTCCAGCAATTGCTTCTTACTCAGTAACCACTGCCCTGTTGTTGAGAGTTAGTTCACCAGTGTTGAACCAAACCCCAACTCAGGGATGAAACTATGCTCCTTAACAGTAAGTCTCATGAATCATTCCATTCATGTTTGACCGAAGATTTCTATGAAGACATTTTGGGGAATCTCAGGAAAATTCAACATGTGACTGAACAAATTAGAAATGAGAACGAAGAAAAGTACGGGTGCTAAAGACACTGGCAATTTTTTTCTCCATTAAATGTTGAGAGTCTGAATGTGAAGCAACAGCTAAAGGCAGGAAATTAATTTTATTTGGATACGACGTTGCCACCACAAGAACCTGGGAAAACACGGAACGGGAACGGCACTACTACGGACAACAGACACAGAGACGGAAGGAGAGGAACACACAAAAATGCTCCCACGTCTCGCTGCTGCAGAGAAAATGCTGGAAATTTGTTAAAGTCAGAAAAATAATTAGGATGTTGTTTAACAGAAGATTTAGGCTAAGTATCTGTCAAAACTCCAAAATCTAAGATATGGCTATTCATCTCTTATCTTGAAAACATTTCAATTCTTACTAATTAGGAGCTCTGAAGGTTTTCCAGACCTGAGCCTTCCATGGAAAGCTTATTTTTAATAGAAGTTCCTAGGCAGCCCTTAGTTTGCCTGTACAGGACCCTACTTAAGTCTAATTGTTCTTCAGGTCGCACACAACACTGAATGGGCAGGCAGCATCGCAGCCTCCTCTCCTCCTATGACGCAGAACGCTGACAGTCACAGGAAAGCAGGCTCAGGTAGTTCTTTCCTAGTGTTTAGTTCACATTCCATGAGACCACAAGAGCTGAATATGAACTCTGATGAAGTAGGAAGCCACAGGATTGGTTGTTAAATGATAATGTGGGTTTAAGTAGTACTTAAGTTTGGTAGCTTGAGTACCAAAGGTCACCAAGTTGAACTGTGACTCTGTGGGATGCCTCTCTGAAGAGGAATTTAACTTTTCATTGAGGGTTGGGGAGAGGGATCTAACTTCTTGATTTTCCAAGGAAACTTTTAGAAAAGTGAATAAATCGAATGGACTGGTCCTTAGCAGAATCATTAGCCCTCAACAGACGAAGAGTTTATTCTGAGTGCATTTCTATTCCTGAGAAAATAAAATTGTTTTTAACTGTAGTTACATTTGGAAAAAAATATGCATTTCTAAATATGATTCAAACAATACACTTTGACATTGGCCATTGAGCGCATCAGCGGTAGGCACGTAATTAATCAAAAAGGAACTGTGGGGACTCACGCACGAAATTTATGGCAGAACAAGGAACTTTAGCTGAACAAAACACCATCATGTAATACTTCCATGCCTGGGTTAAATACAGATGAAAGCATGGATTAAACCTGAGCTTCAAAGACACTGTGGGGAAAAAATCCATGTCGCTTCAGATTCTCATGTGTACAAAGTTTGCACTGTATGGTAGAATGCAGTCAGGGCTGAAGGGATAGTTATTCTGAAGGTAATATCAGCTATAGAATCCATTAAAAAACACTAAGTCTAATTCATTTATTTATATTCAACCTTTACTGAGTATTTCAGATATTCCAGACACTGTTAAGTGGGAGGAGACCTGGGAAATATCTATTTATGGCTCTGGTACAAGACGTGACCTTCCATAGACAATAACTGGTGAGCTTTTGATTTATGGCTTTCAATAGCGATATATAAGTCTTCTAGGAGAAATTTAGAAGTTTCTCGCATTTTCCAAAGTACAGAGCTAAGTGCCTTATCAAGCTGTATGTTCGCATTTAAATAAAGCACTCACACAAAGATGGGAACTTCACAGAGATGACAGGTAATAGCACGACCCCAGGCCTGTGACTCCCCACCTCCAGTTTGCAGGACGCGGGAGAGTTACACATGTCTAGGTGAGAGTTCAACAGGAATCCCTGGATCAATCACTAATCGGATTTTTTCCACAGTAATATAGCTCTTCCTAATCCAGTTTTCAATTTGAATTCCCAATAAACATGTTATCTAATGCTACAGGAAGTGACCACCAGGCGGAGAAGAAGCATGCTTATGACCCATCTGAAAATACCCGCTTCTGTAACACTGAAACGTTGGCCCACATTCTTCTCGTCACTGTCTTTCCAGTGCTGGCCCCTTGAGGGGCTGACCTGAAAGATGTGAAGTGTGTGTGCACTGGTGAAAGGCTCCATGCAGTCCTCATCTCATTTTTAGCTCTATCAATGACCACTGAGCAGTGATCGTCCTTCAGAGATTGGGCTTTAGCTGAAACGCTTTAGTAAATGTCAGCTATTACCATTCTGGTCTCGACACCCACGACCCTGCCCTGCTCTGGCAAAGGATCCCCCGATGGCCCCGCCTCCCCACACCGAGTCCTCTAGAGAAAGAGTGTAAGCACTGGACTTTTTCTCCAAAGAGACAAATGGAATTTTACTGAGCAGTGATGGAACAGATATTTTTCTTCTGAATAGAAAATAAAAATGCTAATGTGAGTCTTCTTTTTCAAAAGCTTTCTGTTTGGAGAGGAAGCATGGTCTAGTAAGAAAGCATACAGTGGTCAACTGTGACTCACAGCTCCACCCTGTCCACTGCCAGTGGTGTCACCCTGGACCAGCCACTCACTCTCAGTGACGTCATCGCAGAACAGGGCCAATACTATCCTGCTATCTGGAAGAGAGCCAGGAGCTCTCCTATGGCTCCTTAGAACTTTCTGTACTGTAACTTTACTAGAGAGAAAAATCAAAACGATGAAAAGAATCAGGGCAAGTGGTTGGCTTTTTGGTTTAGTTACATAATGTACACACGGACTGCCACTTCCTGCCAAGATCAAGAAAGAGGAACCAGATTTATCTGCCACCTGTAATGACCAAAAAATAGAAAAAAATAAAGGATTATGTTTCATCAATATATTAGACATCAGATGAAGGAGAGTGAACACTGAGAAATCACAAACAAATGAGGTGAACTCTACAAATGCCTAAGCTGACTGCTGTGAGTTTCTGGGCTGGGGCTTCAGGCAAGGGAACCCTGGCAGAGCCTGGTGGACTCCTGGAGTTGAAGATATGGACTGGGGGTCTAGAGAGACAAAGGTGGCTAGCAGTCTCAGCAGAGCGTAGTGGAGAGGAGGGGGTCACTCAGAGAGAGCCCAGAGATTGGCATGCAGACAATGCCCCGTGAGAATGTGGCTAATGATCAGTATATGCATGTAAAAAACTGATCGAGGCCACAGAACAAAAACCATCCAAAAGGATTAGAAGTAACAGGGTGTGATGTTCACACAGGGCTAGGAATAGTACCCATGTCTACCATCTACGTGGGAAAACTCAACATCTTGGTAGATTACTCAGAAGGACCTTGCCTCAGTATTGGGGAATCACAAGCCATAAGCTGGTAACTGCTCTGATCCCACCTAACAAATCTTAAAAGCAAAACTGTTTCCAAGTAATTTAACTGCACTACAGAAAAAAGCTCAAGAATAGTTAGTTATAGGTATACAAAGATTCCCAGCACTCGAAAAGGTACAATTCACAATGTCTGACGGCCAATAAAAAATTACTAGATATAAAGTGATGCAGAAAAATATTACACATAAAAAAGAAAAATTAATCATAATTAACCCAAAGTTCACACAGATGTTAGAAGTAGCAACCAAGGATATGAAAAGAATTACTATAATTCATCTTATAAGTTCAAAAAAGGTATGCAAAGATATAAAAGGTATGAAAAAAACAAGAAAAATCCAGATTAAATTTCCAGATATGAAAATTACAATGTATAAGACAAAAAATAGATTGAAATACAACATAGCATATCATAATTGAACTATTTAAAATTACTATAAACAAAAATCTTAAAAGTAGAAAGATAAAGATATTTTACAGAGACAAAGAAAAGGAGGATATCAGTACTCTTTTTGGAAACGATGCAAGTAAGGAAACAATGGAGCATCACTATCAAGGTAGTTAAAAAAAAAAACAAAACTCCATCCTAGACTTCTATACCCAACAAAAATGTCTTTCAAAACTAAAAGTGAAATAAATATATTTTTAGACAATCCAAGCAAAAGAATTCTTCACCAACCTACATGCATTAAAAGAAGTGTTAAAGGATGTCACGCAGGTAGGAGAAAAATGACTCCAGATGGACCTATGCAATGAATGCAGAGCACCAGGAATGGTAACTATATAGGTAAAAAAATAGTTTTCTAGTTATCAAAAGCTTTTTTAAAATGGCATTTTTTCCATTATCATTTATTGCCCTTATACCCTCTTGTTTTAAAAGATAATTGACTGTTTCAAGAAAAATAACAATGACATAGTATGACGAAACTGTGCCAACCACAGGCCAAGGACAGGAAATGGGGAATGGAAACACTCCATTGTAAGTTTCTCATAATATATGTGAAGTGGTGAAAAGTTAAAAATATTTTCTATAGACCCCAAAGTAAACACTAAAATAACAAAATTAAGAGTTATAGCTAAAAAGGCAACCGAGAACATAAATTAGAATTATAAAAACATATTCAATTAGTGCAGAAGGTGACAAAAAAGAAAAAAAAATAAACATAGATGAGATAAATGGAAAACAAATAGCAAGATGCCAGATTTAGGCATAACTGTACCTACAACTTCATTAAACAGTCTTCTCAGTTAAAAGGCAAGATCCAATTACATGCTCCCTCTAAAAAATCCACTTCAAATACAAAGACAAAGGTAAAACAAAAGTACAAGGATGGGAAGAGGATACACTATGATAACATTAATCAAAACAAAGCTAGAACAGCTTAATTAATATCAGACAGACGTTTCAGAGCCAACGAGAGAACTAGGGATAAAGAAGGGTGTTTGATGATGATTAAGGGGGCGTGAAAGAACGTTTCTGTACTTAAAAAGAGAGCCTCACAATATACAAAGCAAAACCTGATAGCGTCGCCTGAGAAACAGACCAACCCACAGTTCCAGTTGGAGATTTCAGTATCCTTCGCTTATTCGTGGACAGTGCAAGCAGGCTTAGTGTTGTGTGCACTCATCTTTAGAGCATTCCTACACCCAAATTAACTTCTCCCACAAAGCCGCACTGGGGGAATCTGCGCTTGCATTGCTCGGGAAGCCTCTGTGGGCACTTACCACTGAAAATCACAAATGGTGCTCTTTGTTGCTGACGTCATGATACACTAGAGCTGCTCCAGAGACTGGGGCCACTGCTCTGAGCAGGAAATTCTGGTTCTACTCTCTCTTATTCCACTAAAAATCCACTATAACTTGGCCTAATCTCAACTTTTCTTGACCTCACCTATGGTTAAGAAAAGCTGAGATTTACTGTCTGATATGAATCGAGCTATTCTAGCTTTGTTTTGATTGATGTTACAGTGTGTCCTTGTTTTCACCCTTGGGTTTTCGTTTTACCTCTTTGTCTTTATATTTGCAGTGGGCTTCTTAGAGGCAGCATGTAACTGGGTCTCCCTTTTAGCTGAGAAGACCGTTTCATGAAGTTGTCAGCACCGTTACGCCTAAATCACATATGATGAGGGGGCTGGGGTGGGTTCCCTCCAAAGTGGTTCCCTGATTCCAAATCTACCACGAGAGGCCACCACCCCTAGCAAATCACCTCGAGCCAGGCCTCCTACTCTGAGTCCCTGGGAAGCCTGCCCGAATCCTCTGTGGAAAAACGTGTCTGCTGTGCCGAGACAGCCTTGTGGAGGCAGCTGCCCCGTGACCCTTTAACCTTCGCGAAGGAATGAATGGACTCAGGTCAAAGCTCTGAACAGCCGCGCTCACAGCTTTCCCCCAGACTGCCTCCTCACGGCCTGCGGTCCCCAGACCTACCCGCGGGGGCGCGGCCTGCAGAGCGGTGATGTAGTTCTCCAGGGCCAGGCGGCGGCGGTCGTTGAGCATGGCTTCCACGCGGGCCATGTGAGTCTCTACCAGCTGCTGCCTCTCGTTGGCTGCTTCCTGCTCCAGAGACTCCACTTTCTCCTGGAAGTGCTGCCATTGCAAACGGATGCATGCGTCATTTGGGAGCTGGACAAGTTGGACGGGGCGGTGTGCTCGAGTCATTGAACAGGGGCATCAAATTGCATTTCATTCAAAGACTTCAGAGTCATTCCAACCTTCTGACTAATTCAGCATGTTTTATGGGTTACCTCCCCTTCCTGGACTCTACCGCCACACTAATTTCTCAGTGTCAGTCATTATTTTACACGGTCTTTGAAGACTGCTTGGACTAACCATAATGTAGGATGAATTTATTTTTATTTATTTAGTTTTTTAAAGATTTTATTTATTTACTTTTAGAAAGAGGGAAAGGGAAGGAGAAAGAGAGGGAGAGAAACATCAATGTGTGGTTGGTTGCCTCTCGAGCATCTCCTACTGGGGACCTGGGCCACAACCAAGGCATGTGCCCTGACAGGGAATCGACCCAGCAACCCTGTGGTTCACAGGCCCACATTCAATCCACTGAGCTACACCAGCCAGGGCAATTTATGTTTTTTTGAAACTCTAAATTACACTGCATATTAAAAAATATTCCTCTTTTAGTCAAAGGATTTTTTTCAAGGACCATGATAACGTCATATTTACTTAAGATCATTTTGCGAGGAGCTACCGTTAAAAATTGTAATTATTACCTAATTTCTGCCAGGGGAAGAAGCAGCAGCAGATTATGGCCATCAAAAAGACAGACTATTGATTAAAAAGTAGACTGCAAGTTACAGTACGAGTCTATGGAAAAGAACGATAACCTGAGCTACTTGGGAACAAATACAAGGCAGAGTTTAAGCAACTCAGTTACTAGACAACGATGAGCAGTAATTCACGTTGAGGAGAATACAAACAATCACACAGGAGTGTGGGGGGCACTTCATGAATGGGGTGGGGGTGCTGGCATGCACCTCCTGGTGAGAACGGGCTCAGCTTTTACCTGGATAACGGCTTTCTTATCAGCTTTCGGCAAGTTCTTTGCTTGACGTTCTGCCTCTTCCCATTCTCTCATGACCTACGAAATAAGAAAACATCTCAATTTAAAATCATAGTTCTTTTTTCAAATGTAGATTTAATGAGCTAGACTGTTTTTCTTCTATACTTGACATTTTAAACAATTATCACATTCCAGTCTTGTTCCAATCATATTTGATCTCCCACTAAAATGTAAATCTATCCCCATAGTATATTGAATATAAATATTCAAATTTATTTCAGCTTAATGGCCCTTTGAAACAAAGGTGGTCTTTTCTTCTTTCCCTGAGAAATGGCTGAAGGTCATTTTACTTAATGTGCACAAACACTGACGATTCATAAAAGACACCTATTTCCTGAACAAGACTTCCCAACATTAAACAGAGCACACGGGTTTCAGTCTTTTGGGAAAGCAAGTTATAAAATTTTGAAGAGTATGGGGGGTAATCATATATAACACTTTATGTGTGTGTGCATACTGGAGGAAAGAAAAGAATACCTCTGTTGTTAGAAACCCCAAGATCCACCCCACTGAAGGAGTGATGGGTAATTAGAGCTCTTTGTTTACCAACCCACACCATGAACAGCATAAATGCCCTAAATCCCTCTAAAATTCCAAGAGAGTACATGTTATATGTTCTGAATGCAGTAACATGTATTCTTGGCAAGCAATGCTAATTTAATGACCAGGCTAATCTGTTTTGTAGAAAAATAAAGTTTCTTCCTGTTAGCCTTGCTGTTCACCTAGCCTTTCCCTGAGACAAGTTCTCTCATTGATCTGAATGCAGAGGAAAAGTCTGCAATTGTAAGAAAAAACAACAACAACAACAAAAAAAAAAACGGCTTGAAATTCTTGCCCACCTATAGAGGCCTTTCCCTTTTTAAGTGTATTACTTGGTGTCAACTAATGTCTTTTGTTGTTGTTGTGTGTTTTTTCTTCAGTGCAACTCATACCTGAGCTAGGTAAAGTGAAGACCAGAAAGATCAAGTAAGCAAAATGCCGATCTGGTGACAGATGTTTACTTGAATACTCTGTGGATTTCCAAACTATGAGACAACTTGATTTCTCTTTTGTAAGAGCTTGTTATTTGTAGGTATTTATCCCTAAGGAGTTGATTTTTCTGATGTCCTTCAAGATCACAGAAAAAAGGGAGGCTTGGAGTAAATAACTATCGACAGGAAAGTTCTAATGAGATAATACCGCATCAAATCGCCATGTGGGTTTTTAATTAGATACTTTAGTGTATACTAACATTGACCGGTTGGGTAAGATACAGGACAAGCATCCCATGTTGTTTTCATGAAATTATGGACAAAATACAATGGAGTATATTCTCAACTACACTTGACAAGCATATTAAAAATGACCTAAAAAGTTGATAGCCAAATTGGGAAAAATGTCCCATTGCTATGAGAACGAACAAAACACACAAAAAAGAAACATATTGTCCCAGAAGTTTTGGTGTCTCTGAGAGTTAATGAAGGGCACTGGTGCGGAGGGGTCTACTGAAGACCACCTTTGCTTTTATGGATGACAGATAATCCTTGAATTAAAAATATTTCAATTTCGCCCTGGCTGGTGTAGTGCAGTGGATTGCGCGTGGGCTGGGAACCAAGCGGTCCCGGTTCGATTCCCAGTCAGGGCACATGCCTGGGTTGCGGGCCAGGTCCCCGTGAGGGCCATGTGAGAGGCAACCATACATTGATGTTTCTCTCCCTCTCTTTCTCCCTCCCTTCTCCTCTCTCTAAAAATAAATAAAAAATAAAATCTTAAAAAAAAAAAAATTTCAATTTCCTGCTTCAAGAGTGTTCACAGTGGCGCTACTCTATCGTGTATTCTTTAGACAGGAGTCTCAAAATTAGTTTGAGAGGGATGTCAAATGTTTTACTAGAATGTAAAAAACTGATTTTCCATTTTATATGTAAATTTTTACAATCTCACTGTGTATATTCAGAATCTTAACTTACAGCTTTAAGAAGAGAAATAATGGAATACTTAAGATTTATTTAGCCAGTAAATTGAAAATAAACATTTCTAGAGAAATGAAGTAACACGCTGATTTTCAGAGAAATTTAATAATACCCTACACTCTCACAAATAAAACAATCTGCCTATAACATCCTGCTAGGTCTACTACTGAACGATATACACACCTCCCTCCAAATGGTGGCTTCCGCCGAGGTAGCGGGTAAGAGGTGATATTCCTGCTGATCTTACAAATACAGGTCCAGTGTTGAGTGCGTTACAAAACCTATCTCGTTTCACTGATTTCTTACACAGCCTATGAGATTGGGCATGGTCATCCCTGTTTTTGAACCACGTGTTTTAAACCACCTGTTTTAAATGCCTGCTCAAGGTCATGCAGGGAAAAGACGGAAAAGGAAAGATATACACCAAGATCTTTGTGGCTCTCAAGATCACGCTTTTGTCTCCTCTGGTCCAGTTGCCTCTTATAAAGCGGCAAATCTAGCAGATGAACCAATTTTATTTGTATTTGGTGATCACAGGAAGGGCCATTCTGAGATGTCAATGCTTATCTTAAAAATAATACATTTAGAGTAAGGTCAACTTTTGTTTTAAAGAACTTCATTTTAAGGGTACAACAAAGCTGGTAAGTTCATAACTAATAAGTGTACTTCTAAACTGTGTGACATCTTCTATTTGCTGGATGCTATTTGTAATATATAGCAACAGAAACCTGTAAGTTTAGAGTTACCACGAACCAGCACCACAAAAAAACAAAATATCAAAACCAAAATCCTCTGTATTTATAAAAAAACAACAAAAACTACAATACAAATAATTAAAAGGACTACATTTTTTAATTAAAAATTCTCAGGTGGTTGCTGCCTATATTCTTATAAAGAAATTTTCCACCGCATGCACAAAACTACCAGCATCTTCTGGGTTTATGGGTCTTCAAAGACTTGGTAGTTTCATGCAGAGACAATGGACAACCAGCACAGAGAGATTTAAGAGGCAGGCAAATTCAAAGTCGAACAGTCTCCAGAATTCAGTACCATAGCTTATGGAGATAATCTCACTTCCCTATGACTTCTGGAATCTAACAGACTGCATTCTCTGCTCTAGGATAACATCCCTTAAATTATTTCAGGTATAATTAATGACTAAAAGATGAAGACAATCTATTAAAATGTAGATGCACTAAGTCATGGTTAAATAGATGTGCTAAAATAAAACTAAGTTACTACTCTAGGACAGATTAATAATATCTAAAACTAGTAGAGTACTTGAAATCAGTTATCTTAATAGGATCAAAACGATAAAGGCACTAGGAAAAACAATGTAGGATTTATAGTTTTTAAAAATAATGACCGAGTTCAAGTAAGAAATGCAAGGTTAGTAAAATGATGTATATAAACTCATAGGGACTAAAAGTTTACAATTCAGCTGGAAAGATAAGACTTTATATATATGGGGTCTGTCCGGAAAAAGTCAAGCCATTGTTAATATACTGAGAATGGTTTGCATGACATTGATGTAACATGTATGAACAATGACGACGTCACTGTACTAGTCAGTGGGGGCAGTAGATGCCATTGAGTGAGCATGTGCACTGTGTGGCTGTCACATTCAAAATGAGTGAGTACAGCAACGAATCTATACCAAATTTTCCTTGTTAAGCTTGAACATTCCTCTGTGAAAACTATTCAGATGATTCAGAAGGCCACAGCTAAGGGCCACTGGTGATCGGCAGCTTCATCATGATGAAATGCCTGCTCATGCAACATGTCTAATGCAGAGTTTTTGGGGAAACATCAAATCACCCAGGTGACTCAGCCCTTCTATAGCCCAGATTTGGAGCCCTGTGACTTCTGGCTTTTCCCAAAACTAAAATCACCTTTGAAAGGGAAGAGATTTCATATAATCGATGAGATTCAGGAAAATACAATGGGGCAACTGATGACGATTGGGAGAACTGTGTGAGGTCCCAAGGTGCCTACTTTGAAGGAAACTGAGGCATCGTTGTCATATGTTCGTATCTTCTTCAATAAATGTCTTTATTTTTCATAGTGCATGGCTGGGTACTTTCTGGACCGACCGTGATATATGTAAAACAATCACCGATAAAATTGAGGGTCAGATACACAGAACTGAATGAAAGGTAAGAGCAATGACTGCCTGTCCCATTCCGAAGACTACGTGCGGTGTGAGGAATGGGTGAGACTTGCCCATGTGCGGGAGTGGAAGGGCATTTCCAGAGGCAGGTAGTGCTGACAGAAGGAAGGCCAGATGACCAGAGCACGTGCGGAGCAGAGGCCGACAGCTGTTTAAGGCTGCCAATGTGATGGTAGCAGCTGGGGGTGGGAGAAGAAGCAGGAAGTCTGAAGTTGGGGGGCGGGGGGTTGGGCTGTGAGGGTAGGCACTGGGAATGCCTACTTGAATATTCAGTATTTATTCTTGCTATTTTTATTTTATTTTTCTTGTCCCCTGGGCAGTGACAAGAAGGGTGGTGGGAAGCACCCCAAACCTTCAAAGACAGGAAGTGAGATAGAGTTTAAGTTTAAAGGACATCATCTCAGTGGTAATAAGTACAACTCACAGTCATCCTTGATTTTTAAACAAAGACTACACATCAACTTGTGTCTTTCCTAAAGAAAAATCCTATTTTTCGAAAGAACAAGCTTCAGGTGAAATCTCACTATTCCACTGTACTAGCTTTGTAGTTCAACTCGCATCTGAGTTTCCGTTAAGGACGACAACCAGAATTCCAGAGCCCAAGTACTGTGATTATATCTCTCTTCTCCTTGACATTTATTCTTAAGCATTTCCAAGTATTGTGGTCCCTCTCCTAAAAAAAAAAGAATTGTGTTGTGTTGTGCCTATATACACATTAGTAGTTCCATGTTTTAAAATGTAGGTCCTATTGCTTTCAGGTATGGTGAGGCCAACCCACCAGGAGACGACCATCACTGAAAAGATAGTTTCTTGCTTAGTTTCCAACATGCCACGTGGGGAAGCACAAGGGTTGGTCAGGAAGCAGAGAAAGTGAGAAAAAAACACAGATAAAACCTTTATCCTCTATTGTGGTTTGTGAGGCAAGGAATGAGCAAGGCAGGGTAAAGCGGCTCAGCAAGCTTAGGACTGACTAATTTGGGCGACTTGGGTGGGCTCTGGGGTATGCGGGCGGTCAGTCCTCAGGTGTCTGGTGCCTAGCCTTGAGGCAAGTAGGACAGGTTGATAGTCGCCTGCAGTGCAAGAGCCCAAAGTAAAAAGGTAGTTGGGGGTAGGGATTTTGAGTGGTTGGTTTGTACTGGAAAGGTGTGTTTACAGGCCAGTCATTTGTTACGTCTAAGAACTGGCTCACCCCTGGAGGGGCAGCCTCTCTGGGGTTAGAAAGGTCTCAGATGCCAAATCATCGGAAAAGACAGAAGTACAAAGGCATGATTACTATAGTCTACTAATGACCAATCTTGATCTTAAAAAATATATGGAACTGGATGAAATGATTATTATGTTTCACTTTAGTTTTAAGTTTCCATAGCCCTATGAATGAGCATCGTAAGAAATGATTGGTTCAAAGATATAACAATCAGGTGTTAATACAAAAATATTCTTTAACAGTAACTAAAGAATGTTTTAATGGATTTTAATTTTTAACATGATGGTTACAGGTACTCTACATATAGAACAATAAAAGCATTGAGAATTTGTAAACACCAAATTTCTGCCTCCAAAATCCTATTATACTTACAATACCTGGATCTTTCCTAGGTGAGATGCTCAGGAGCATACAACCCCTCCCCCCAATCAAACATTTCCTGTCCTATCCTATATTTCCTATCCTAACCAAACATATCCTACAGCAAACATTTAACATTAAGACTATGTCTTTAAAGATCTGGATAAAATGAAAGTCCTCACCCACCCCTAGATATTCATCTGCTATTGGGCCCCCATGGAGATATGAGGCAGAGGCAAGACCAGATTTCCCCTTTATTGCAGGGCTGAAGCATGAACGAGCCACAGTACCTGGGACATTCTTTCTCGGTGCTTGGCCTCCAACCTCTCTTTGGCTTTCTGGAAATGGGCGTGTTCATTCTCATCGCCAGGTGTCTCGAGGTACTTGTCAACAGCGTCAGGGGTGCTGGCTGCTGTTGTAGGAACTAAAAGTAGAAGGAAAGGAGGTTTGAGAAGAGAAACAGACCATCCAGTCATTTCAAAGCAAGCGACAGTTTTCTTTTATTCCAGAACAAAGAGTTTAGTACAGAAGCACATACAAGATGTTAATGCTGTTTAAGAGGATATCACAAGACATTTCCTAGCACAGTAAGATGAGTGACACCCCTTTCAAGAATCAGGTGAAGGAAAATCTTGAAAATGGTCCATTTAGTGATTATAATATCATATTTAAAATCCTCTGCACAACAAGAAAGCATAAAGCAAAAACAATTGGTGTTTAATACAGACATGTTGTCCTAATTCCTACGCTTTGCTAAATTAATTTTTGTAATCTTGAAAGTAAATGATGTGTCATCAATACTATGCCTTAAGATTCCTACAAAAACCAAGACATCTCAAAATTAGTCTACTGCAGAATAATCGCACCAGAGTAAAGGTAAATCCTACACTCTACACTCTCTGTTTTAGATAGCTTGATTACATGCCATCTTTTGTGAAAAAATATTTTAAACACTACCAAACAAACGCAAAAAGTTAATGAATGAATTTTTGAAATCTTAAAAGAAACTTTCTACTTCTACAAATTTGGCCATAGTCAACTGATTCATATGACTAGTTGTCAATAAGGAAGTGATTTCTATTCTGAATCCCACTAATACTTCTGAGCAATATTACTGAATTGCAACATATACTGCTATATTATGTAGAAACATAAACTACCCATAAAATTGAAGCATGCATTATAAAACAAAAATGTCTTAATTCACATGCTGAGTGAATTATAATGCCTATACAGCAGTTTTCCAAAAGATCGGTATGACTAATAAGAATTCAGAGCGTTTATGAGTTTATTTTTTTAAAGTTAAAAAAATTTTGATATAAAGAAGAAACCATGTCAACCGAAAAAAAACTCCAATAAAATAAAATTAGGTGTTTGCACTATGTTCTCTGGTCAAATCAATTCGTTTTTTATTCAAAAGATAATTCAGGTATCACTAATGTTCTAAGTATCTTTCACTAACCTTCTCTAATTACTGGACCATTATATTTGAAATATAATACCCCAAAAAGGGCTTGAATGAGAAGAATTTACGGTTACATGATTTTGAAACTAAACTCAAAGTAAATGTCTTCTATACACGCTTCAAAAAAACATCTGGAATGTTAAGAATCGATTGGCCCCAAGATTTGCACCAAAACCAGACGCTTCTTTATTACATAATTAAATATTATCTTTAAAGAGAAACATTCATTCTGGTTTCGTTCCTTCTATTCCAATCACTGCTTAATAATTATTAAAAAAAAAAAAGCAGTTAAGGAATCTACTCAGGTTTTCAAGTGTAAGGAAGGGCGTAAGACATATTCCTGAACTTGTTTTCAAAACTCGTGTGTCCACCCCTCACAACGTACCAGTGGATTTTGAGTCCGTTGGTCTGGGACTGGCACAGGGCGTACATATTGAAAAACATCTGTCCCAGCTCTGTTCAGCAGATGAGGGAGAGGGTATTTCAATAGCAAAAGGAAGAAGAAAGGCAAGAGCAGGAGCTTTGCAATTGGGCACAGCTTGATTTCAGTCTTAGCCAAGCTGAGACCCAGGGCTATAACCTAAGTACTCTGTGTTCCGATTTCTTCGCCTATCACACGGATGACTGGGAGTGTTAGGAGAATGAGATCCGTACCACACATCAGTCACCCTGCAGAAAGATGACTTCCTGTTAGCATACTTCCTCCTTTGCTTACTCTATTCTAATTCAAAATATAGAACTTACGCCACCATAGAAAAATGAGCTAGTTTTCTTTCAAATCCACTGAAAATAAATTACACACAGGACCATGAAGTACCAACTGCAGAAAAAATATGAATCTTTTTCTAAGAAATTTTCTGTTATGACCTACATAAAAGGCTGAAATTATTAAAAATGAGTCCTTAATTTTAAGCCTAAAAGATAATGTTTGATTTAAAATCTTTTTGTGAAAACACAAAAAACACACAAACAAAATAAACAAAGATAAACATCTTCCTGCAATGCAAGCAAATCACTAAGCAAGCATGTTTAACCCAATCATTTTCTCAACTTATCATGGAAATAGCATTTAGCATTTTAAAATTTATTTCCCATGGTTTGAATCGTCATCACTAGTATAGTTCAAGTGAGAACAAGTTAAAATTCTCTTTGGCATAGTACAAGCTGGCAGAATGACAAAATTAGGCAAATCCTATTTTACATTTTGAATAAATAAAAATGTTTGGGGCTATATTCTCTGATCAGGATAGCCAGGGGCCAAAGTGTGTTTATCTTATCATGGCACCCTCTTTGGAGGAGTGGAATTATATAAGTTACTATATAAGTAGAAGGGCTCTCCAACGCTTACAATTTGCAAATATTGTCTATTGTTATAGAGAGGAGGAAAACGCTAAAACCTGAGCCTCATTAGCCTAAGCTGAAATATAGTTTCACATTATTAAGAAAAAAATAATAAAGACATGAGCATGTGAAGTACGTTTAACAAGATTAAGAATATTTCGAGTATTAAACCTTTTTTAAGCACGTGGCAATTAATACAAAGACTGCGCTACATATTTATTCCATTCAGTCAGCAATTTTTCTTTCAGAGTAAGTCCGCGTTAGTGACCTCTGTTCATCCAGGTGAGAACTTCAAGGGGAGCGGTCTCTCTTTCCATCCTTTGTTCGAACATTTTAACCACTCATACCAACAGTGTGTCTCAAGTCAGTGTGAGCGGCTTTCCTGTGTCCGTATCAACCAGCAACCCAGATCGCCATCCCGTCAAGGAGAGAAGGATGACACATCTTGATATTTTCAAATGAATTCAGCATTTCATTATCACTACCCTGCAGCTGGTGAGGGGGACGGGGAGAAGATTTTAAGGAGCAGTTTGTGCAGAAAACTCGTCTTGTGTTTCTCTAATATTCCTACCTCTGAAGACACTGTCATACCAGGACTGGCTGCCACTGTGATGAAGTCCCTGCTAGACCAGAGACATCATAACAAGAATGGCGGCAGCGGCAGGAAAGCCCGAGCTCTATGCCTTGACCCTTTCAAGGTACCTCCTTGGGAAAAGACAGGCTCAAGGAAAATCTGCGCATGTTCCAGGGCACAAAGGAATAGGGAGCTGAGCCTCACACTCACTCGGGTCCCCTAAACCACTTAGAAAGTGAAAACAAATCGGCTTTAGGAGGGTTCATTTTTGTGTTGTTTTTAAAACTTCCACAAGGCAGTTTGTACTGTTCAGACACCTTTGAGGTACCCTGGGACAACGTGATATGGGCCCAGATTTCCAAGCTGGCCAAATGATAAAGCCTCCATTCATGAGGGCCTACTGTGCTAGTCACTCGACACATGTGCTCCTTTAACATGCAGGGAGAAGAAAAAAATGACCCTGTTACACATACTGCACACAGGGGAAATACTATTCATCTAACACACTCACATCCCCAGATACACACAAATAAATCTGAATTCAGGATTCAGAAAACCACGAAAAGGCTATAAAGTTAATATTTAGAGCAGAAAGGGCTAATCCATTGACAGGTCTAGGGCCTTGCAAAAGACTTGTTTAGGTTAATGAACAACACGAACTGGCCAAAAATATACTTTGTTACGGTATCTGTTGGCCTGCTTTCCAGGCTGTTCCTGCTTTGTATGCCATCTGGTAAATCGCCTCCAGCCAGTGCTCACCAGAAGCAGGATCATGAAACTAGGGTCAGAGGGAAAGATCCCATGGATCTTGAGACTGTATAATCTTTTAGCCTGCAGCCCCTGTTTGGACATGCTCGTTCACTCTTTCTGCAAGCAAGCCTGCTGAGTATAGTTACCTTTCCAAAGAAAACTAAACTTAAAACTCAGGGTTAAGCATTTTTAGCTCTAGATTTTGACCTCTAGCTGCCAAATCCTAAACAGCACTCCTAGCACCATCTACATGTATCTTTTACTTTCAGATGACCTTCCCATCAATTTTTTTAGTTTTGTAACAGCCCGGTAGCATACGGTGGGATATATACCTTTTTATACATGGCATGGGTATCTGCCCCTAATACCACGTGAAGAATGACAACAGAAAACCAGTTCCAACTCACAGCACATTACTGCCTTGAGATGAACATTCTGCATCCAAAAGCTCAGTACAATTCTGGATGAGAAATGCTTTTAATACAAATCTCATCCATTTTTCTCTTTGCAACCCTGGGAGGTCAGAGGTATCTAAGAAGCCGAGACGGTAGCCCAGATGTAGACTAGGCTGCCTTCAGAGAGCTTACTCATTCCTTCACTCCCCCAAGTGAAATTACAGCTTCTACTCTCTGTGGGAGGGACGTGGGGAAGAAACCAGTGAGCAAACAAAGACCCCTGTCCTTGTGGAATTGTGTTCTAGTGAAAGAAACAACCGTCTAAGAAATAATAATTCCCATGAATAATGTGTGATCTGTATTATGGAGACAAAGAAAAATAGAGCAGTGTTGAGAAGAATCGGGAGGGCCGGGGGCAGGGGTGGAGGAGAGGAGACCACAGCAGTAAGGAAGTGGCCAGGCTGGGTCTCACTGCGGCGACATTTACAGAACAGCCCCACTTTCCAGTCACCTGCTGCAAGAACAGGACAAGCAGATGGAGAAACTTGCACAAAGGCCCTAAGAGGTGAGTGTGGCTGGAAAATTCCAGGATGGGCAAGGTCAATGCGGCCTGAGCTAAAGGAGCAAGGGAGGCAGAGTGAGAGGCAGGGACGATGCAGCTTGTTTTAAAGGAGAGCAAAACTGTGCTTTAAAGGAGCAGCCTGCTAAGGGCAAAGCCGTCAGAAGGAGATCTTTAAAGAGTCAAACACAAAGGGGAGGGCGTCTTGGAAAAGTGGCAGGGAGGTGGTGAGGGGTTCTCACTGCATGTCCCCCTCACCCCCCACATTCCCCCCAACACAGATGAGAAGGATCAGATTCATTCACCCCTCCTACCATAAAACGCTATTACCTAAACTACAGGTAACCAAACACTAAGGGAGATACTGTTTTCTCATGTGTGAGGACTCATTTCAGTTTTGGAAATGATGCACCGAGGCTTGTCTCAACACTTCTACTCTACATTGTCATCTCCTTGTAGCACCTGCCACCGCTTGACTTTTTGAGGGGGTTGGGGGGTGGAGGGTGAAGAAGAGCAGATTTCCTTTCAGTTTATTAATGAATCCTGGCACTGTTCCCAATGTTCCTGTCACACAATACACTGCCATTACTGGGGACTCGATGCCAGCAAAACATTCCCGTTCCTGTGTTTCCCCTCTATACTGAGAAGGGAGGTTTACTTCAAAGCAAGGTGGAAACTGGTATCACCTGCAGAATGTGGTAGAAGTCACTCTCCTTGTCCCTTTGCGGGGCCCCTGTATCACACACAACATCAGATTTGAGTGCCCACACACCAAATACCCATTTCAGCTCTGATTTTACAATCACCACATGGTATTCCATTTCATATTCACACGAAAGACAGCAAGAACATGGAGTCCCAAACCAGAGACATCATGAAAAATGGCCCCAATTACTTTGATATTCGTTGGCTTCCTCAATTTCTAGGGTGACTCATAAATTTATAGCCTTAATGGGCTCCGGATGCAAAAAGAGAATAATAATCCCACCTTCAAACAGTGACAACTGCAACCACGGACACCAAGCCACAAGGCAAATGTTTTCCTTAACAGAAGCCCATAAATGGCATCTAGTCAATATACTAACATTAGATTCTAACAGGAAAATTTGATTAGTCTCTCTTTGCCAGCAGAAAGGCAATGTATTACCTCTATAGCAATGACAATAGAAAATGAAAGTAAATTAAGACCTATGTAAGTCCTTGCCTTATCACTGAAAATGCGATTTTATACAGAGCTAGCAATACTGTCACTTGAAATGGCCGTGATTTATATGAGAGGTGGCAATGGGGACAATTTATATACAGGTGAACTGTAAACCTGTAAAGAACAATTTTATGTGAAAATTTAATCTCACAACATGGCAGAGCTTTGCGGACGGCCACCTTAACTTTTTTTAAAAAAAGGGCTCCATTTTTCTCATTCTGAAACAGCAAAAATCCCTCACACATGTGAAACTCCAAGATCTATCACCACCACCACATCTGAGTCAGGGGAACCATCTGTAATGTGAAAATAGTTTGTGATCCTTAAACGGGGTTATACACTCTCTAAAAACAAAAAGAACAAAGGCACTTTCCCTGACATGCCCTCGTATCATTATTCTGCGGCCCGTGCGATCGCGGCTGGCAGACTCTCAATGCATCATGTGCACACACGCAATAAAAATGTAATCTACGCTGTGTTTACTCTACCCTAGCCAGCCTGCATTTCTTTTTTATGTCTTACGGACATGCACTGACATGGGAATTTTGTCGAATATAAGAAATGAGCGTGAAAGAATGAATGCTGGTGTTATTTTTATTAATATCTATATCCTACTTAACACAATGCCCCACAATTGAAAAGCATCTTTTGAAGTCTGAATCCAAAATATGTGTGTGAAGCAACAGTGATAAAGACTGGCATCTAGACCTGCTTAGTCTTCGGTTATTGTTTTTTTCTCAGTTTGCCGGAGGCAATTTCCAACTTTGTTAATGATGGATCATAAAGGGGATGACCTGTCACAGCTGCTCAACATTCAACCGATGAGTTCAAAAAGTCAAAACCTTCAATGTTGTCCACTTTCATAGAAGCTATCGCAGTTAAAGCCAGGTGAACTGTTAACCTCTATGGAGGTCTTCAGGATAAAACCAATTTCATTTTATTCCAGCCTTCCACAGCAAGCTTTCCCTCCACTTGCATATTTTATTTTACATTGTTATTTAAGTCCATCCCATACTTGAGTCTCATCTCATCAATGAAACTGTCAAGTTACTGAAAGCAGGGTATTTGATTTACTCCGCTGGTGTCCTTTAAAATACCTAGCTCATTACCAGCTTGTCCTGGGCTCAAAAGTAACAGTTTATCAAACCAGAGGTTGGCCTGCTAGTCTGCTTTTGTAAACCATGTTTTATTGGACACAGTCATACTATTCACTTGTCAGCTGGCTGTGGCTACTACCAAGCTACAGCAACTGAGTTGCATACTTGCAACAGAGACTGTGTGGTCTACGAAAACCTAAAATATTGACTATCTGGCCTTTTAGAGAAAACTTTTGCTGACCCTTTCTTAAGCTGCTTACTCTTCTTTGGAAATAGTAAAGAATAGAGCACATATATAATGAGCATTTTTTTTTTTTTTTTTACTGTTCTGAGTAAATAAGCTTTGTTTTTTTTCTTTTTAAGTGCTGGTTTGCTGGGCAAATCAACAATTTTCCATGATAGGGTTTCTCACCGTGGCAGCTCAGACCTTCTCGTCCCGACCACTTCTGGATGCCAAAGACGTGGCGTCTCATACCTGATGATCTAATAGGTTTTGTTGGCACTGATGTGACATATAATTTAACGCACTACCACATCTTTCAATGCTTTCAATGCTTTCAAATGCATCTTTCAATCTTTCAATTGTTTTAAATAGTGCTTAGCCGTTTTATAAAAATATCATAGTTCTCTTAGTGTTCGGGAATGTGGTTAACGGAAACTAGGAGTTGCTATTTCACAATCGGAAGAACAAACACAGTGGGATTAAGAATAATGGTTCAAGTCTGGCCAAAGACTAAATGGCCTTGACATTATGACAGGACAACTCTGGGCTAGGGTGGCACATTCCATTCAAAGGCCACGTGGTGAGTTATCCGCAGTTTGCAAACTGTACACTTCTGAGGTGTCCTTAGAACTTGGGATCGTGGTTTGGCCTGATTTTATACATTTTCTGGAAGAGGACTAGTGTATTCTATGTGGGCCATTTGGATGTGAGTAGACATCAATTTTTATTGCTTCCCCAATCCTGTACAAGGTCAGATCTACACCTTTACAAAGAACCTATGGCCATAAACACAATCCCAAGCTACATCCTAGATGCCAAGTAACCTGTGTGAGCAAGGCTACGTGGTAGCTCTATGGATGGGCGTTCTCTAGCAGATGCTGGGATTCTGTGAAACCAGGAAGACACAGAGAAAGGAGGATGGGGTGGTGTATGGCAAACATGCACTTTCACCCCAGGGGCGTACTGATTTATTCTCTGCTTCCCTAATAGTTCTTACACTAGTGTAGGGAAATAATGAGACCTCTAACAAACAGTGAGAACAGCAGCTTTTACCTTAACTTGCAAATATCGACGGTTACGATAGTGGCTTCACAAATTCAATTTCATAAACATCGGTGGAGAATTGGACACTTCTGACATTCTAACATTTCAACATGTCTTCAAGTGTATGGAAAGTATACATGTTTTCATCAGCCTGGTTATACTTCTGAATCAGACGTGGGCACACTGATTCAGAGATACACTGATTAGTTGAGATCAGAGGCTCTCAAAAGGGGGTGATTATGCCTACCCCTCAACAAGAGCACATTTGGCAAAGTCTAGAGATATTTTCAGTTATCACAGCTGGAGTGGTGTTACTGGCATCTAGTGGGGAGAGGCCAGGGATGCTGCTCCACAGTCCACACACCCACACAGTGAATTATTGACCCAAAATGTCAATAACGTAGGAGCTGAGACCTTGCTACAGGTGCTGTTTATACCACAACTCACCCCAAGTAAAGGGGCAGGATGCGTCATTTGCCCTTCTCTTTGGTCAGACCCCTGGGTGTTGTTGGCTGAGTAAAACTGGGCATGATACCCTTTGTGAGATTAAATGCCATGAAAGTCCGTTTGTTTACCATTTGAGATGCAATCTGACAGGGAGAATACCACACAAAAAAGATCATACTCTCATCTGAGATAAACTGATCAATTAAATATGTGCGCTGATGTCACTGTTCACAAAGACTACATGGGCAGGCTGAATGTGAAGCTTTTGCACTGTTTTAAACCCAAATGGGCAGACACGAAAGTAATGTCAGAAACAATTCAGGTCTCACAAGATTCTTTACCCCAAATGGGAAAAGGATTTTCAAAAGGATTCAAATCCCTAAGTTTATTTATAAAATGAAAGCTCTTACCAACACATCTCTATCCTTTCTATCAACAGTTTAATTATTACCTATGATACCAACACCCCAAATTAAGTATCCCTTAAAGTTGCAATGTTCAAAAATTTTTTATGACAAAAACTAAAAATCTAGAAATATCTAATTATAATAATAAGTCTTGACAGGAAAATTATTGTAATAATGTAGACCATCACAGATTTTCTCTAATAGGTGCAATTTTATATCAGTTTAACTGAAAAGCATTTTCTAAATCAGTTCACATTTTTTATGTGATCAGAAGTAACTCAGACTGAGAAACCTGTAAAACTGACCATCTTCGTGAAAAGAGATTCCCTCCTGTTAGGTTGGCCAGGGAGCCCCGGGTTGGTGAGTTGCCGAACCAAGGGGGTCTGTCCCGCTTTCTAGTCCTGGCTCACTTTCTCCAACTCCAGTCTGCTGTCTGCATTTGACCTCCAGATGACCATGACTTTTTCAATTCAAATGTGTAGCTTTGCTATAAATAAGATAGTATAGCTGCCCAGGCTATAAATAACTAAAAATTATACGCTTTCTCCAGTCTGTTTGTACTAACGCTGCAAAACCCTTCACTTGCTGTGATTGAAGGGTCTCTGTAGGTAGATAAGAAAACAGTTGCCACAATCACAATTCACCCTCCGAGAAAAGTGTCAGGATCCCAAACACACTACAAACAGAGGGAGAAAATTACTGGGAAAGAGGATATTAGAAATAATTTTCAATGTCTTTTTGGAGGAGTTGAGGATGCAAGTACTTGAAGAAAATAAAGTTATCGAACGACAATGTTCATTTCCATTAATTAATGACAATGGAAAAACACAATTATTTTTATAGGCTAAAATAATATAAAATAGAACTTAAAGTAAAAATGTATTGTTTTGTAAAAGGATGAGAAAGACATTTAATGCACTGAGGAGTGCTATATTCATCATGGCATTTACAAAAAATGTTTTTAATATATTCATCCGATTTCTACTACCTTCTATATTCTTCAAATGTGCTTCTGAACCTCAAATACAATTTTTCTAATCTAGAAAACAATGTCAGAACCAACGACTTGCCCATTTGGAATATGGAGCACAGCCGAAATAGCACTGAGGTTTCAAACCCGGCCCCGCCATTTCCGACGGCTGGGGGAGAAAAGCCACTAAGCTCTTAAAGCCTCATTTTCTCACGTGCACAAAGGGAATGAGGAAAATGCCCACAGAACATTCTTGAGAAAAATAAATGATCCATGAAAATGCCTAGTGAAACCCAACATGCCACACAGATCAATGTATTATCAATCTCACAGTGCAATTTCTGCAGTTTGCCCTAATCCTTCTATGTCTACTCCCTCCCAATACTTTCCATGTACTTAGAAAGAACGCTTTTTCACAATCATAGGAAATATGTTTGTGTGACAGTAAAAACCACATTCTTCAAAAGTTATACGTAGTTTGAATGCCTTGGAATCTTATGGAGGCCATTAAAAAACTTTTCTATGATAGCATCTTTTGTAAATGACATAGTTCTCCAACTATAATTGATCTTTTTTTCTTAAAAAAAGATAATTGGTCTCATCAATTTTGAGACTAGGTTTTTGGGGGAATAATAGAGAAAATGCTCATTTTCTGGTGAGTACCAGAGGGAAAAGGGGTGGGGGAGGTAGAAGAGGTGAGGGGGGCTACATGCTGGTGGAATGAGGCCTGACTTGGTGAACACACAACACAATATACAGATGACGTGTTACACAACTGTACATCTGAAACCTGTAGAATTTTAGTAACCGATGTCACCCCAATAAAAAACAAACAAAAAATGCCAATTGTCATGATATCTAAGCTACAACTGAAAGTCGGTGCCTTCTTTCAGCAGCCACAAACCTCAATAGTACATACCTTCCTTAATCTAACACTGGACGAATCCATTTCTGGATGTAATCCAAATTTAAAAATGAATAGTTGTAAGTCTGACATCACCTTTTTAAACCAAGGGAGACGGATATGCCAACTGAAACCGTTACAAAGCACAGGCGCTGTACAGCAGGCTGACATATTACTTCTGTAGAGGAAGCTTTTTCTCTACATCTTCATGATCATGTCCCACTAGTATGCACTCAGGGACAGGCGGGAGAGATGGTTCTGCATTCTGAAGTGGCCTTTCACTTCCTAACGTGTAACAGCTGTCTCACAACACACAACTGAAGCCAGCGCATGTGCCCTAGTACCTACAGTTAGTACAATGCATGCACATTAAATATTTTTTGCTGGGAAACAAGTCCCTTACAAACATAGCCTCTTGTTGAAGTGCGGCGTCTGTGAGTTGCAGGAAATAAAACAGCGATGCCAAGTAAAACACAACAGTAATGTTGTATATACAGTAGTTTACAGGACCATGCTAACTAAAAAGGAAACTGATTGGAAACAGAAGCAGCTTAATCAAGGCCCTGAGCTGGACATCTGGAGTTGTCTGGCAAAATCAGACGTAATTATAAGCAAGGCAATGGAAACAGACATCTTGTTAAAGACAGGTAGGTGTGCAAGAAACACAGAATCATGCACAGCAGGTGAGGATGCTGGATTTGAAATCCAGCCATGCAATGTACTTCTCCCCTCCCCGCTGCCCCCACGGGATTTGCAACGTACGTTTAACAGCATCTTGGGGAAGAGGCTCCGGGGTAGTCTTGAGTAAACTTTGGGACACTATGGAGAAAATAAAAGAACATAACTAAAAACAAAAATAGAAACATGGGAATGATGGCTGACACTCACTCACACAATTCCACTAACCAAAGGGAAAAAACAAAACAAAATCATGGAATTCCAAACAGAAGCTAAGCAAACGTCCTGAGTTTTGGCCCCAGCATGCAACCCAAGTCAACATAGAAACGTAACATACATTTCCACAATAACATCTTCAAATGCTGGATACGAGAATGCTGAAACTTGGGTATCTCTGACCGGATACCCAAGTACCCTGTGGAAGGACTTCTTGCTCCCATTCTCCCTCCTCAGCACCCAGCATCACCAATTCCCTCCCATCCATTCTCCATGGAAACTGCTGTTTCACCTGTTCACAGGGTAGTCTCTGGCTCTCAGCTCTATTTGTTGAGTCTTTACTCTTCACTTATCTGTCCACCTTTCTAAGTAACCTGCGGTCTCTCATGTTTGCTATCTTGATAAATTATTCTGTAACCCACTTCCCCTGAAACGAAGTACTGCCTGGCTTATCCATCACATCTTTGCTGAGAGCAGGTACCTTTCACAAATCTCAGCAAAAAGTGTGCCATCCAGGGCACCTCCAGAGACTGACCTGACCTGTGTGCCCGCGGCTCACTCCCGGCCGGATCAAACCAAACCGATCGAATGGAGAGGGTGTGTGTAGGGGCTGCTGTAGGTTTAAAAAAAAAAATTGGGGGGGTTTCCAACTCTTGAGGCAAATTCATCACTGCTAATAATCTTTGAAAACCCTCTTATATGTTACATGCACAAATATTTACACTCCAAGATAAAAATTCACCTCAGAGAAAATGCCAGAAAATCTCCCCCAGCAGCTACACCTGTCAGAATCCCTTTAACAAAGGCCCTTTGTTCAAGAGGGTCCAGGCAAGAGAACCCGCATTGTGCTCCATGTTACCTGACCTAATTAACTTCTTTGTTTGAAATTGAAGAAAGGAGTTTTTTGGGCGAGGAGGTGCAATCCTCCGATCAGAGCCAGGAAAAGATGCCCGTGGGTTACCCGTTCCTACACCTGTTCTCCCGTGGGACAGGAGTGGAGTCATCTCCCCCACAGATACCCACAGGAACTTTCCATCCAATTCCACTTGGACACTGGGCTTCACAATGGAAGGGCTTCATGGCGCAGGTCCTGGTTTTGTGTAGCCTAATCCTCTGATCACACCGGAAAACCATTTATATAATCCCTAAAAGTCCTGGGCAGGAAATGGGGACTCACCCTCCCACAGACCAAGGAGAAAAGGCAGGAGTCTCTCCCACAAAACAATGAACAATTATTGAATTTAATCTTTCATTTATCAAGGTGAGTAAGCATTTCTTGAGTGGTTCAAACCTCTGACTCATGAACACAAAGTAAGTACGGTAAAACTGGGAATTTAACCTGGAAGTCTGTTAAGAACAAAAGTCCCATATGTCTGGTGCATTACTTTCTGAGAATTACCTCTGTGGAAGAAGTTTCAGCTCACATTTAAGTCATCGTGAATTCATTTATTTATCCCCCAGAGTCATGGAAAGTTTCAGGTTCAATTTTTTTTTCCAACTCCCTAAGCCTTATTTCATTGAAGGTTTCTAATGTTAAGGCAAAAGTTTTCTTCTACTTCTAAGAGAAGACATGAACACTTTGCAAATATCCATGTGTGAGCTCTGGGGTCCCCCCACCCCAGCATTTGCAGTGCGTGTGCTCAATGCAGTCCCAGTCCCTTGCCACTGCAATTAAAATCCCACAGTATGAAATACATCCAAAGTACTCTCACAGCAAATATGCCTTACCAATGCAACCGAAGCATCGTCAGCCTGGCTTCCAGTGGTAAACCTTATTTGCACATGTAGTGTGCACATGCACAGACCCCAACACACATGTACATGGACAAACACATATGTATACATTTGCAGAACAGCTGAGAAGATGAAACAGCAACTCCAGCTTGCTTAAAGAGAAACACTCAAAGTCCCAGAAACTGCAAGACATATGCACCACACCAGTCAAAGAACACACCCACGGCCATGCTTTAGTAGAGAGAGACGGAGATGTGAGCTCATGGTCGAACACACTGGAGGAGATGCTGGCAGTTAGAGCGGTTGACAGAAATGGGGTTAGTGGTAGCACAGACCCGTCCCCAAGAACCAGGAAAACCAATCTGTTACAGGGAGCATAGTCAGTGGCGAGAAAGACAAAAGGTGGCCAGGCTTGAGGAAGGTCCACTTACTGACGCTGCCACACACGGCCATGCAGTACTCCTCTGTGTCAAAGTTGTTTCTGTTGCCGCCACATCCGCCGTAAAAGAACGGGGCGCACTTCCCTTCGGTCACATCAAAGTACCAGCGGGAGATCATTGCTCGGCACGGCCCCGTCTCGGCTTGTTCAGAGCACACCTCTAATCAGAGGGGGTGTGGGGAACCACATTTAGCATGAGAAGGTACTGGCTCACGGTTCACACACACGTTTACTTTTGTAACGCATTAGTTCTCCCAGGGGTCATTTGTGTTGGGTTTATAAGGCAGCATCTGCCAAACATTCACTGAGGAATTTAATGATCTAGCAGGACTTCAGAATTACCTCTGAAACAAAGCAATGCATTCATACCTGGTTTAATGAGTTTAGCTCTCAGTAGCAATAAGAGGATTCCAGCTAGAGGTGAACAAATATTTTAGCTGTTTTTAGATTAATATTACATGTCTCTAGGTACCAGCACATCAAAACATTTCTTCACTATGAAAAAATATAAACGTAAAAAAAAATAACTTCAAATTACTTGAAGATAATTTGTGTCTCATTAGGAGGCTAAAAAAAAAAAAAAGTAAACTCTTGCAAATATCTGATTTTCCTGAATAAATGAATGCCTTGACTTGAAGTATAAAATAATTACACATATTTTGAAGGTGATCCAGAAGTCAAATGATATTACGATATATTGTTGTTTTCCTATACCAAGTGTGAAACATAATGGCACATTCATGTTACATTATATTCACTTTACTTTTCTCCTGTCTCTTTCTAAATGGCTACGAAACCTTTGTTAGAGCTAATTTGTAGAGTCTCAATCAACAACAAAAAGCACCCAGAAGTCTAAGTCCATTTATATGCCAACTACATAAATACAAAGAACTATGTGACGGGCCCACATGTCTTGCTGGAATCTCCAGAGTCTTAATTCATCAATCAAAAAAAAAGCAAAGAGTGACAGTCTCCATTTGTGGAATGTTTCAGTGGCCCTTGTGACATTATTGTGGCTGCTAAACTCCTGACCTGAAATGGCCCCGGACAGGTTCCCGACTTTGGGGTGTGTGGGCATTGTGGGCAGTAGTGACCAATCCCACGGTACGAAGTCAGAGCTGGTGTAAGTGTATGACAATCTAATGTCAAATACACAATGTATCGAGGAGTAGACATACATAAGCCTGGAAGAGCAGGGGTGAGAATGCGTCTGTCACTTTGGAACCTCTCTGAGAGGATCACACTGTCCAGGTGGTTCTGATCCACTCACATGGAGCGGTGCATCCAGCTGCCCCGAACCAGAGCGACACCAGACAGGCAAGAAGGATATCTTCTTTTTTCCCCTCCAATTACCAGCATCACCGATCAACCATTAACCTGGCAGTTTCCCATCACTTTTCTTCCGACTACGACTAGAACATGAACTTCCTAGGGAAAGTTCAGCTGACTTCAGGGTGGACTCTGAGTAAAATGAATCACTTTCCTTCTCTCTCGTGTTTCTATGTCTACTCTCCTGTAGGGCACACAGTGTCTGATCTCTTGGACCTCTTCTCTGTCTCTTCTTCATTTCGGAAAAATTATCCACGTAGTTACAAAAAAAGCAGCGTTGCTTAGTCTGGGAGAGGTGGAAGGATGGCCATGGGCTCAGCACTGGGGCAGTGTTATGCTAGTACTTTTTCACCAGGTCTTGATAAGTGCAGAAAGCCAACGCCTCGCTGAAGAGAGGAGACCAGAACACACTTGGGCTGAAGAAGAGTGAGTGGCCAATGCCAACTGCCTAGCCGTGACACTGCAGTGCAGATGGGAAATTCTGGGAGGACACTAGCCCGGATGTCTTTGTGCGGATTGGTTCACTGCAGATGAATCTACAAGCATCTCCCACCGAATGGGAAAAAAAAAAAAAAAAACCCTCACATAAAAAAACATATAAGAGGAAAGCTAGTAGTTCAATTTGCATTGGAATTCTAATCTTGTCTCTTGCCTGAGTCTCTTGTCGTTTCAGCATAAAGGGCTATCAATCTCGGTTTAAGAAACTTTCGTTTAAATTACCTTCTAGCAATGGGAAAATACCAGGAAATCTATCCAATCAACATTTTAACCAAGTAGAAGAGTTTTAAAGCATTGAGTCCTGAAATATGCAATTTATAAGCTGCATGAAAAAAAAATTCAGAAAAAAAAATTTCTTCCTAATCTACAAAAATCACTAAAAAATTCAATGAAAATGTATCTCATTTTGATTACTATAACCACTCAGTGGAAACTTATTTATAATATCACCCACTAAACGCAGAGCATGTAAAGTTAGACCTTTTATTACTATGAACTGAAACAGAAGTCATCTGAAAAGTAAAACTGCATTTTTCTTTTCACATCTCCATCCTCTTCTCAAAACCTAAAATAATAAATGAAAACTCACACTTGCTAGATCATTTTGCTAAATTTATTTTTGAATTCTAATTCATCTTTATTTCTATCCAGAGTAACTGCTGAGTATAATAAAGAAGGAAACAATTTGCCCAGAATAATAGCAGCAGGGATATTTCTCAGAAAGAATGTTTAAGGTTAGCTGGAAACATACCTCAGACTTACACGGACGCCTAAGGAACAATAATCTTTGTTTATTTATATTTACCTCTTAAACTTTTAAGGGCCCAAAGAAGATTCCTAATAGTCATCTATGCAAATTCTGCTGGCAGGAAAGGCTTACCCCTTCTTTCTAACAGGTCTATTCGCCCTTCAAGACAAAAGACCATTTAATAAACTGAAATGCTAGGGTACACAAAGCAGAATGAGAGTTTCTGTGCTGAAATAAAGTCCCCATGCATTTTGGATCTTTGTAAGGCAGGTCCTTGCTGAGATTTGTGCTGTTTAAACACTACATTCCACTTTGTAAACATCATTATTATACAAACGCAAGACAGAAGCAGAGCTAGAGCTTCCTACATTATATAAAATGATTATGCAATTCACCGTCCAAAAAATAATGCTTAAGCACAAAAAATCAACTCTGAAAGGATTTCGAATTGAAGCAATTTTTTTTTGGGTGGACAACCAAAATTAGAATGCTAATTTTACACTTTTAAAAAAATTCAGCATGAAGACAGCTGTGAAAGTGGCAAAAATGGAGAAAATCCTCACGTTCAAATATACAAGAGTTATAATGTCATTTTAAACAGCAAAGTCAACAGATAAAACACTAACTGAAGAATAATTTTAGAATAATGTAAAGCTTATTAATATTCCATTTTTGATAAATGAATTTTAATTATTCTCAAAGGAATGTATGTAAAATAAAAGCCTGCATTACATGAAATGCATGCATAAAGCTTAAGAGTATAAATTTTGAAAAAGCAACCACTTGAATAATCCAACTAACTAATCAAGCTAGAGTTATTTATAGAATGCTAGGAATTGTATATTCTGATAATGTGAAAAAACAAAAAAAAATTTATGAAGCATAGTTTCTCCAAATGCTGTAAGAATATATGCACAGTTAAATCTCACACACAGTACAAACATATCTGTGTTTCTTGATTTAAAATGACACATTTTGCAATTTTAAAGTAGAAAGGGAAAATGAAAGACAAATATAGTTTGATCTTGTAATAAGTCAGCTGTTTGATGTTAACAATAAAATAAAATGAAAACAATGAGTACTGAAATCTTCTAAATATGCTTATCTAAATATATCAAATAGATGTTTATATATCTAGTTAATTATGATATCCATTAAAAATGAAAACAAATGACCGCAGTACCATTTACTTCAACTTTAGTTTTTAGCTGAAGTGATTGCTGCAATTGTAACAGTGCTATAGGGTGAAACTTCATGAGCTTGTTATTAGAACTGATCTCACAGATCTTGTATTCTGTTGAAGAATAAGTAGTCAAACCTGGGTTTGATTCTTAAGGATGAAAATTTTAAAAAGTTAACATACTAAAAAACTAGCTTTTTTTAAGAATTTATCTTCTTCATAATAGTAGATACATGTACTGTTTTAATAGAAAAGAGAGTTTATAATGTGTTTGCAAATATGATAAAGTAGTCACTAAAAAACATATCCAACAGAAAATTCGTCTATACATGACCAGGGCAATAAATTGTCAGATATTTATTACCTCCTAATCAATCATATTTTACTAAAAAGAGACATGTAAAATCAAGCAAGCACGTTTCAACTAAAGTCTGATGGCAAATCTCACGTAAGTATCAAACATGGGCTGAAATATATAAACAAATGATGGGAACAGCTGTGCTAGTGATGAAATCACCGACTCAGTACCACTGACGGGTGCTAATTTGTCACGGAAGTCTCTGGAAGATATGTGCAGTTGACTTGCTTTTTACTGAGTTGTGTTGACTCTCTCAGGCTATCCAATACATCTGTCACTCCAATTATACCTGACCTGATTCTCCCATCCATCCCTGTTGAAAGGTTATTTATAAAACGCCACCTGAGGAGATGTACATGTAAAGTATTCAGACTACTAATCAGTACTCTGGTGTTGGCAAGCATTCCCAAAAATCACTACCATGACTTCCTGATCCTTTTGTTTCCTGTTTGTTGAAGGAGTAAACTTGTTTTTCTCTAAGCTGTGTGGCTAGTCTGAAGCCCAACACAGTATTACAAAAAGCTCTAAACTTAGAATAAGACAGGATTGTCATGCCCTTTGTTGGAAGTAAAAGAAAGTAATTTTTCTTCCTGACTCGGAGGCTGGGTGTGCTCAGAAACTAGTTGTCTCCAGAAAAAGAAAACACTCTGATTTATGTTGTTTGCCCATTTCTGTGGTGTCAATACTCCCACCATTGGTATATCAAGCTACCAATGCTTATGGCTCACAGAAGTCTTCAATATTTTAATAACCGGCTTTTACAGGTGAGCAGAAGTTGGCTGCACCACACCAACGAGGGGAAATGAGGCACAAGTCACACCAGTAACAATTATATAGGTAAGGAAGTTCTAAAAATTCTCTAATTGTTTGGTCTTGACAGTTGAATTTTGACAAAATTGCTTGGTGGGTAGACATATCAGGATTCTCTCATATTTGGTGACATTTGATAATATATCAAGAACAACACCATAGAGAAGGAAGGCGTTCCCTTTTAGTTTCTTACTTTCTGCCTCAGCCTCCTAAATCTGCCCTGGATGGGGAATATGAAAAGTTACTAATGGCCACTCCTGGAGGAGCGGTCCAAGGACCAGCAGGGACAGCGTCGCCTGGGACTCAAGACCCACTCCAGACCGACTGGCTTCGGATCTGTGTTTAGCAAGTGCTTCAGGTGACATGCATGAACATTAATGTTTGAGAAGCACCGTGATCAACCACAGCTTTCATGTGCAGTTGACATGTCAGAAGTAGACATACAAAGTTTAATCACTCTCTAAAAAGGCTGGAGGGAAAAGATTAGTAAAAAGTTGCGTAAGTTTTGGCTTATTAAAAGAAGTGCACATAAATGTGGGATGTGAGGGATGTAACATATTTTGGTAGAGTTGTAAGATTCAAATGTGTGTGTGTCTTAATTTTGCCTTGAATACCTACCTTAAGCCACAGTAAAACAGCTTTAATACCTTTGCCTTAAATTCATACCCATAGTACCTTCGTTTTCTTACTCATATTTAAGTCTATGAAAACTGACTTCAAAGAAATCTGAATTTAAGTAATATTGTTCTTGTAACATGCCAGACCATTAGAGATATTAAAGCTTCTACTTATTGGGAAAAATAACAAAGAAAACTGACTGTTGAGGAAAGATCACTGGGCTTGGAATTTACCTCTTTTGTACCACTTCTCTATAAAGGAAGAATTACATGGCATTTCTGTTACTGCAAAAACAGGGTGCTTCTGGAAATGAGAGTCAAGGTTGGAAGGATGGTCCTGCTCTTCCATGTCCTTTCCTGGATGATGCTGAGGGGGTCCACCCACCATGTAAACTGGTCTGTCGTGGCACCCAGTAGAAACGATGGGTAGCTTCCAGCAATGTCTCTGGTTACTACATGGATCCTAACCACCATTTGCTATTTTATTATAGCGTACGGGGTGGCGGGGGATGAATTTCTTTGAGAAGAATAAAAAATAAAACTGGAAAGGCAGTTTTCACTGCTTCTTACTACCTACATGGCAAATATGCTTGTGCAGTATTTAACATTGTAAATAAATGCTGTAAGCTGATCTGTCTCTATAAGCTATAAAACTACATCACATCTTATCAATGGTTTTAATCTTACTATTTGAGGATTTATCAACTTTGTTTTTAGCCTGTTTTGCTTATTTTACTTACTCTCAAATTAGAAAAGTGTTCACATGCTACCTACAAGGTGCAAAGCACCGTTAAGTGTTACAGCTGACACTGAACATGGATGCCAGTGTTGTGTCCTCTCTGCTCACACATTTAAAGGCAGACATCAACGTAGATCTCAATGGCATGGCCCAGTGGTTTGCAACCAGAGGGACCTGCTCTTGTCCCCTCCCAGGGAACAGCCAGCCATGACTAGAGACATTTTTGATTGTCACAACTGGGGATGCTACTGGCAGCCGGTGGGTAATGAACAAGACGGTGCCCGCTTCAGAGACTTGTCCGGCCCAAACGTGAATAACGCCGAGGGCAGGAAGCCCTGACACCACTCGGGAAAACGGCAGAAGGACCCACGTTGCATTTGAGGAATCTTGTGCACTCATGAAACAGGCCACGGTGCAGCTGACACCGACACCTCAGAAACCCTGGGAACACGTGCTATTGAATTCCAGGACAGATAAAACGGTGAGGGTTGGCCAACAGGTCTGTCTTTGCTCTGTCATGACACATTAGGCCCCCTCACGTGACAGCAATGAGATTTCTACCCGTGTTCCTCATGACTTTCATTTCCTCTCTCAACAACTGTGCTCACCAAGAACACATATGCATTTGAGAAAAAGGGACAGATAACTGCACCCGAACAATCTTACCATTGTGACCTAAATACAGTGCAACTTTAACAAGTCTTCTATTTCAAACCCCTTTAACCCCTTTAAGAGTCGCTTAATTTTTAAAACCTGGCCTCCATCTTGAAGGCTGAAGGGTTTTCTTCAACAGCATTTTCCTGTGACATCCGGCCAGTTTTGCCTCCTCTTGACTTCTCACACTTTTCTAACATAATCACAAAGGGTCAGACGTGGAAACCAAATGAGAGTTTTCAGGAGGCAACATGGTTCAAGGTGAACGGAAACAGGTGTTTAGGTTGGAACTATGAGAGTGGGGTTATCTCTTTTTCTTAAATTTCTTTATGTTCTTGGTGATGAGGAACTCCAGAACATTCTTTTCCGTAAGGGAACTCAAGGTTTCCATGAAGATCCACAACTCTGCCACTGTGACCAGGAAATCCGAGCCTCTACTCGCCAGGCAGACTCGGATTGGTAACAAGGCGTGTCTCTGGAAATGACATGCGTGTCTCACTGAACTGTTCTCTCCCTGGCTGAAATTCTTTTATTAGCTTTGATTTCTTTCTTAATTGCCAGCTCTGCACTGTGTAGATGCATACAATCGTGTTTGAGTCATTTGTATATTTTTCTGAATAGCAAATGATTCGGGGAAAGACGAGAGACCAGTTTGTCTTTTTTTTTTTTAATCCAGTTTCTGGCTTTTAATTGAATTGGACTGCAAGTGTTTCTTTTTATTTTTAATAAATACAGACATAATTGTATTAAAATGCCTTTAGCTAATCATTCCCATTATTCTAACGTTAAAGCACCCTGACGCAAATAAAACAGTGTAGTAATGGAGGATGGAAAGTAAGCACTCTTAGCCATGCAATATTTCCAGCAACATGAAGTCGAAAAACATAATTTTCTATGGGACAATGCAGATCTATGTGAATATATTACACCATTAATTCTGTACTTTATGGTATGCAAATTGTGTATCAATAAACTTGCTAGTAAAAAGCCCGAAAATTATCAATATATATACACACATAGAATTTGTATACGGCCCTGTTCCTCGCTCTCACATTTTCAGTAACCTTGCTGTCCGATTGGGCTTTCTAAACTGGGACCTTTCAACTGCTCCACGGTGTCTCTGTCAAAGAGTCCATCAAACACCACACACAGGCTGCCCCCTGTCCTGTCTCTGCCTGCTGCCGGCACTGGTTCTCTCGACATCCTGGTCCAGGAACAGGACTGGATCTTGCTGCCCGAAGTTACAACATAGAGGTAAAGGCTTGTTCAAAAGGGAAGAGCCATTAGCACGGTAGCCCCTTCCCCAATGCTCCGCGGAGTTTTCAATTCATCTGGGGGCCGTGTGCTGCTCCGAGACCTCCAACCAAAGAATGAGAGCGTTTTCATGTTCTCAGCAAGTCAAGGTCACAGTTTCCCCCAAACTTCGTGAAAAGTTAAATATGAACGATAAGCTAGAATCCTATTAGTGAATTATAGGGTACCTTGTAAGCATCATGCCCATTACAGACAGGTAACATCGGAGATGTGAGATCAGGCTAAGCTTTGTTTCCTCTACCCTTGAGATCAATGCAAGCTGCTGATTTATGATCTTTCTTGAAGTCTTTCTATTTGGTGCCTCCTTAACTGGCAAATCCCTACTCTCTTCTAAAAATCATTCAAAATGCTATCTACTCGGTAATGCCTTAGTTGGAACTTCTGTCTCTAGGCCGAACACTTTCCATCCACTGTGCTGCCAAACTTCCTTCCTGGCCAGGTCAGACAGACTTGTTCCTCCCTAGGAGTAAGTGTGCAGGTGGAAGCCACTTGAGTGAGCCACCTTGTTCATTATTCTGTGCCCCCAGCAACCAGTGCCACGGCCAATGCCCAGGAGGGCCGGAGGACGCTGGCGGGAGGAACAGCAGTAAATCACATGGTACTTCTCCCAGATTCATGGTTGCTGGAGGCAGGAGAGCAGTAATTTAATTCTGTGGAGTTCAGTCACCTAGCCCAAGGCAACAGACATTTATATCAAACTTCTGAACATCATCATCATAGGAGATGCTTAAAGGGCCACCTACATCAGTGTCTCTGTCCATTTAATAGATAAACCTTCTCAAGAGGTTTGAATACCCATAAGAAATAAAACTCTACCTGGAAATGTGGTGGCATTTGAGACAGTCTTGGTTCACTTTTCAGAAGCACATGAAATTTAACTGTAGATATTTTAATATGCAATACATATTCACAAAATTTTAATCCACAGACCAAGTTTAAACCGTCTTTTATTCTTAACATAGGTCTATAAATATCTGCTGTTATACCAATAAAATGGAGGTCACCTTTATGCCTTTTATAATTAAAATGACAATCTGTTGGCTTACTGTTGGCATTTCTAATTCCTGGCAAACATTAGTTCTTTGGAGGATCAGAATAAATGCTTGTAACCATGACAACCATAGCACCTTGTTCACTGAGCACTTACTATTTATCTGTAAGTGTGCTAATTGTTTCCCATGGATCACTTCATTTGATCCCCACAAAATGACTAAAATGAGGTAATATTAAACCCCGTTTTACAGAGGGAAGCACTGAGGCCTAAAGGTTACATAATGGATATAAATTTACACAGTCAGGAAGTCATGGGGCCTGGACTTGACTTTGGGCAGCCTGTTCTTGTAAAATAAACTGAAAGACCACGTGCCAGGCATATGGTAAGTACCTAGCGTGGATCATCTAAAGGGACTCTTACAGCAAACATGCAATGTCCTATCAGCACCTACACCCAAACGTGAAAGAGACGCACCACGGTTACATAAATGGCCCAAGGCCATGCAATTATTAAAAATCCTCTCTCAAACCCTATGGCAGTCTGCCTCTAACCATAGTAAAACCACCTCCATGAAATTAACTTGATATGGGAGTATCTGAAATATAAAGAACTCCACAGTACTTTTCTAACGATCAGAACGAGAAGATTTTTTTAATAAAGGCCCAGATAGTAAATCTTTTCAGCTTTGCGGGCTGTATGGCACCTCTGCCCCTATAGCAGAACACAGCCACAGACAACGTGGAAACAAGGGGGGCTGGCTGTGTCCTAACACAGCCCTCTGTTTGGAAAACACATACGGGCCACGGTTTGCCCCCCTGGTCATTATGCTCCTTGTGACATAACAGTCATGTGAATATGTACCCAGAGCAAAGGAATACACTCGTGTAAGGGAGCACGGGTTGAACTAAAATAGTGTGTATTTATAAACAGAAGGTAAAGTTTTGACATTAGTGTGACACAAATACCTGGCTCATCCGGGTCTAAGTCCTCACCACATATCTGCTTTGTCACCATGGCCCATTTTTAAAAAGTGTCTCTTGGCCTTAGTTGCCTTGACTTTGAATGGGGAAGTAATATATCACACAGAGCAGAGTTACAAGGACTGAAAGACAGAACCACCCCCTTAAAGGGCGAGGGGAGCGGTGATTGTGAAAGCACAGTTATGCCAGCCATCTCTGCCACGACACAGTACAAAGTGCCGAGCCACCCACAGGGGCATATGCATATTTGCTGAATAAATAAACATAAGGGAAAAGGCAGAGTTGGGCTGGATGGACCAAACAGGCTAGATGAAATCAAGGATTATGTCATTTATTACAATACATATGTTTAATCAGAGTGTAGAGCTCACGGTTGAGTCAGAAATTACCCTGATGCTTTGGGTATATGAAGTGTAATCCCTTCTCAAAACACAAAAAATCAGGAGCAAGTGTCTAAATTGTTATTGGCTTGTTCCATTAGATCAATATCCCAGTTATTTTTTAACAACCAGAACAATGAATCCTAAAGCCAGATGGATGCTGCAGGGTGCTCACTTTCAAGTAATATCTTTCTCCTCTGGAATCAGTTAACATGGTTAGAACTGACACCTTCTAGTTTAATGTCTAATGTTTAATGTCCAGTTTAATACAAAACGGCTGGAAATTTATGACCCTGCTGAAACACCTTCTATTTTCCTTCCCTTTACCTATTTCTTTCAAATTTTAACCAGTTACAAAAGTATTGAGCTTCTTTTTTTTTAATGATGCACATTAAGGACTCGGATTAGTAGCAATATGTTGGTAATGAAGAAACAATTTTCTTATTAACTATGGTTGTAAATCACATTTTCTCTCAGGCACTGAAACATTAACACTGAAAACTAGATTATGAGCCACTTCTGATTTTTATTTTAGGCACAGGAGCAGGCCACTTGTAATTAGAGTTTTATAAAGTGAGCCACTGGCCTGGCTCTTCGTCAGGGAAGCCCTGTAACTCCCCTTCTGCACCAGAGAAGAAAGAAAATGAGGCTTGTGGCCCGATCAGTGTTACCACCCAAACTCGTTCTTCTCTGTTGGAGTTGGCTGGGAATACAGAACACTCTGATACGGACACAGCATACTATAATATGGTTCTCCTCTTAGGTCTCCTTTCCAAAAAAGACTTGCCTTGATTGCAGGCTTTGTCCATCTCAGGAGTCGTAGCTGGGGGTGGATGAATTCCCACCAAAGGCTCTGCTATTTCTGCTGTTAACAACTGGTGCCTCTCAGTGGCGACAAGGTAGATGCTCTTAGTAGGTTGCTTTTACCCTCTTCTTGCCACCAACATTATTAGCTTACGTTTTAAGGCTACTTTCTTTTTGTATCTCTACCCTGGAGATTTTTTAGAATAAGTAAGTTCTTTTTTCATTGCCTTTGTCTCTCTATAGAAAATACTATAAATATATGTCCCTCAGTTTCCATCTTAATAACTAATAACGCTTCATTTAAAGAAAAACTGAAGCGAAAAGAACTGGACTTACTTAGAACGTAACAAGACAGTAGACCATAACAAGACTGTTATCACAAGAGAATTCTATCTTGGTCTGGAATATGGACTTAAGTCTGTGTGGCATACTCTGATTGTACTGGATGGGTTATGTCAGTTCAGGAGGTCCTGAACTGATCGCCCTCAATCAATGGCTATACTTGCCATGTACCTTCGGATGGCACCATGTTGGCTTTGCCATTCCTACTGACACTAAAGTACTCTTTCACAAAATCCACTGGGAGACCCACCACCAGCCCTTCCAATTCTACTTCAAATGCCACGTCCTCCATAGCCCCTTCTCCGATCCATCGCTTACACTTTGAAGTAGGCTCAGGTTCCATACTTTATACAATGCAGATGCCTCTGTCTTTCTTTGACTCATACTTTATATTAGATTTTCACATCCATGGGGGCAAGCCATCCAATGTGTCCTCATTTTCTGAGCCACTGAGCCTAGCAAATGGCTTACACCAAACAGGGGCTCCAGAAGCTGATGACGAAGCAGTGGAGATTAATTATCATATAAAGAGCCATCTGGATGGAGAGCACAAGAACTTCAACCCTACTGCAGATTACTAATTGTTGTAATTTGTAGTCACATGCCCTTTAGGTTTCAAAAAGAAAAGCCCTGAAAATTTTCTTTCCCTACTAAGAAGATGGAAGCTCAGAAGTGTGGCAGTGATTTCCACACGCATGTAAACACGCAGTCCTGAGAATTTACACGTTTTGAGCACAGCTCCGTGTGATTCCCGTGTGAGCAAGTGTGGATCATGTCTGTGGAATGGGAATTCTCTAATAGGAATTTGGCAAAGATGTATCTTAAAAAGTTCTGGCTTGCTGACCCCTGCATATTACTTTAACCTGGTCCTGCCTGCCACCGGACCTGAATTTACATCCTAATGCCCTACTAATGAGTAATCTTACCCCTGTTCTGCTTAATCCCATGAATAATCAATCCAATGTAAATGTGTCTTAATGCCTCTAATAAAAGCCCCGGCTAAGCAACCCACGATGTCTTTTTCCCCGAAATGGAGGTGGTGGAAAGACCCGTGGCTGCCGGATTCTCATCTCCAAGCGTGTCTCTGGGTAAGATTGATTCACGCAATTGGGGCGGTCCCCCCACGGATTTTGCAGGTCGAAATCCGCGACACAGAAGTACATTTGGCCAGATCTGCCACAGACAGTCCTACTAGGCGTGTGAAAAAGACTACGGGATAGGATTCATGGGTATTTAAAAACAGTGGCTCAAAGGGACATTTACTTACATGTATATCTACTTACACAGGCACTAATGTGGTCACCAAATAGGGAATGATAAACAATCCATCTTGGACTATATCTTCCTTTTTTAAAAGAATACGCAACACTTATAATGTTTTAAGTTAACTCTGAGTGTTCACCACAGAATTATGTAAGTTGTAAAAGCTATAAATTAAAGAAATGCAGAATCTCAAAAACACTATGTTAAGTAAAAGAAGCCAAATACCAAAAGACCATGCATAACCCCACTTATGCTAAACGTCTAGAAAAATTTGTAGACATAAAATAGGTAGCTGCTGCTTAGGGCTGGTGGTGAGAACAAGGATTAACTACAAACAGGTGTGAGGTATCCTACTAAGGTGAGGAAAATGTTTCAACACTGGATTATGGTGATGGCTGTATGGTTGGTAAGTTTATTAAAGCCACTGAATGACACGCTTATAAACGTAAAATAAGTGAATTTCCTATGAAAATTATGCCTCAATAAAGTCATAAAATACAATGAAGAGAAGAGACTACAGTGATCATTAGGAATCTCTCTGAGGCTGAGAAAAGTATCCCACTTTAAGCTCCAAAATAAAACAACAGAGTCGAAATAATTTTGCCTTAATAAAAAGTGAGAGGAAGACTTACACTATTGTAACATTTGTGGGTAGACATGAAAAGTATTTGCAGTACCTTAAACCTCAACAACTCCCTCCACATTCATTCAATCTAATTATAGGCCTTTTCCTTACT
Organism: Micronycteris hirsuta; assembly: GCA_004026765.1. Taxonomy (NCBI): domain Eukaryota; kingdom Metazoa; phylum Chordata; class Mammalia; order Chiroptera; family Phyllostomidae; genus Micronycteris; species Micronycteris hirsuta. The sequence goes on along the minus strand of PVJI01001186.1, from coordinate 132,206 downwards.
ATCTGTAAAGCACATAACCACCCTTTAAGAAACTCAACCCAAGAGCTCACGAGTTGCTACAATAATATTCCATTGTTTATTGAAAACTCAATGCTTGCCTTTATTTCACTGAGACAAAAAGGAAGTCTTTTAGTTCATTCAGCTCACAACATTCCCAGTAGGAATATTCATTAAACAGAGAAACAAACTCAACCTCTCCAAGAAGGCACTGCTGCTTCCCAATAAAATGAAGGCACCACAAATCAACCAAGTTGAATTTCACAACAAAAAATGTGATATTCACCAAAAATCCCATTTCGTCTTTAATGAAATCTGATTGCGACTACTCACTCAACTAAGATCGACTGAAGACGTCCTTTAAGCTGGGCGCTCCTCTGCCTGTTATTAGGTAAAATCCAGTCCTTGCCCTCAAGGAGCTCGGAGCCTAGGTGGTGAAAGGGGTGACAGACCCCTAAGTGTACCCACATGCCCTGCCAGGGGAACACCAAGGCGGTCAGCTAACTAACAGCCTCTGTCTCAGGGCACAACACCGGGTTAAATGGCGTTGTTGAGGAGCAAGCCGGGATCTGCAGAGCAGCGCACACAAGGCACAGCACAGGCCATCTTATCAGGACTTCACACTCTTTGCAATGACCTGGTGGGCTGCTCCCCGTTAACCAAAAAGAGTTCAATAAGCAGAAGACTTGTTCTGAATTTTAGTTTTGGTTGGGAAGACAGTGGTAACAGACTGGGTAGGAATTTCAAGCTTTGCTAGGATGTCTTCCTTTTCCCTGAGAAAGGAAATCCCAGTAAACAGTGGATTACCTCGGACCACCTCTTCCACGGACTCCGTGGTGGTGGTTGTGGTCGTGGCGATGCTGGTGGTTCTCTCTGTGGTCTCTTCATAGGGTTCCTCGGCATCTTCCTCTGCCTCATCACCGTCCTCGTCATCCTCATCATCCTCAGCGTCTTCTTCCTCGACCTCAGCCACTTCCTCCTCCTCTGTTACTTCCACGACTTTGTCTTCACTGGAGCAGAAAAGAGAAGTAACAGTAATAGTTATTTAAACAAATGTCAGCAAAGGAAAAAATCAACGACAGGAATTTCAGAAATTTGGGAACACACACGAGGCCCTGCCAGGTCATTCAGTTGGTGAGAGCACCCTCCTGATATGTCACGATTGCGGGTTCAATTTCCACTCAGGGCACACACAAGAACCAACCAATGAATACATAAATAAGTGGAACAACAAATCAACGTTTCCCTCTCTCTTTCTCTGTCTCCTGCTCTTTCTTTCTCTCTCTAAAAAGCAATTTTAAAAATTCCTTTAAAAAACACTTATGAAGCCAGCAGGTCAAAGTATGATCCCAGCTGAGTAGGTCTATAACTGTTTAACCCTTGTCCACAGCGGTGCTTAGTTTATGCAGTTGCAGAACATGAGGAGACCATGATTCCAACCCTCCGACATTCTGAAAAAGGCAAAATTATGGAGACCATCATTGGCCCGGGGTGGAGGGTAGGAAAGGAGGGAAAAAGAGGCAGAGCTCAGGGCTTTAAGGGGAGTTTATCACTCTGTAAACGACTCTAACAGGGAACACACAACATCATGCATTTGTTAAAACTGACAGAACACGGAAAGTGGACTCTAACGTAAACTATGAATTTTAGTTAATAAGAATGTGTCAATACTGGACCAAATGTACTACAGAATGCAGAATGTTAATAGTGGAAATGAAGAGAGGGGGCCAGTGAAGAGGGGGTAGAGGGGAACTCTCTGCTCTCTGCACAATTTGTCTGTAAACCTACAAATTCTGTAAAGAAAATAAAGTCTATTAAATGTGAGAGGAGGGATACCGAGTGGAGTTTATTGTGTTATAGGGATGACGTCTCATAATGTGTATGAAAATACCACACAGCATCTGCATGGTAAGTACTCAGGAAATGTAGGTAGCGATTGATTCAAATATGGCTATTGAACGTTTAAAGGGGAAACGATGGGGAAAGGAGAAATTGGCTTAAATAAATCTGTAATACCCAGTGCGTACTGCAAGTACAGCTGTGCTCCTTAATGATATGAATTGCATATGCTTCGTAGGCTCTCAGGTATTTTCAGTGGTTCTTACATTTCTCCAAGTATCAGAATCACCTGGAAAGCTTATTTAAAACACAGACCACTGGGCACCATGCCTCGAGTTTCTGATTCAGGGGTCTGGGATGTGGCCTGAGAACCTGCATTTCTAACAAGTTCCCGGGTGATGCTGATGCTGGTGGTCAGGGAGCAATATTTGAGAACCACCGAAATATGCAATACTGGGGATAACACTGAGTCAGTCACTGTGTAATTGGGAAGGGGACCAGAAACAATATTTATGGCATTAAATATATATCTACAGTGATGTACTGTGATGAGTCATAAATCAGCAAATTCGGGTGGCAAAAGAAGGGCATGTCTGTAACCAAATGACAAAGCCTGAGTTTGGTGTCCTTGTGGCGATCACGTCCCTGCTGGTGCAGACACGGTCAAGAGCACGTGAAAGATGATAAATGAAGGTAAGAATGTAAACAGCGGAAATCTATCATATACCATCTGGCCAGACAGGAGCAATAGATGGTTCCTCTTCAATCAGATGATGAACCCAGTACAGGAAAGAGATGTAGAGGTGGTGGAGGACTTCAGCACCGCGGAGCATCTGCCCTGGGTCCTATTTGACAAGAAGCACCACAGAACAGGACTGTGGCTGCCATCTGACATTTAAATGTCTCCAGAAAAAAAGAGACAGCAGAGGAGAATGATTACCCCAATGCCGACTCTTGCCTCTGAGGAGAGGCATATTGATGAAGAAGGGAGAGGAGCCGGGAGAATTTGTCTCATATACAACCCGGAACCTGGAATACTGGTGTGAGGTCAGCGTGGTACAGAAAATCAGATTTCAAATGTACTGGGGAAAAAGAACAGGTTTCTATGCTCTAGGAAGACAGAAAGGAAGACGGAGAAAGTCTTTCAAAAACTGAAAGTCTTGCCCTGGCGGGTGTGGCTCAGTGCATTGAGTGCTGGCCTGTGAACCAAAAGGTCGCCGGTTAGATTCTCAGTCAGGGCACATGACTGGGTTGGGGGCCAGGTCCCCTGAGGAGGGCATGCAAGAGGCAACCACACACTGACACTTCTCTCCTTCTCTTTCTCCCTCCCTTCCCCTTTCTCTAAAAAAAAAATAAACAAAATTAAAAACATAAAACTGAAAGTCTGACAGAACGCCGTCAACCAATTTTACTAATATTTAAAGAACTTTTACATATGAAAAGGTCAATAAAATATATATCACCCCTGTGGAATGCCTTTCTAATTCTGGTCAAATATGAGGCAAGGAATAATAAACAAACACACGCAAAGGTGAAGCATGTATCTAAAAAAAAAAGAATAAGGAGAAACTTATTAAACTGAATAACATTAATAATAATTAACTATTAGTGTATTAATAAGCAAAGTGTCAATACAGGAGACCTTAATCAATTATTTTAGCATTTCCTACATCATGGAAACCTGTTCTCTTTCCCTAATACGTTTGAAATCTGACTGCCACAAGGCACAGGTAAGACAAAGAGGAGAAAACACTGGCATCGATCATCAGATGGTATCAGCCTTCATTCTCCTTAGAGAGAGACGGGGTGCAAATCACTGACTTCTTGCCGGCCTGCACAAAAGCCTACTACCACGGGAAGCAACGTCTCAAAAGAATCCTGAACTTAATGGTGGCGGAGATGCCCCAAATTTCACCCCGTGTACTTCTGTCTCCCTTTCGTTCTACAGGACCTCAACGTCATACTACTTGTGCATGAAGATAACCCACGCATGGCATCAATTTGTGTGTGGGCGCTCTTCTGTAGTCAATGAAATCATAAGCACTGGTGCTAGTTAGTTCTCCAAATTAAGTGAAAAGTTTGGAAAAAATCAGCAACAAAAATAAAATGAAACCAGTATTCTTCCTAAACCACGAAGTGTGCACACGTTCTTGAAGCATGAATGGAGTGACAGGCCCCCGGGTTAAGACACCAATGTGCTTCCAGGTGGGAACGGGAGAACACGACCCTGGGTACCCTTCAGAACCTCCCTCAACCTTCTTGTTATGACCTGAATGTTGCACTTGAAGTTCCCAACAGAAAACACGCTTACTAAAACAGCCGTGCTAATGTGATCGGCATTGTGTGTAGCCACGAACAAGATCGAAAGAGTTTATGCCTGTCTCCATCACTACATCCGCCTGAGCGATTCACTGGCACGGTGACAAGGAACAGAGACACGTGATAGTTCCACTAGCAGAGGAATTACATCACTAAGCCTAAGAGAACTCAGGTCCAGTCCTCATTACCATCGCTTTGATTTCTGGAATTAAATTCAGATGTCCATGAATCCAGTTACCTCTTCAAACACTATGAAAACTGTAGCAAAAAGTTATGTTTTAACGCCAAACATGCCAGCATTGCAACTGCCTCATTGGAGTTTTCATAAACAGCAGGGAAGGCAAAAAGGGGAAAAATTACTTTTGTCACCTTCTCTTCAATGCCTGGAAAGCTTTGTTCTGTGATGGGCCTGAGGTGAGTCGGTTTTGGAAAAGCTGCCCGCAGTGCCAGGAAACAGTAAACAAGGGGCCCGGGTACAGAAATGCCAGGTTACGCGTCAGAGAGCAGTTTCTTTATAAACAACCGAACAAACTCACAGTACAATAATCCCTTGGGAATACAGGAGCACATTCCTTCACATTCCCACATTTGGACATCTGTCAATTTACAGTCGGTGGCCTTTCCGGCTTCCAAATTCCAATCACGAGAAACACTTCTAATGGATGAAGGAAACACTTCTAAAGGAGGAGGGATGTCTGAAAATGCTGACCATCTCAGAAGTATCTGAGTTTAATAAGGAGGCGAAAGGGTCAAAGGGACATTACTATGAGGAAATAAATCACTGATAATAAAAGTCTACGTGTCAGCAGGTGAGACTTCAAGTGGTGAAAGATCCACTATATTAGAAAGGCGACTCTCCTTGTATTTCCAAATAAGGTCTGACCTTGCTAAAACTTCCTCGAGGTTCCCTTTAGATAGTGAAAGGTTTCTGCCACATACCAGTTTTAATTGCTTTTTGTTTAAGTCACACAACACAATTCACCATTTGCATTCCCTAAAAAGGCTGTCTCCTTTCATAGCCTCTGGTAAAGACTGATGTTTTTTCTTTCCCTTTGCAGGACAGAGGAGAGGAAATGGCAGAGCGAAAGCTCTGATTCCCTTGGTTTCTGTGAATGGGACAATCAGGAGACCTAACTGCCTGCGGTGAGGGTGAGGAGGGAGAGTGAAAACAGAGCAGCTGTCTGCGGGGGGCGGGGAGGGGGGGCCAAATGTAAGGACCAACCGAGGGAAACCAGAGGGCAGGTGTCAACGGAAGATGCTCAGATGGAGAAAGGGGACCGTCACCCAGAGTCGGGAGTAGAGACAAAAGAAAGCACGTTTTTGAAAAAGGTAAACAGACAGTTCTCGCCCTCTCTGCCTAAATTCGAACAGCTGCCAGTTTAACCTGGATGGTACAAGGCCTGGGTAAGTCAGTGTATCCCAGATGAATTCTTGTTGTTAAATTAAGAAAACTAGATGTTGCCAGAATATGTAAGAAAATATAAAAGAAGCTTATTCTCTAATGTTTCAAGATGGGGAGAGCTAACCAACCAACCAACCAACCAACCAACCAACCAACCAACCAACCAATGGAACAAACAACCCAGTATCTCTCCCCACAAAAGGACCCGCTGGAAGTCACAGACGCATGGGGACACACCATCTGATTCTTTGTATCAACTACGAAAACAGGCACTCCTCCATGCTGACAGCACTCACAGGAATGTTGCACTTCGGTGAGGGGTGGTCTTTACACTCTCAAAACATTGTAAAGAAAGAAAAAAGAAAAGAAGATTTAACAGAAACAGCACGTGATCTGCAGAGCCTAAAATGTTTACCCTCTGTCCCTTTACATACAGAAAGTGCGCTGACCCCTGGCATGGAGGGTGGACTATGGGCTTGGGGGAGACTATGCTTTGTCCTGATTAGAAACAAGAGAGATATAATGAAACCAAGCGAAAGGCCTCTAGGACGTCCAAGTGCGCAAATTCTAGAGCAGAAACAACAGCGATCCCTGCCTCTGGCCTCTTTCAGAGCTGGCAGAAGGCAAGGGCTCCAGCAGCATGGCCGAAGGCGAGAAATACAAACCCCGATGCCAGAGTCTGGATTGGATCCTGGCTATGTGACCTTAAGCAAGTTACGTAACCTACCCATGCCTCCTTACCCTCATCAGTGAATAGAAAACTTATAAGGAGCACCTTCATTCATAGGGATGTGATGAGGAGCAAATGGGTTTGTATTTGTCATGCACTTGGAAGAACACCTGACCGACAGTGAGCACAAGTGAGAGACAAAGCGAAGGCCACACGCACACACAGTCCCTGAGCACAGCACCTGATACACGGAATGTGCCTCCAAAATACGTGTTAAATAAGTTAACGCTAACATAACTAAATACCGCTGAATACATGCCTCCAGAACACTCGGAACTGGTGGTTCCCATGACAACTACACACATGGCTGGATTTTCTTCTTTATTAGAAAACATAAGAGTCAGATGTTAGGTATTTCTAGGAACAATCTTAAGAAAGAGAACGCAAAATCTCTTCATCTACAGTAAAAACAAACAATGTTACAGATATTTTCAGAATTCTAGTGCCACATGGCACAATGACATTAACAGAACACCACAGAATCCAGTAGTAAATTCACGTGTGGATTGGCAACCACGGTTCTTGCCTAAAGGAGATTCATGCATCCCACCGTGGGAACTGTAGCTCTAATGTTTCACATCCAAGGGAGTAAGGACTCCCGTGGAACATGGGACGGCAAGCAGGACCCACGTGTGTGACAGCGGAATTTCCTGTGGGAAATCAGGATAGTCTGTTTCTTAGATTTAAAACTTGCTCTTGCTAAAATCTCTCTCACCCTGAATCAAAAGAACTTATGCTAATGCATGCCTAGCTTCCTCAGACCAGTGAGTCAGCCCAAGCTTACTGTCTTTCCATTTGCATATCTATCCTCTTAATGGGCCATCTTTCGAGTCTACCACCTAATGTAAATCTACAATCCATGCATAGTTAATGAAGACCATTCAGATGTTGTGCCCGGGGAAACAGCAATAAAAGGCCAGTCGCCACAATGCTCGGGGCCTCTCCAAGATGATAATGGAGGGGATGCGTGGTCCCAGAATTTCTAGTCCAGTGTATTACGTGTGAATGTATTAATGAGCCTGCCATGGCAATACGAATTTTGCTGGCCAGAATTCGCGACACTGGTCAATTCCAAGAAGAAGACTAACTGTATTCACGAAAAGCTGCTAGGCATGAAAGCAAACTTAAGGAAGACTATAAAACAGGTAGTTTAGTGTATAATCAACTTCTCTTCATACAGACCCATAAATTCTGCCCTGATTAGATTAGTGAACTTTGGAAGCACGGGACACACGAAACAAAGAGACTAGAAACGTGGCCGAGCGCTGGGGTACAACATTGGGCAATTCCTTTTTTCTCCACTATGTCAGTATATGCTCACAGGAAGAAGAACAGCCCAGCAATAGAGAAAAACACCGACAATATAAATAATGCCCCTAAGACCGAGATGGGGCAGTTGATAGGAAACGCGGCGGAGCTTCTTCAGCCTGGAGGTGTTAGGACGCCGAGAGGTCTGTCCTGAGTCCAAAGCACCAAGGGTGTCAGACCCTGAGCCTGGTGCTGAACTGAGTCCGCAGTGAGAAAACAAGCCACAGTGGCCACTTCTGGAGCTCAGGGAAAAATCTGACTGTGACTCCGTTTCTGCGACTAAGAAAGTATTGTTAATTTTGTGGGTGACAGAATGACATGTGAGCTCTGTAGAAAAATGTCCTCAGATTTTAGAGATACAGACTGAAGTATTTAATATGATTGCTGTCTGCCCTTTACTTTAAATCATAAAAAGTTTGTTGAAAGGGGGAAAATGATATTCTGGCAAGACTTAAGAAATATTATGTGTGGAATATAATTATAGTAAAAAGCTAAATTGCTTTTTTAAAAAGACTATCTTGGAGGCAAGAAAAGCCATATATAATCAAAAGCAGGTTCTTTTCCTGACAGCTTTATGAGGCAAGCACCTAAAGTGATAAAAAGTTTCAAAGTCATTTAAAAATCTTGCTTCATCAGATGCTATGCCAGAAAACTTTAAATGAGCCAATTCCTCACATCTAACGATTTGGCTGCTGCTAAGGACAGGTGATCTGCATACATTTTGGGTGGAGAGCTGGAAATATATGATTTTTAGCCATTTAACATATTCGAGTATGTACTAGGTTCCAGGAGGTCCTGCCCCACATACTGAAGTTACTGCTGGCAGGAAAAAACAGAGAAAATCCCCTGTCCCCTTGGCATTTATTGCGGGGGTTGGGGGGAGGAATAAGTAACCAAAGCAAAGATGTTATACTAGCACATTTTAAGTGCTAAGAAGCAAATAAAAGCAGGAAAGCTAGATAAGGTAGGTTGGAATGGGGAGTTGGGAGAACTTACCATTTTTAAAGAGAGTATAAGATTCCCTAAAAAGGTCATTTTAGCAAAAGTTGTGCGCTTAGCATCCTTTTCCAGTGTCAGTACACACAGGGACTCATAGAGCTATAGGTAGCTTGTGTGTGACATGGCTACACAGTCCTCCAGAAGAGCCACACGGTGGGACACCAGCCTCCCCCCTCCTTGGGGGCCACCTGTGCAGGACTTCCTTCAGGAGGGAAAGCAGCTGCTGCTGCTGTGGGCTCAATCACCCCTTTTGTGAAATAGTGCTTCTACCCGGGGGCTACAGCGACACCAAATTCTGCTCCTCCGAACACATTTCAGAACCTGTAAGGACACCTTATCTCAGTGGGACCCCAGTTCCAGGAAGACAGAGATCCCTCTGCCCCATCCTCAGGTGGAATCAAGTGCCATTTACCCCTAAGAGCCCAAGTCACAAAGGCTCCCTGGCCTCTCTTCCACGGGCTTGAAACGGGTATTTTCAATCGTATGGTCAGGATAAGACGCAGGTAAGGATAAACACAGCCTGCTGCTGTTATAAGGACGTCTTGGATGAGCCAGCGTATTTGGGAATGCATGTTTGGAGAGGTAAAACTTTTAGTTCAGTTTTAATCAGTGAGTCAACTTTGCCCTCATTCAACAAGCCCACTTCCTTGCCTTGGGAAGTATATTTCTGAAAGTATTGTAGTTGATATCTGAGAAATCTGTGGAGTAAATATCAAGCATCGACACTCCTTATACAATATGACAAATGTAGAAGACACAGGGTGAAGAAATGAAGGTAAAATGCATTACTTTTGGGGTTAAGTGACATTTGTTTTTTGTGTGCATTCCTTTCTTTTGCTCAAGGAAAAGTCACACTGCAACATATGGACTTACTGAATGCTCTACCTCTCTGGGTCCTGGAGAGGGGACAGAGTGGCAATTAAGAGCACATTTTCAGAAGCCACCCACCAGCACTGATGAGACTGTGAGCAAGTGACTTATTCGGCTACGACCCAGTTTCTTCATCTTTAAAATGGGCGACACTACCTACCTCAGGAGATTCTGTGAGCTGTCAATGTCTGTTAAGCACGTGGTAAGAGCTCAATACTGCACCTACTTGCTGTTATTAGTCTAGGGCTCAAATCTGTATTTATTCATATAATTTTTTTCTTTTTCTTTTGCTAGATTTTAAAAATGGTGTAAATAGAAGTAGCATTTGTTTTTCACGCACAGTGTTTTCCTTAGTGTCTATTATTTCACAAAAACAACTTATGAAGACCTATTCTTTTTAAAAAAAATAGTTTATTTATTTATTTTTAGAGAGAAGAGAAGGGAGGGAGAAAGCGAGGGAGGGAAACATGAATGTGTGGTTGCCTCTCATGTGCACCCCCCACCGGGGATCTGGCTTGCAACCCAGACATGTACCTTGACTGGGAATCGAACTGCTGACCCTTTGGTTCACGGTCTGGCACTCAATCCAGATCCACACCAGCCAGGAAGACCTGTTCTTTATCAGGCACCACACCTAGTAAAGTTCAAATCGTCGACCATGGCCTCAGAGTCCTACAGACATGGACATGCAAACATGCATCAAGTGGGATAGTGTGCCAGGTGCACACTACCTGTAATGGATTGAAAAGAGGGAGCCTGTGAACATGGGGCCCAGGAGGGACGGGCCGAGAAGGTAACAGGTGACTGGAAGCTGATGAATGGACGAACATCTACAGAGGGGAGGATGGCGAAGGGGCACTGCAGGAACAGGGCACAACACCTGAGAAGGCATGAAGTGTCTGCAGGTTCTGGAGGTGGAGTATGGGCGCCAGGGGAGAGCAGACAGAGCTCCAAATATAAAGGACCCTCTTTGAAGAAAAGAATAAGTTTGTCCTTATCTACTTGTGATTCAGTCTATTTCTTAGAGAAGCTTTAAACAGAAGAATGGCAATATTACTTGTATTTTAGTACGTATGAGCTGGCGGAAGTATGAAGGACAGACAAGGGGGTGGCAAGGGCAGGTGGGAGGAGAAGGCTCTCAGGAAGTCTGACCAAGGATGAGGTTGGAAGTGAGAGCTTTTGAGAAAATACTACACAGACCTGGTGACCGCCTGGGTGGAGGGGTTAGTGAGAGGACGAAGCAGATGCTTTGAGATGGAGAGAGATGGAGAGACGGGTGGAGAGCGGTCACCAACAGTAACAAAGGATGCAGCAGGGAGAATGGGCTGCCAGGAAAGGAGCGCCTGGTTTCAGCTGCGATGATGATGGGTTTCAGATGCTGAAGACGCTGTTGCAGAGGCCTCCAGCACGCGGCTGGAAATGAAGGACTAGAAATTTGGGCCACAAATACCCAAATCCAGGACGCACTGTATTCTGTTTCCATGAAGCAAACAGCACTGCCAATTTTTGTTTTTCAAAACCAAAGAGCTACCATTCCTGAAAGACCACAGACAGCAGGCCAGATGGCCGCTCACTTTCTGCATGGCAGATACGTCCCTGTAACTGGAAGCAGAATCCAGCCTCTTCCTTCCAGCTTCCTTTCTTTACCCCTAAGCATAATTCAAGCTGATCTATGTGAAAATTCCCTGAGAAGATATCTTCTAGTACTGATTAAAGAGCATCATCAGGAATATTCTACTATATTTAAAACAATAGTATAAGAAAAGTCATTCATTGAACAAATGCCGGTGGGTAGTGACTACGCACCAAGCATTCTGCTAGACCCGAGGTTCTAAAAGAAAAAAGGGTGAGGTCCCTGCCCCCAGGCAGCTTATATTCTATTGGGGAAGAGAAAAACGGGTAGGCCAAGAAAATACTAAAAGGTCTTACCAGTGTCAGGACCAACTAAACAGGCTGATAGAGACCATGGAGGGGATGGAGTTTTGAAAACAGTGGTCAGGAGAATTCATTCTGAAAAGATGGCTGGGAAGCTAAGGGAGGAGACGATCCACGATCCCAGGGAGAGAGACTGGTCAGTCGTGGGGGAGGGCGGGGAATGCCCGCCTGGATGACTAGTACAATGGGGAAACAGAGACACAGGTGACACTGGAGAGGTAGAGAGGAGCTGGGTCAAATCTGCTATTGCTGCTAAGGAGACAACCAAAGGCACAGGGTTACCTGTGCTACAGCCCAAGACAAGGAACCTAGAGTTAATATCTGACCTCACTGCAGTTGCAGCCTTCCCCGGGAACGTAATCTTAATTGGTCAGTCTGGAATTTTCTGGTCAGTAATAATCAGGTAACTGTCACGTGGGCCCTCTCCATCCACCACTGCTCCGCCCCTCCCACCCGTCTTCCCTTGCAAAGAACTGAGTCAATCTGCCTGATAAGATCCCCACCTTCCGCTATTAATCTTGCCTCAAACAATCCTTTCTTTTTGCTAACAGCTTTCTCCTCCCGCCCAGTGGGTGTCTATAAAAACCTTCCATATCACAAAGCTTCTGGAGCACCTCTCTATTTACTAGATGGGATGCTGCCTGATTCATAAATTCTTCAATAAAGCCAATTAGATCTTCAAATTTACTCAATTAAATTGTTGTACTTTAACAATACTTAAAAAGAACGTAGATAAAGGTCTGGCACAAAGCCCATGTTTGGTAATTGTTTCCCTTAACAATATCCTTGGCGTCCCAACAAAAGGTTTCACTGATTTTTCCATGTGCTTGGTACTAGGAACCAGTAGCACATCTTAACCTGGGGTGTTTCAGGATCAGTTTTATATAGATAACGCATGCCACATCCTGGTTGCTGTACAGAGAAAGACATAAGTATGCACGGGGGAAAGGCTGAGTGTATAGGAGAGACAGTGGCGGCAGAAATTAGTAGCATATTGCAGTAACTCCAGCATGAAATAATGGTAGTTTGGCCTTGGCTTGTCTAACAGCCCCCGCTAAACCACAGAGGCTATGTTCCAAGCCCCCCAGTGGAAGCCTAAACCCGCAGACAGGACCGAACCCTGTACAGTGTTTTGTCCTATATATATGTGCCTATGAAAATGTTTAACTTATAACTTAGGCACAGCAAGAGATTAAGAACAATAAAAGTAATAAAATAGAACAATTATGACAATATACTGTAATAAAAGTTGTGAGAACGTGGTCTCTCCCTCAAAATACTGCACTACTCACCCTTCCTGTGATGATGTGAGATGATCCAACACCTACGTGATGAAACGAAACCAGGTACTCAGAGCAGAGTGCAATATAAAACTCATGGATTATTTCTCAAATTTTCCATTTAATATTTTTGGAACATGGGACCCTGGATAAGGGAGGGAGGGGCTACTGTACGGAAAAGGATGGAGAGAAGTACACAAATCCAGAACTGGATTGCTGGAAGGGACAGTATGAGTCTCAGCTAATTCCAAAGGGAGGGTGGGGGCCATTACTGAGAAAGAACAGCTCTGAGAGAACCGAGGTGGAGGCCAGGGAGGGTGGGAGTGACGAACTCTCGTATGGACATGTCAGGATTCACGTGCCTATAAAATATTCAAGCAGAGTCTGGGCAGGAGAAATAGACCTTGGCTTACATGAATGTAAACTGGGATGTAATGTCCAGGGCAAGATTACAGCAACCTAGGAGAAAGGGCCAGCAAGGGAAATAATAATCCCAAAGACACAACCAGAGTCAGGACTTTAAGAAACAAGAGTTTAAAAACAAAACAAAACAAAAATAAAACAGTGATGGCAGGACAGCTGAAAACAAAAGAACAAAAAGACCTCCAAAGCCCTGCGCGAGGATGTACAGAGAAGACAGGATGGGAATGACATGACAAAGTTACGTAGGAAAGAGGGCTTCTGAGAAATGGCAAAGATAATGGGTTTGAAGGGCTTATTAACCTTACGGGGCTTTATACGGACATTTCTATCCTATGAGAGTTTACATTCCTGAGCCCACAGGCCATCTGGGCCTGTCTGCTCTGGTACCTTAGGCTGATAAAAAGGCTATGATGAATGCTACCTTACCTGTCTGTTAATTAATACCAATGGCAGAGCAATAGGACAGAGCACATTCAGTCCCATTTAAGAGTTATGGTTAAAGATCACAAATGTTCTAAATACTCTGGTATTTGAGACAGAAATGGGGCGTATAGAACCTCTTTATCGAAGTGTATGCTGGGAAAGACCAGTCTCAAATGGAAGCTAGGCTATCGTGTTATGAACGATCTATTCAGAAGATGTGCTAAGTGTGTTCAGCCCTGAGAGTGAGTTGTACTCTTAAGCTGGACTCTACGTGGACTACGGATTCAGGGATGCTGTAAAAATGCGGTCTCAGCTTCCTGTTCTTCTGATTCATTCTAACCCATTAAACTACTTCAAATGCAATGTTGCCATCTTGTAACTACCTTGTAAACATTTTCCTAAAACCAAAGTGCTTCCACATGCATGCCAGGTGACGCCATGGCTCTGATTTCCTGTAACAGTAACTATGAAATTCTCCTGAGGACCACCGAGGCTACTGATGAGCACTCAAAGGAGGTACAAACGCTTAAGAGAAAACAAATGAACAGCATGTTCCAGAAGGCAAAGGATTCAAACTTTGATGTGACTTCCCTTACTTATTTGTAAAGTTTAAGATACTATGATTCTTCAAAAACTGTTTCTGAAATATAATTTGAATATAAAATGGAAAGTCTTTAAATATACAGAAGTTAAAAGTAGAATGACTTCGCTGCTATTTGAATACCCACTGGTGTTCAATTTAAAAAACTCAAAAGACCAAAGCAATCATGCATTAATTTTCCAATCCCAGGAAATCGTATTTTCTAATATTTTTTGCTTCCCTAAAACTAGAAGAACTCCTACACACTTCAATTCATAAAATAACAATATCATTACCTGCTTACTACCAAAACCTATTTTAATAATGTTCTCGACCTCATCTAGAACAGAAAGTGCCTAAGGAGTCATTATCTACTATTATTGATTATAATAATTACAAGGCATATAATACTTCTAAAAGACCTAATTAAAGAGGAGCATGTTATAATAACCATGAATTATCAAACCAGAGGTGGGTGATTAGTCATTACGCCAAAAGGAAGCTTCTCTATTTGCTGGTGTGAGACAATGGGTGGGGGGTCATGGGGGCGCTGATTTGACTAAGGAAACATTGCTTATTAAAATTTTGCTAAGTTCTTTGTGATAAGCTCCTGCTATTAGTGTAGACTGAGAGAGAAAGATATCATATACTCCACCTTGACCTCCTATTTTAGGGCTCCTGGAAGCCAATTTATGTAAAAGCAACTTCCAAATAAAGATCCAGCATGCTGTTGATTGTTATCAAGTAATATGGGCATAATATGCTAATATGTGCATCTTGAGGCAAAGGGAAGAAAACACACAACATAAATAAATACACAATTGTAAGGGCCACCTTTACGTGTAACTATGGTGAATCCCATCTAAATTAAACTAGAGGATTTCCCGTGAAGATAATTTCCAGATGTTGGTTTCAACAAGGAACTTGGGTCTGAGGGTACTACTGCCAGGAATCAGTTAAAATTGTAAGGAGCTATTTTATAATCTGGAAAACTGAGAGAGTTTAATTAAAAGACACTAGGGGGAAGGAGAGCCCTTTCATGTCTCGATGGCGTAAAAGTCTCAGCACTGCCCAACCCAACTCTCCGAATAACTCTGCCGAGTGAATGTTTCTCAGGACTTCCCATTCAGCCCCTTCCTCTTACTCAGGCAGCTTGTGCCATTAGGTCCCTAAGCAAGAGTGGTGCTCACTCACTGCCACTGCCAGATGTAGCTCAGATGGCAGCAACCCAGCCCAGCACTTCAAAGGCATCCCGCTTCCAGCCATCACCTGCTTGGAAACCAAAATAAAGCCCACTCACTGGTTTGGCCACACATCTGTAATCTGGTTAAGGCTATTAAAGCGTTTTGTTTTTCTTCTTGACATCCATGCAGTCCAAGCTAATTAAATACAGAAACTCAGCATTTTTTATTAAAGTTGGCAGCCAGTTCCCTCAAGAGAAAATGCATGCTTCTGCTACTCCCCTATTCATCATTTTCAAATTAGTTTCCTCATTTAAGTACGAGAGCCAGGGATCCAGTTACAGCCTCAAACCGTGCTGGGAGCTGCCAGCCCAGCATCGTGACTGTTCCTTCGCAACGCTGTAAACTGCCTCCTCAGACCCAATCTTTCTTGACTCATCCACTGGCAGAGATTGAAGCTTGTGATTTATCATTTCTAAGATTCACTTTGTAATACCCTAAAGTAACCCCCCACCCCTGCTTGAGCAGTTAATACCACTTACAATGCAAGCAGAAAAGTAGCTAAAAGATTATCATATATTCAAAGGATTTTAAAACTCCAGAGATCCAAATAGGAACAAGTCAAGTAACTCTCTATCTAAACAACAAAGAAACTTTCTCATGACCAATTTTAAAAACAGAAAACAATACTGACCCACTAATAGGCATGCATTCGCACAAGAGCCCCAGCTCAGTTACCGCTATGAATGTTTCTACATCCCAGGCTAACGGGAAGACAAAGCGGGGAATAGCTAGCTGATCCCGTGATTGAATCAGCAGCTTTCACAAAGAACAAGCAATGTATTTGGAAGATGCACCCTGCACACACAATTGGTGATTATTTTCTGAGAAAAGTTCGTGGAGCACACAGACCATACGTAAATGGACTTTCAACTATACCAAGCAGAGTGCCACTCACAAATCAAGCTTTAACAAGACTTTTTTATGCCAACCGCAATAATGATCATAATCAAGATTTCATCCCTTATGTCTCTGCCTAAGCTTCTGGGAAATGGCTGGAAACGGGCTGCAGGCAGCATTATTAGCAGCCCTCCATGTTTCTGGAACAAACTTTGAGTCCCAACTCCCTAGAGGGCTGAATAAATGAATAAAAAAAAATCTCATAACCATGCTCACGTGTAGGATAGAAAAATGTTCCCAATAGTTGTGGCTGTGTCTTGTATTTATCGTGCCACGAGTTCTTACAAGAAAGGTAGCTGCAGACACTGTGGGACCACATTCCTGTTATTTACACGAGAGCTCCATCAACAGCTTCCATCGAAGCCACGGACACAACTGCCTTCAATGCAGAGTAAGTTTCCCATGGTTATGATCTGTACGTTGACATGGTACCTGGGTTGGGTTACTGGGTTAACATTTTTCCTCCCTAAATAGATTTAACATGATGAGTTTACACGCTGCATTACTAACTCTGTCCTTATCTTATTTGATTGCAATAATGACCAAATCAACAATACATTAAAAGTCTATTTATTGATCAAAGAGGGATACAATTTACAAATATATTTCTCTATGTTTGTAACAACCCCATTCTCTACCAAAATATACATATCTCTATGGAACACTTTGCACACTAATAATGAAGATACCTTTCTCTCCTTTGCAAGAGAATTAGACTGAACAGACCTCTATTCATGCAGAAGTGAGGTCTATATACATTTTCTGTCCCCCAGGAACCCCAACTCCCTACTCCCGAAAAAGCATGTGAAGAGAAACAGCTCTCTCACTTTGGGAATTCTAGGTTAAGTGATGTTTTTCAAGGGGGATAAGTTAGCCTTCTATAAAGTTGACTTTTTCTAGGCATATGTCACAATGTATTTTTTTTTCTTGATATTTTTCATCTGCACTAATCTGAAGCTTTAGAGTGTGACCACACCGCCAACCTCCATCCTCCTGAACGCTCATTACTAGGGCAGATTAAACAGCGCGGAATCAACACATACCATAATATTAGTAAAAGTCAAACATTCTTCATTTCCCTCAAATATATTATGAATCATTCAATCAAGATTATTTATCGTCTGAGATTTTTTTTTATGCTCAAAGGTGAATGAATTAATCGTTTTTAAAGTTATGATTTATATGTGCTCTTCAGGTAAAATTAAAGAAATGTGGTTAGATAAGAAAAATGCAAATTATTAACTACATTTCGTGAATGTAGAATTAATGGAATAAGAATCTGTAGAAGGTTCTGCTGAATTTTACATCTGAAATAGCTATAATTTTTGCTTGGCACAAGAGAAAAAATTAAACCCTCAAGTACAGATATATCAGCACAAATCTATTCCTAGTTTTGGAAAAGCCCAAATAAAACTCATTAAATCACTCTACAAATAACTAAGACATAAAAAAGCTGTGAACATTAAATGGATTAATATATGCAAGGTGTTCAGAAAGTGGTTTGCACATGGTAAGGGTACATAATACCTGTAATTATTACTAGTCATGTATGGCTGTAGAAGGGTATAAAAGGCTATAAAACCTAGTTAATAAATATCTTCATGAAACTACCATCGAGAAAACCCTGAAAGGACGAGGGTATGAAGAAAGGGTCACATTATTTAATAACAACTCTGTGTCATCCAGGACAGGTTAGTAGGCATTAGCAAAATAAATCTGTCCACTATTGCTAACTCACCATAAACAGGCATAAACATCATTGTGCTATATTTTTAGTGATGGGAAAAGATTCACATCTTTTAATCCCAAAATCCTACTTTTGGAAATCTACCCATAAAACAATTATTAAGGAATATGGAAGAAAATCTGAATTCCTTAAAGAATTAAAAAACATAGCTTCACAAATGTCAAAAAAGAGCAAAAAAAGTCTGACAATGGTGATATGGGTGAATAAACTTTGAAGAAACATACACAATTAAAAGGACTTTAATTAAAAATCTTTAAAATCTTTCAACATAAAATTTACATTTTAGCCACAACTAAGTAAAAACATATATATGAACAAAAATAAAAACAAACAGAAACAGTAAACTTACAATAAAGTTAAACTAATAGGTGATTTTTCCGAGACCCATTACCTTCTGAAAGTTATCACATTTTTGTAATTATGTGTAATGGAAAAATATTTCAAGTGGAGATAGTCTTCCATGCCTCTACATATACCAAATATTTTAAAATATGACCAATTTGTCCCAGAAAATAGGTTTGTACTTATTGCAGTCAAAATGGACAGGAGTATACTCATAAAAAGAAAAATATCTGACATAATGATTAGAATTAATGAAGTAATTAGGTACGAATAAGAAGCCTTTATCATCCATCGCATGAGCACATTTTGATGAAGGTATTTTAATCTCTGGATGCAGTTATACATAAATAAATCACAGGGGTTGATGGAATACTGATAGAATTATTTCACGCCCAAGACTGAATCTGTCGAAACCCTAAAAAGATATGTCAAATATGGAAAACAAAACAATGGCCTACAGACTGGAAATGCTCAACAGACATCCCGATCTTCAGGAAAGGAGACGCCAAGGAGCGCGGTGACTCTAGGACCCTCGCTCCTGTTTCCCACCCAAGGAAAGAGAAGCTTAAGGCGATGTGACAAAGGCTTCTATTACTTATATGGAGCGAGAAATGTTGGTTGTTCAAGCTGGATTCAGAAAAGAAAGGCACACTCAAGATGAACATCCACTGGATACTGAAACACTCAAAAGAATTTCAGGTTAGTCTATGTTTTACAGACTACACTAAGGTTTTAAACAGTGGCAATCAGGAAAAGCTATGGGTTGCTCGGCCAGCAATGGGCATACCCGAGCACCTGACTGTCTTGATGCATGATAATACTGAGAGACCGAGTGCTTTCCTACAGGCACAGTGTCAGACAAGGGTGCATTTTATCTTCCTATTCGTTTAATATGGGCACAGAACACATATGAACAACTGGGCTAGACTCAGAGCGAGGAGCGGTGAAAACTGGAGGAAGAAATATCACTTACTTAAGATATACAGCTGACTTCATCTGACCGGCAGAAAGTGGCAGGGATTTGAAACATCTCTGCTGATGAAAGTGAAAGGAGGAAGTGCCAAAGCAGAACTGTGATTGGTTTTTTAAAAGGATATTTTATTAATTATGCTATTAGAGTTGCCCCAATTTCCCCCCTTTGCCCCCTCTGCCTGGTACCCCCATTTCCTCCAGTGATCTCCCACTTATTTCATGTCCATGGGCTGGGCATGTAAGATCTTTGGTTTTTCCACTTACTATTCTTAACTTTCCCCTGTCTATTTGTACCCACTCAATTATGCTTCTAAATCCCTGTACCTTTCCCCCATTTCCCCCCTTCCCCCTACCCCTAAGTGATAAGCCTCTAAATGATCTCTATACCTATGATTCTATTCCTGTTCTAGTTATTTGCTTAGTCTGCTTTTTAGATTCAGTTGTTGATAGTTGTGAGTTTGTAGTCATTTTAATGTTCATAATTTTGCTTTTCTTTTTCTTAAATAAGACCCTTTAACATTTCATATAATAAGGGCTTGGCGATGATGAACTCCTTTAGCTTTACCTTGTCCAGGAAGCACTTAATCTGTCCTCCAATTCTAAATGATAGCTTTGCTGGATAGAGTAATCTTGGTCATAGGTCCTTGCTTTTCATCACTTTGTATACTTCTTGCCAGTCCCTTCTTGCCTTCAAAGTTTCTTTTGGGAAATCAGCTGATATAGTCTTATGGGAACTCCTTTGTGGGTAACTCTCAGCCTTTCTCTTGCTGCTTTTAAGATTCTCTATCTTTAACCTTGGCATTTTAATTATGATGTGCCTTGGTGTGGACCTCTTTGGGTTCAACTCGTTTGGGACTCTCTGTGCTTCCTGGACTTGTATGTCTATTTCCTTTGCCAAATTAGGGAAGTTCTCTTTCACTATTTTTTCAAGTAAGTTTTCAATTTCTTGCTCTTCCTCTTCTCTTTCGGGCACCCCTATGATTCAGATGTTGGCATTTTTGGAAATGTCCCAGAGTCTTCTTAACTTCCCTTCATTTTTAAAAATTCTTGTTTCTTCATTTTGTTCTGGTTGACTGTTCTTCCT
Source organism: Micronycteris hirsuta (assembly GCA_004026765.1). Taxonomy (NCBI): domain Eukaryota; kingdom Metazoa; phylum Chordata; class Mammalia; order Chiroptera; family Phyllostomidae; genus Micronycteris; species Micronycteris hirsuta. The sequence continues at coordinate 111,815 of PVJI01001186.1, read as the reverse complement.
TATGTTCCAAATACGTTTGAATCCCAGCTTCCTTCCCTTCACTGCTGGTTTCCTGTAGAGTTTTCTTTATTTCCCTTAGTATAGCTTTCATTTCTTCCCTTGTGCTTCTGCCATACTCAATGAGATCTTTGAGCATTCTGACCACCAGTGCTTTGGCTATCTTTGCATCGCTTAGTTCTTTTTCTGGGGCTCTGTTCGGTTCCTTCGTTTGGGCCGTATTTCTTTGTCTCCTAACTTTGGCAGCTTCCCTGTGTCTGCGTAGCAGGTAGAGATGCTTTGATTTCCTGTCTTAGCACATCTGCTAAGCACATCTGGATGGGGCAGAGCCTTGGACTGTATCTGAACATCAAGGAAGCGAAAGTCATGACAACAGAAGAAATATACAGCTTTAACAAAGACAATGAAGACACTGTTGATCTTGGTTCAGGCATCAATTCCAATGCAGACTATAGCCAAGAAATCAAGAAAAGCCTGAGACTTGGTAGGGCAGCAATAGAAGAATTAGGAAAAATCACCAAGAACAAAGATGTGTCAATAGCGGCAAGGCGAAGATCATCTGTACCCTCATATTCTCAAATATGATGTACGGATGTGAAAGTTGGACAGTGAAGACTCATATGAAAAAAATGGATTCATTTGAACTGTGGTGTCAGGAGAGCTCCACGGATACCCTGGATCATCAAAAGACAAATAAAACGGGTCTTGGAACAAATTAAGCCTAAAATGTTGCTGGAGGCAAAGATGACAAAACTGAAGAAAGTAGGGTACTTTGTAAAAGACAGTAATGCTGGGAAAAATAGAAGGAAGCAGAAAAAAAGGAAGACCAAACATGAGGCAGATTGATTCCACCAAGGCTACACAGGTCTAGGTCTACAGTAGCTGAGAGGGGCTGAAGGGGAAGGGACACTGAGGACATCTCTTATTCACAGGGTCACCAGGAGCTAGAGTGGACTCATGGGCACATACCACACACATGCAGTTATGTTTGGAAGGTTTGTTTTGATCGCAAACATTTCCATCTGTACAAAAGCTCTATTCAAGACGCATATTCCTGGGTTGTTCGTTTTTCTAGTTATAAGAGATCAGGGTGAGACAAAAGCTTGGAATGGAAGATTAAAAAAAACAAACTTTCCCTAGCTTTCCAGTCTCCTAAACCAGTTTCTCAACCTTTCTTTGTTATGGGGTTAAAGGGCTATCTTTTATATTGTGGGATGGTTAGCAATGTCCCTGGTCTTTACCCATCAAATACTAGGAGCAACCCCTCACAGCCCCATATGAAGTACTGACAACTAAAAATGTCTGCAGACAGTTACAAAGGTCCCTTGGGCAGCAGAATTGCCCTCAGTTGAGAACCACTGGTCTACAATGATGTTTATTTATCCATCTTTTAAATCACACGATGCCTGCCAAAAGCTAATGGAGTTCAGTTAGTCTCATGACTGTAACTTGTGCTTCCTGAAATTTCTGCCTGCTGTTATTTTTAATAAAGAGCTCCTATTTGACATGAGGGAACAAAAAATGCTTACTGGTATAAATAAGAAAGCTACTCTAAGAATGCACTTTATCCAAAGTTCAAATGAAGATGAATCTTACTTTCACTTATAATTCCCTTTTTATTTTATTCTATTTTCCTTCACTTTTTGAAGCAATGAAAAAATATCCAGGCAGTAACGACAGTAAAGGGGCCAGGCAGTTATAATAAATATTCCAGAGGTCCCAGAATTTTTCAGTGTTTGTAGCTTTAGAGATTCCTGATGCAATTTCCCTTAATTACTGCTTGTCTGGAATGATATTCCCTAGCAATTTTTGTTTTAAAGTATAATTAGTTTAACCTTGAGTTACCAATTATGTTTGTGTATGCATTTGATGGGAATGCCAATTCAATTCAAGTCAAATATTTGTTGAGCACAGCCTTGTAGAAAATTAGGCCAAGATCTTAATGGATAAAGACACGCAGTTCGCATAGCAAATATAAACTCCTGATAAGCTGGATACACTATTAACACCGGGAACACCATCAGGGTTCACTGGACACAATGTCACCTTCTGAGTTTCATTTTGAACAATTTTACCTACTTGTAAAGTTGACATTTCTGACTACTATACTCTATAGAAAAATGTTACTTTTTAAAAGTTGAAAAAAACTTTATCTTGCCATTATCATTCTAGTCCAGTGATGCCTTTTATATACCTAAGATTTGGAGGGACAACATTTTCCTAGTTCTGCCATTCCTCAAGACTTATGGTTATTCATTAACTATTTCCAACTGTGCTAAAGGACCAAATAATACGACAATAGAAGAATAAAGGAATTGCTGATGATGTAATAGAGATGTTATCATAGTTTTATTACTGTGTTCCTAAAACAATGCATGATCTTCCAAGAAGATATATGAGAAGCCTAGAGACTTTCATTGAATATAACTGAAAATCAAAGAAGTTCATTTTCTACACTGGCCAACAGGCAAAAATTGACAGGGAATATTTCACAATTATTAGATAAATCAGAAGACGGATGAAATTGACCACATAAGCAAAACCTCAGACCATGAGTCTTCAGATGATGATATTCTGGATGAATTTTTTCAAGCTCCGAAACTGAGCAATGTATTTTTAAGAACACAAAGAAAACCCAGTATTCTCGTGCATTTAGTTATTCAACAGGAAGGACAACATCATTCAATATTTTATGGAAACCAGGAACCAACCTTTGACAATATACTTTCTTCTCTTATGATACTTGTGTAACAAATTTTATTGTGTTTGTGCAACAAAATTTTTTGACACAGGTCAGAAGTGGACAAACACTACATGTAGAAATGTTTACAGAAGTGATTAGAAGGAAAGAACCAACACAGCCATAAAAATGACGGGGTTGTGCTCTGATAGGCTTATAGATGTTTATAAACCCAAGCTTGAAAGTATTCTTTTTAAAAGATTTTATTTATTTATTTTTAGAGAGAGGGGAAGGGAGGGAGAAAGAGAGGGAGAAACAGCAATGTATGGTTGCCTCTCACCTGGCCCTCACTGGGGACCTGGCCTGCAACCCAGGCATGTGCCCTGACTGGGAATCGAACCTTTGGTTCCCAGCCCACGCTCAATCCACTGAGCTACACCACCCAGGGCCAAACTTGAAAGTATTTTGCAATTATGGACAAAAAAAATGGATTTTCTCCCTTCAACAAAATTATGACCTCTCGGAAGTTTTACAAATGTTGACTTCTTTTTACAATTATCAAGTGACACTGCAAGTGAAAGAAAAAGACTAAGAAAAAGGATAAACTAGAACTTAAAAGATATATTTGAAGTGTGGCATTGGAGTTTATAATATTGATCTATTTCTGGGTTCATGCACGGCAGCTGATTAGCAGTTGCATTCAAAGATAATGCCCATTTCAGAAATTCCTACCTTCATAACCAGCAAAAGATGGAATAAATATCTAGATTTACTATATTTAAATTTTAATTCAAATTAAAATATTTACAGTATTAATTCTTATTAAAATTTCTGAATACAGTTATTTCGCACGATCCCTTTATTCCTAGTCTGTAAATCACTGATGGTGGGGGTTCTCCTGGTACAGCCATGGGCGAGATAACTGGATTCAGCTGACTGGGCCCAATGAACATTATAAGGTATTGTGTGTTCCCATGTGTGCACATTTGTACACACACACAATCAAGGTAACCTTAATGAATTAAAGAAAACCCTCCTGAGCTACAAAATACACAAAAACACAAACACACCCACACAAACCTCAAAGAAGGGCATGGTAAGAAGCAGTCAAAAACAATCATTCATCTAGATCTATCTTAAGCAGTTTTCTCTCTCTTTTTTTTAATCAAAAGGAAAAAAGTCACCTCATTATCTAGGAAGATACATTAGGTTTCCTCTCAGCAATCTCTCACTAATGTCTTCAGCCGTAAGGAAATACACGTGAGATTCTGCTTTGAAAAAAATGTGAGGACCTACTCCCAAGAGGGAAAGTGCAGTCATGAAGAACTGGAGGGTCTCCCCCATGTCATTTGCTCCATAAATTCAAGGACCCCTGTGGTTCAGGTCAAGTTCTGCAGTTCTAAGTAGGGGCAATCTCACCCTTCCAGATCGATCCCAAGGCTACAACGGATATGTGGCTGGATTGTAACTTACAAGTTAGTTTTCCAGAACAATTTTCACATGGAAAAGTTCTTACCCACCCTGGCTCGAATCTGTGTGTGTTAACATAAGGAAGCTATGTTACTGATGGGATAGGTAGGTATTTTGAGATGATCTGAAAACCTGCTCACTATAGCACTGGAAAAATAAATGTCAAGTGGTCACAGTATAAGTATTTTAAGAACACAAAGGAAGAGCAAGGGTAGCTTAGGGAGGCAAAGGGTTTCAATGGGTATTTCAGAAAATAATGTATCTTTTTGAATGAACACTAAAAAAATATGTAGGATTTTACAGGTCATGATAAGATGTAGCAGTTTAAAATTGACAAATATCTTTGTGGTACATAAACACCTTTTAATAAAAAGAAAAAAAAACATTTCAGAAGGGGCAGAAAGGTAGGCACAAGAACCCAGAGAAAGAAAAGGCCATCAGTTTTGAGGTGTCAGCAGATAAGGTGAAGCTGAAAATGCAGGTTATGGCCCAGTAATGAGAGTTCGGAATGCTGTGATGGAGAACTTGGACTTTGCCACAGAACTCAGGAACCGTCAAATATTTCCTACCAAGTGTCACCAGGAGCGGAAACGTGTAATAGGGACATTATTAAGTCATGGGGAATTATTTTGGAAGAAAGGAAACAAAGGCTTGTAGGCAGCTAGAATGAATTCCAAGTTATGGGAATATAAGTTAAGGTATGAATGAGTCCTGTAAGAATACAGAGAAGTACAAGGGTAACAAGAAAGTGACGCAGTGATGTGATGAGGGGTAATCAAAGAACTAGTCTAGTGGGAGTTAAATGATAATCTGAACTCAGGCAGTGGCAATTCAGAAGGAAGCACACATCTGCATGAAGATGTTTATAGCAGCTTATTCATAATTGTCAGAACATGGAAGCAACTGAGATGTTCTTCAGTGGGTGGATAAATAAATAAACTGTGGCACATCCAGGCAATGGAATATTGTTCAGCACTAAGAATGGGCTACCCAGCCATGAAAAGACGTGGAAGAAACTTGAACACATATTACTCCATGAAAGAACTCAATCTGAAAAAACTAAAAACTGTATCATCCCAACCAACTATGTGATACTCAGGAAAAGGTAAAACTATGAAGATAATAAAAATATCAGTAGTTGACAGGGGCAAGAAAGTAGAAAGGATAAATAAGTGAAATACAGAGGATTTTTAGCGATAATACCGTTTGTCACTATAATGATGGATACATGTCATTACATATTTGTCCACGCCCACAGAATGCACAACGCCAAGAGTGGACCATAATGTTATCTCCGGACTTTGGATGATTATGATGTAGGCTCATCAGTTGTTAACAAGTGCACCACTCAGCTGGGGGAAGCTGATAATGGGGGAGGTGTGCATGCATGGAGGTGGGATGGATAAGGAAATCTCTGTACCTTCTGCTCGGTTTTGCTGTGAACCTAAAACTGTACTAAAAATAGTCTTAAATAAATTTTTAAAAGTATATACAAAAAAAGTAAAGGAGGTGATCCAGAGTTCAGATATAATCATAAAAGGAAAGAAAAAAAAAAAGGGATAGAAGAAGGTACTGAGAGAAGGTGAGGTAGAGAAAAAACTGGTTATTTTATTCAGCAAACAAGTGCTGAGCAAACTACCAAATGCCAGGTGCCCTGGTGCAAATTCACGATGGGTGACTGCAAAGGGGTCATCTGTGGAGCATGAGGGAGAGCGTGCTGGGAACCACGGGAAATGGGGCTGGCTCACATCAACTGCTAGGCGGAAGGTGATAAGTCATCCAATAGGAACAATTAGGTGCACCTAGTAACATTAGGATACCAGCTGATGTCACAGCATGAATAAGAAATGGATTTAACTGGTAGGGTTACCTGACTTGATACATCAACCTTAGAAAACTCAAACAGCAATTAAAGAGAGAAATTAATTTTTCCCAGATAGAAAGGATTGAGAAGAATTATGTTTTGAAAATGTGAGACGTACCAACAAGTCCAGGATATTTGAAGAAACATGTAAAAATGATTATCCATTGTGCCCCTCCTGGTTAGAAATGACTTTAAAAAATTGAGGATAAAGACTAAAAGCCTTAATTAGAAGAGGATTATGAGAGGAGGGTAAAATTCAGTGGACCTGATCAGTGTTTTCGGTTCAAGGTCAGAAGACCATGGTCTGAGAGGAATGTCAGGGCTGGAAACCCTATAGGTACGGTATTTATAAGTAATGACAGAGTCCAAGGCATGATGGTGTAGCAGACAGCAGAAATGCAATATGAATGAAGGTGACTAGGAAGGAGCTAGCTAGCATTTCAACCGACTATCAACTTGGGTGGTGATATGAGACAGGAAAAGGTAACCGTGTGACCTCGTTCGTCTGGGGCCCTTAGTTTATGACTGTGGTCCTAGTGTCAAATCTGGCTTCGATAATAAGTTGTGTAACTGTCCTAGTAGTAATAGAGTAAATTAAAAGAAAAAAAACAGTGTTAAAGAATAATAAACTAGTGTCCTATACTCTGGTGACTGTAACAAAGAGAACAGACAGTGGCATAACCAGAGATGGATATCAAAAACGGTGCAATTATTGAATGACAGGAAGGGAGGCTTGAGGCCGGAACAGGAAGCCCTGTGGGCTCTCTTTTCAGGACAAGTGCAGGACAAGGTGCAGGAAAAGAAGGAGCCTCTGAGTGGGTTTCATAAGATGATGTTAGTGATGCTTTCAATACAGTCGGTAATTCAGAAGAGGTGCAGGAGGAAAAGATCAGACACACTGAAGTCCGTTCCCAATAAAAAGTGGGTTTTACAAGATGTTTAAAAATGTACTGAATTAGAGAAAGGACCTGGTAAAAGTTTGTCACTCAAAAGCAAGCATGCCCATTTTTAGTTCTAAAAGTCCTCATACATGAATGGTCATGAATGCTGGGTCACCAACCTTGATTCAAGATTACAAGCACACAGCTAGTTTCGCATAATTTTTATAGCAATTGTGGAGCTTTCTTGGTTTACTCGCCATTATTTGGTTTGTTTACGAAAATACTCAATTCAGTAACGGGAAGTGGTCATGTATGCAACAGACTCTGAACAGAAAAAATGGCTGAACAACTTCAAATTTCACTCTGTAATACTGGTTCACTGGCTTCAGGTAGTAGGAGCCCCGTGGACCAAGACTTCATTCAAGTCACTGTGAGACTTTCAAACCTAGGTCTGACTAAGAAAGAATATTAAAAATCTATAAAAACAGTATAAGAGCTAGGCAACTCCAACTTTTAGAAAAAAATGGCAATGAAGCCGGAAGCAATGGACATTTCTACATCCGGCTCATGGAATACAGAATACAACCAGTTAACTCCATGGGAAGAGCTCAGACGCTGTTCCCTGCCCTGTAAGAAGAATGTTACTACATAAGATTCAAACTTTTATAACTATAGACAAATATTGCTAGCATAAAGTTTTTTTCTTGTTTCTCTTGTTCTTTATAATTCACTTGTTTAGCTTTATGTTCTGCCACACTGAACACATTTTTCTAAACCTAAGAAGCAGCACAAAACAACTTAACTAAAAAAAGAGCCAGGATAAAGTTCAGCTATGGCCACTAATGAGGGGCCTGCCATCACTAACTGACGAGAAATGACAATTAGGGCTCCTCCGTGCACGCAGATCCTTATGTATTTGTATTTTTGTGAAATGATCTTTTAAATTCTATAAAACATATTATAAAAACATCTGCGCCCATCTATACAGAAGTCAGAAAGCTACATTAATAACTCAAAGCCTTATAAGTCATATTTACTCTTCTATTTAGAAATTGTTGACACTAGCAACAACTGAGAGAATACTAAAGGAAAGAGAGAAGAGATATAATCATCACCACCTCTGGAGGATGTCAGGGCATGAAACTGGTGAATGACCCAGATGCCCATTCTCATCCAAAGAGTTTGGTTTTAAAATTTTATGATCTGAATGTAGACATTTGCCTTTAATTTAAAATAAGACTCTATTAAAGTTATGGGATCATGACCCCAAAGAAAAAGAGGTGAAAATATATTTCTTAACAATCAGGAAACCAAAGACAGTTAAAGAACTTTAGGAAACATTTATAAATGCCTCTGACTTTATTCACAACAGAGAAGATAATAAAAGGCAAAAAAAAAAGCCTTATAAAAAGAAACCCCCTCCCCCCACACACAGAAAAACAAGACCAAACCTTTCTTAACAAAAATTCAGATTTAGCTAATGATAGATAAAATCCCAAAACACTATTTAAAAACTTTCTAAATTACAGATCAAAACAGACCATCACGTCCCTCACTCAGATGTTCATTCTCTGTGGAACTACCGGTGACATCGTATCAGTGAAATTTTGATCCCAACTCTTGAGGTTAAAACAGTTAGAATTGACTCAGTGATGTTTGATCAATTATGTTAAAATGAAACACTAGCCCTGGCTGGTGTAGCTCAGTGTTGAGCACGGGCTGCAAACCAAAGAGTTGCAGGTTCGATTCCCAGTCAGGGCAAATGCCTGGGTTGCAGGCCAGGTCCCCAGTGGGGGCCACATGAGAGGCAATCACACATTGATGTTTCTCTCTCTCTCTCTTTTTCTCCCTCCCTTCCCCTCTATAAAAATAAAAATAAAAATAAAATCTTAAAAAAAAAAGAAAGAAACATGAGACCCTACATAACAGGACTTCACACTTAGATTTTTTTTCTATAAAAGAAAACGTTGATGGGAGTGAACAGAGACTCTTCTAATGAGAAATGGAAAGATACATCGATACAAGAAACAAAACTATACGCTAATGGTTCAGCATCTATGAAATCCTGAACCCAAAGGCCGCCTTACCTCCCATCCGCATAGTCTGCATCTGCTCCACCCCACCAGACATCCGAGTCATCCTCCTCGGCATCTGCTGAGTCGATGTTGTCACTTTCCTCGGCCAGCGGGCAACATACAAACTCCACCCCCCGGAACTTGTCAACGCCGCAGGGCAGCAACATGCCGTAGTCGTGCAAGTTGGTGCTCTTCTCACTGCAGGTCTAGACAAGGCAAGGTGAAAACGGTGAGAGCGGCACGGCAGGTGGTTTTCTTTGTACGAAAATCCAGATATAATAATCAGCACACACATCCACAAGAGCCAATGTTGTTACTGAAACGATGAAATGCATTATTTGCTTTTTGAGTGGATCTACCTTGTACAGTACTTTCTCTAGCTCAGGCTACTTTGGCACCATAATTTTAACTTTGTTACTTATTGAATAAGGATGACTTGTTATACTACAAAAATGAAAAAAAAAAAAAAAAAAAAAAAGGAGTGAAACCAGTAGGGAAATAAGGTATAAAAGAGGCCTATAATGGTGAAGAGATATCAGAGAATCAATGCTTTCTGGCTTCATTAATGCCTCAGGAAGAAGTGGCCGCTCCATGCACGCCCCCCAACTCACTTCAACCTCCTATAGATGGAAGTCTCACTCACTTAAATCTTAGTCTAGAAATTCTAACTCTTGGCTCACTTCCGGAATAACAATCCTGGGAAGAGAAAAAATTAACTCTTTGCTATAAATCAGAAAATACAGTCACTTAGACATTTCTCTTTCGGTGTCTTTTTGCTCTCCCAGGATTTGCTAAACTTGTACAAATCCAGATTAACATGAAGCTTTGAAGGCACCCACTGATAACAGAGGAAAGATTAATATTCAATGCATGTAGGTAGGCAAACAATGAAGATGTTAGAGTGCATTTGGACCACAGAGGAATTACGTAATTTTTTTTCTTAGCAACAAAAAATAACTTGTGAAAATTCAAGAAGAAGTGAAAAATGAGGTTATCAGATGGATATCTGGGTTTTAAATTATCTGGTTTGTTTTCTTAAAACAAAATAAGCCCCCAAATGTATTTTTGTATAAAGAAAATTTTGTTCTACAGTACATGAGAACACATTATTTTATTAAAGACAAAATGAGGCCTGGCTGGTGTAGCTCAGTGGATTGAGCACGGGCTGGGAACCAAGCGGCCCTGGTTCGATTCCCAGTCGGGGGGCACATGCCTGGGTTGCGGGCCAGGTCCCCAGTGAGGGCCATGTGAGAGGCAACCACACATTGCTGTTTCTCTCCCTCTCTTTCTTGTTCCCCTCTCTCTAAAAATAAATAAATAAAATCTTTAAAAATAAAGAAAGAAAGAAAGACAAAATGAATGCTAAATCTAAGTGGTATGTTTGGCTGAACAGCCTCAAGGCTATGATCCAATGGTTAAATTGAGGAAGATCAGGGTTTATCAAGCTCGGGACTACCGAAACTTCGGATCACTCTTGGGGACAGGGTGAAGAGGGAGAAGATGCTGTCCTGCTCACTGGAGAATGTGTGGCAGACTCTGGCCTCTAACCACCAGTAGCAGCAGCGCCACTCCTTCCCACTGCGACTACCAAAAATGCCTCCAGACACTGGCACATGGTCCTGAGGAGGGATGGGGGCAAAACCAACCCTATCTCAGAACCACTGCACTGGAGTAAGGAGACTAATTCTAGGGGACTGATTACACCACACACACACACACACACAGTACTTGCATACATTTATTAGAAAAACTTCATAATGTATCAAAAGGAAAAGACATTTTGAAGGGTATAGTATCAAAAATTATATTTATGCTAATTGCTGCATGTCTTTTATCAGTTTTGCCATAAGCAGGAGTTAGCCAAAACTAAGCTGATGCCATGCACTCACCCACCCTGGAAAAATGAAGGTGGCAGCAGGGCATGGTGAACACAGACCTGCGCAGCTTAACTTAGGAACTGCGCGCTCACTAGTTTTCACGTCGGTACTGGACAAGCTACTTCCTATTCTATTGCCGTACACCCCAGTAAATAATAGAAAAAACTGTTAAATCATTACAACTTTGTATGTGACAAAGGAAACAACAGGTAAACAAAACATAATTTGAAGAAAAGGTGTATGTCACACTCTAGAGAATATAAGATTAGAGTTTTTAATTTATAAAATATGGCATTCATACATAATGAATCTAAACAGGCCCTGTTTTTGACTCTTTACAAATACTCATGGATACGATTTATTTTTCAATAACAAAAATAGAACTTATTCATCAACACAGCAGCCACCTCAAAATACCCTCTAAAACGTCGCTACTTTGAAAGAAAGAATGTGCGGACTGGTACCTCTTTGGCGACGGTGTGCCAGTGAAGGTGGGTTTCACAGACGTCCATCCTCTCCTGGTGCAGGAATTTGCACTTGTCCGGAACAAGGAGGGCGTCACTCACAAACTCGCCAACTGCAAGCAAAGAAAACAGCCTCACGTCATTCTGTCTGCATCACAGTGCTCTCATCACGGAGATGGTGTCAGGGAAAGATGGGCTAGAAGGAGTCAGAGAAGTTTGTCGGGTGTTTGAATGATGAAGTAATCAACGCGGGGAAACTGGCACCATTAGAATGCCGAGTCGTGTGTCCTCAGAGGCCCAGTTCTTTGCTACATCAGCCTGGATGGTTAAAATACTTCCTACGTATTTTAAGTAAAATCTTTAATGAATAGGAATCCCTGAGTTGAAAGTCAATCACAAAAGAGCAGCCATTCAATTGCAGTTGACATTGTCTAGCTAATCCTTGCAGCAGAATCAATCTAAGTACTTGCCCACGCCCCCTCCTTCTTAGGCACTTTAGTCTATTTGTAACTAATACATGGACAAAGCCAAAGAGGGGTAGGATTGAGGGTGGGGGGTGGGGATGGGTGGGGTGGGGAGAAAATGGAGACAACTGTACTTGAACAAAAATAAAAAAATAAATAAAATCTTTAAAAAAATTTAAAAATTAACATTTTTCTACTTCCTAAACAAACAAAACCTATATATGCATATGCACAGTATATGTTTATAGATGTAACCACACATACATATACATGGAGTTTAATTCAATTAAATTATATAAACTATTTCAACTTTTGCTGTATTTGTAAAGAAAATATGTATCATGCAAACTATTTTGAGCATTGCTGGGACTGCAGATACAAAGATATCACACAAAGTCCTATAAGAACTCACATCCATGTCAGGGTAAAAGTTGAATAACTACAATACAATATGCGTACTATGAGCTAAATTTTTATTTGTCTCGTTCATTAGTGTATCCCTAACTTTTTGCATAGATTCTGCACACAGTACGCAATAAGTATCTTGATGAATGAAGAGGTTAAATGCTGTAATAGAAATGAAGGAAAGTGCTGGGCCAACAGAGTGAACAAATCTGCTTGGGTCAAACCCCAAAGTACAGTCTAAATGGATGCGCAGGGGTATGCCATGTGGAGAATGAATGAGGTTCTAAGGTGAAAGGATAGTAGTATCCGTCTTGTTTAACATTCTACTCCCAATCCCTGACCCAGGTCTAGCAAACATGACCTGGATGGGAGGGTTGGTGAATGGATGTACGGACAGATGGATGGCAGGCAAAAGGCACTTCAAAATAAGGGAACCTCCTGTGCACAGAGAGAATGAAGAAAGGATGAAGCATATTTGAAGAAGAGGCAGAAGTCCACTGGGGCTGGAGCACAAGGCAAACGGGAGAGCCTAGTCCAGAAGGGAATGAGACCAAGAAGTATGTTTTAGAGTCTAAGAGTTTGGATACCATTTCGTACACAACAGAGGCCAAAGATATCTGAAACAGGAACAGCACGCTCAAGTTTGTTTTCCGGACGAACACTTTACTTCAGTGGAGAATGGACTAGCGAGTGGGATGATGAGAGCTGGGTGACCCCTGAGCAGGGCACTGTCATCCTTCAGGCAGGACCGGTGAGACCAGATTTCAACCAGAGACTCTAAGCGAGCCGAGGATACAAACTGTTCACCCCGCAGCACAGGCAAGAATGTTTTTTCTTTTCCTAAGATGCTCCATGAAATTTTCTGAAATGCAACATAAAAAGAGAGAAGGGCCCCAAGGAGGAGAAGACAAAACCTTTTCAGCTACTTCATATAATGAGGTTCTTTAAAACTCTTTCCATAAAGGCATTTAAACTTTAGTCTGTGTTTAGCTGACACATACTAGATATCTCATGATATTTAAGTACTTACTTTATAAATAATACTTAGATAAAAATCTAAGCAGATCACGGGCGATGAAGAACCTGTCATCTTGTCATCATCCCTTAAACCATTACGACAACCGATGAGGCACGTAGCATGGGTGAGTTACAGAGACTCAGGAGACACAGTGCCCCAGGAAGCGCAGGTGCTGCGTGGCGGGGAAGGCGGCTGATGCTCCACGCGCATCCCTGCATCTCAGCTTCACAGCAGCTGTGTGATGAACCTCTTATAATACAAACCCCACTCCCCAGGTGAGAAGTGCCTGCCACATGTGTCTGAGGACACTCACCCTGAGGACATTATGACCAAGTGACCCAGAGGTAAACATTAAATGCAAGTGTGTTACATTTTTCTTTTCCTTTTACATGGAATACTATAAAATAACAACAAGCAAGGAAACAAAACACCTAAAACTTAGATGAGATGGAGAATAGAAAATAAACATGATCTTCTCCAAAGCCTGTTTACCCTTGCCCGGTGGGCTCTTCATGGATTCTCAGGACAGGCAATGAACTGAGGCTGTTGCCAAGAACACCCAACGCCCGAGGCATCCCAATTTTTCAGACCACAAGAGGAAGAAGTGACCGATGGCCTGAAGACGCCTGCCTGGCTTATTAGCTCAGGTCAGTCAAACCGTATTGCCATATGTACACATGTTTGAAATACTAAGCGACGTGTTTCTATTTTACAAGTAATAACTATACAGATTGCATACCCGGCCCAAGGCTATTAAATCGGTGCATCAGTCAATCAGGAGCAGATATCAGATACTCTCAGCCTTGGGCTGGGAGAGTCTCATGGCAAAAACTGTGTCTTTGTCTTGTTTCACTTGCCCTTAGGCCAATCTGCTGACAATTGGCTATTTTTAATGCAAAGCCAAAATCACTGAAAACAATTTACTTTGGTAAAATCCACTGTTCACCAAAAGAAGATACATTGCATTAATTTATAAAAGGATATTTGAATTTTTTAATTTGCAAAATGACATTTCATTTAATATTGTAAATACGCTCTTAGATCATCTCATATTGGGCATAGTCAATACATACACGCTGCTCAACACAAGATTGCTTTTTAAAAGATTAATACTGGTTATTCAATAAGCCCTTGGGATTAATGTCAAACTAAAAAACTCGCTGTACTCTAACATTAAAATAAAATTTAGAATGACTCTGTGGTTTTACAGCCCTGCCTGAATTATGGTATCTTCGAAATTGATGAAACATACTAGAATGTTACACATCAAATTTTTTAAGCAATTAAAATGCAAAAATGCATTTTAAAATTATAATAAAGAATTAAAGAATGGTAAAATTATAATGAACCCTTCCTCACACTTAGCTTTACATGGTTTGTCTTCTCGTTTTTTAATTCTAACAGAATTATTCTTAAAAATGTATGACAGGATATATACAGGAACTCTCTGATTTTCCACTCAATTTTGATGTGAAACTAAAATGCTCTGAAAATAGTTTTTTAATATAAAAAAAATCCAATGGTATGTACCTGGAATATCCATGTAGAGCCACGCACACTTTTATTTCTGAAACAAACTGTCTGTTGATTTGGTTGATCTTTCTGTTTAAAAAATTCTTAACAGAATTCAAGTAAAAGAAATGAAAATAACTTAAGTACCATAGTGAGAAATCATGTTCCTGTTTACGCCAAACTTTAGAAAATTTGGCACCCAGTGGATAATTTAATCCTAGTGGATAAACTCACTGATGCACACATAGATATTAATTTGAGCAGTAATATATATATAGTAGTCCTGGATTATAACTAAAAGCATAAAATAAATATCCATGAATGACTGACAGAGTGAATAATTGGTGAAAAAGAGACAAGTCTCCTTTGCAGAAGAATTCCAAATAATTTATGCAGACACTCTGTCCACAAGGAGGTGGAGCTTCCTTCTCCACTCCGTGACTGTGGGCTACCCACGGGACTACCTTCCCGAGACTACAGTAGGCAGTGGATAAAAAGTGTACTTTACAGAGGAGAAACCTAACAAACACTATCCCAAGTAAGGTGATCAAGGTCCACATCAACAGTGAGTATCACACTGATAATATGTGCCCTTGATACATGATAAAAAAGACACTTTATCTCTCTGGTCTTCCTTTCAAATCAACGGTATTAAGGTAAGACATTAACAACGGGAAACTCAGTGGGTCATGTATAGAAACTCTCTGGACTATCCTCTCCATTTTTTTTTCCTTTTGCAAATCTTAAAACTTAAAAAATCTTAAGTACACTTCAAAATTTTTTGAAGCTTCCACATAAAATCTCAATATAACAGGGACATACCTTTTTGGTTCTCCATCAACACCCTGGCCTTAAAAAAAAAAGCCCATGAAATGACTGTAGCTGAAAAGAACTCGGGTTAAAAAGATCTTACTGATCAGGGTTTCTCTTCCTGGCATCAATAATAACTAGACAAAGCTTGGTTTTAGATTTTCTTGGCAAATCTTCTCTTACTCCATAACATGTGTGATATGTGGCAGTTAAAGTCTTTTAAAAACTTCAGGAATTTCAGAATAATCACATACATTAATAATAAAGGAAATTCTTTGCTTATCAAGTTTAACCTTGCCTTAGCAATGTAAACAGAACTGATGCAGAATTCAATTCCCTTTTACACATGCGGGCTCTCAGGCCTGACAGGGTTTCTGCATGGAACCAGGCTGACACTGCTGCAGAGCTCACTGCTCCAGGAAAGGGTTCGGTGCCCCACAAATTCTGCAGCATGGCCTCCTCAGCACCCAACTCGAGGTTGGTTCAATTCTAGGAGATTTTTCCTTTTTATTGCGTCAATTATTACTCATATGCTTGATTTTATCAATAATGGACCTTCTTTGTTATACATCTTTGTAATCATTCCAAGATCAGTTAAAAGACGGAGTTACAAAAATAATGATTGTTCAATCTTTCCCGGTCATGGGCTTCTCAAATGCTAATGTGCTTTGGAGTCACCTGAGATGCTTGATCAGCCTGGAGACCAGCCTGCCTCCAGCCCCAGCACCTGGTCCTCATCTCAGTGCACTGGGAGGGCCCGAAAGCAGAGCTCCCCAGGGGGGTTCCGATTCAGGTGGCTCATGGACCACACTTTGAGAAATGATGGCTAGAGCAGAGCTTCTGGCGCTTTAACTTGCACCGAATCACCTAGGGATCTTGTTAGAACGCAGTCTCTGATTGGACACGTGTAGGGTGGGACTGATTCAGCCTTTCTAACAAGCTCCCAAGCGATTCCATTCAACTGTTCCTGCAGGTAGCCAGGGTCTACTTAAGATAATTCATTATAACTGATCTTACTACTAAGGTGTTTTGATTTTTTTAAGTTACAGGTTATTGCATTATGAAACACTTTTTAGATGGCTTGTCTTTTTCCTTTAATCGAGGTAAAATACACGTGACATAAAATTTACCATCTTAACCATTGTTTAAAGTGTACAGTTCAGTCACGGTAAGTACATTCACATTGTTGTACCACCTGCTCTTTTCATCTTGCAAAACTGAAACTCTAAACCCATTAACAACAAGCCCTAATTCCCTCTCCCCCAACCCTCTGGCCACCAGCACTCCACTCTGTCTTTATGAACTTGACCAACCTAAGTACTTCACACAGTCTGTCCTTTCAAGCCTCTCTCTTCCACAAGCCTGTGAGCACTGTCCCATGGATTTGTCACTCTGGCACCACCTCAAGGATTGCGTACCTTTTAACACTTGTTGCTCCTGTTTCATCTTTTGTTTCTTTAATCATAGAAGACACAAAATAAGGTACGATAGAAAGAGTTCTATGTTTGAAGCCAGAGAGGAGAAAACAATACAGTGAGTGACTGGGGAAGTGTGGTGACTTCCTTAGATGAAAAAGAGAAGCTAAGAATGCCTCCTGGCCAGAGAGATTCAAACAGGATGAGGGGCAAGAAAAAAAATGAAAACCGAACACAATTTGGTTTAACTCTGAGAGATCATCTCTGCTACCACTCAGTTTTACGGAATACCACTGTACCCAGTTCCATGAAGGATACGAGAGGACCGAGGCATAACCCTGCGCCAAAAGGTCACAGGGCGGCACAATCCAACAGAAATAAAATGGAGGCCATGTAGTTTTAAATTCTAGCAGCCACATTGAAAAAATAAAAAAAGGTAAAATTAATTTTAGTAGTATACTTTGTTGAACCCAATATATCCTAAATGCTATCATTTCAACACTCAATCAATGTAAAAAATGATTACTGAGACAGTCTACATCTGCCCTCCCTTCCGCAGACTAACTCTTCAGTATCTGGCGTGCATTTCACGCTCACAGCACAGGTGACTCTGCACCAGCACACCGCAGTGCGCACGGCACTAGCAGGTGGCCACCACTGGGCTGTAGTAGTGTGGGGTCGAATTTTAGACATCGGGAATACCTTTCAAGGAGTGCTGAGTAAAATGTGGACAAGTTGAGGCTATGGGGGAAAATCTGAATATAAAGCTGCTGGCCTAAACAGAGAAATAAATGGTAAGCTTGAATTCACTGAGAAGCATGTATGCACAGCTCTCCATGCTGGCAGAATACCATACATTTTTGACCACCGGGAAGAACAGTGTCACTAGAATTTAATGTTACTACCATTAAGCCCGTCTATCAGCAAATTGTCCCTCTTCCCTCATTTCTCTTTTTGCTGTTCTCACAATTTGTATTTGTAAGTGTGCAATTAATTCAGATATAGAAATGTAAATAAGGTCCCCTGTACATCTAAACCTTCTTATCTTCAGCCTAGTTTAGTCTTCTATATTCTGAGAGATCAGCCGAAAGGCAGAATTATAGGGGTGCCATCTTAAATTCTCTACTTCTACAAGTATCCTCACTGGCTGCATTCTCCTACTGCTTTCTTTCCTTCTGACTTATTTAAAAATTCATAGCTTGATAGAATTTAAAGATGCAATTAATTAGGGTTACATATGGGGCTTTTAAAAAGCCACATAATTGCTAACAAAATACCAATCAGGCTGATGCAGTGAGGCAAGAGAACCACAAGTCATTACCAAAACCTTAAATTACATGGAGAGGTAAAAATACACAGCATGTTTTTTTCCACATACCATATTCAGAAAGCCATGTGTGAGGTAGGCTATAATCAAGACAGGAAGAAGCACTTTCCCAGATATACTTCTCAAAAGAGTTGCAGACCTTCATTTTCAAAACCCTGACTGTTCTTTCCAACCCACTGCCATCTGACCCTGCTCCAATAATCTTCTGCAACTCTTCTTTCAAGGTCAATAGCAACAAAAATGCCTCAGTCTCTTGTCAGCCCTCAAGTTCACTGTCCGCTCTACTGTATTATTTTCTGCCTTAAATCCAGCCTTTTCCTCTAACTTTCCATCAACAGACATAGCACTTGTTTTCCCATTTTCTATTTTAAACAAATTGTTCGTGCCCTCTCACTGACTCATCTTTTAATAATTTTGATTATAAAGTAAGACTATCCCCTACTTTCTGATCTTACTTTCTCACTCAGATACAGCATCCATGCCTAAGGATTAATGACCGACTCTATCCTCAATGTTGACCTTACCATTGACTTCTACTCCTTTGCTGGTCACCCACTTAAGAAGGTATTGTTTTTAGCAAATGTAATAGATTAAAATCAAGTGCCAACTGACCATCAGATCCTGGAATGCACCCAAAGAACAATAAGCAATTCCTCACTGGGTCATTATCTATCTTATGCGGAGGCAAGAGAAGGAAAAGAACCAACATTCAACATGTTGATGGAGCCCAACCCAAATGGTGGCACCGCTGAACAAATTCCCTTTGTATGTAAAACCCAAGTCCCCTTTCCCACTATGTTATGATTCTATGTTCTCAATAAATATGTATCACTAATTCGTGTCCCCACCCCCACAGGTTATACCCCTATTCCACTGAAACAATCCATATGCCTGAGGCTAGACTTCAGATCACGCCACACGTAGAAATGTTCTGAAATTCTGAACTCCAAGAAACCACTTCCTGAGCAGAAACTATTCCTTCTATTCCTCCCCACCCCACCGCCCCTGCTTATTTCATCTCCTACCACTACTCATCCTGACCCATGTCCCTGGACTCTTCATCACTGGCTTCATTTAACAGAGGAGGTTTTGCTGCCCACATTCCAATTTCCTGCCTGTCTAGCACATGCATTCATTACCTGTGCTTATAACCAGCCACCACCACCCCTGCTCACGGTGCCCAGACTCTGGTGTTCCCGCCAACTTCTCGCCTAACGCCCAGCAGCCACGTTGTGCTCCTGGGAGCCTAGGAAGTGTCCCTCTGGGTCCTCTTATATACAGCCTGGACTTGAACTCTCTAAATTTAGGAGATGATGACATTGTCTCTGAATGATCAGAATGATAAATGCTCTATATTTCAATGGTTTTTTCCAACTCAAGTCTTCTCAGAAAAAAAAGAATTGATATCCTAAAAGATGCAAAACTATGTAGAACAAAAAGAAGTAGATAAAGAGAAAATGAAAAAAATTATCATGGCATTTAACAAAAGAGTTAGCTAGGAAATAATTTCAGTATGGTATTTGAAATTTAGCGCAAACTTTTACTGGTATTAAAACATTGCTTTGATATCCTAAGGCTTTGTTAAAACATGGGAAAAAATTAGAGTTCTGTCATTGTACCTGCGACACTACCTAAAAAAGAGTGACACAATGTCTAATAAAATAAAAAATATAATCAATATACATGATTCATTAAGTTCTTCAATGAAAACGTTTCAGAAGTTACGCGGCTCCACTTTGAGTTGTGTTTAAAAATCATGTAATCTTTTCAAGGGGGATGGATCCCAGCTAAGTTAGACTCTTTCCCTCTGCCACCACTCCACTGTGGACTTAGAAATTGCCACTCAGATTTGTAAACAAGCGTTAGTTTAATTATTGTAAATCAATTAGCCAGGGGTTATCACTCCTGAGAGAGGTAAAATAATTGAATTTCTGGACTTCTAAGGAAGGGGATTTGGGTCAGGAAATTACATTAAGGCTTCCAAAAGGTGTATCACAAACTATGTAGCAGAAAACTTTCCCCTGGAAAATTCCAATTCCACTTCTCTAATGCAGTGTCTTATGATGGCTTCTGGGTCTGGCCCAACTGAGTTACTGTCTGTACCAGCTGATGCTCACAAGCAAAGCTTAGAAATTACTGTGAATCTTTGCAGTAATGGAACAGGAAGCCCACATTATAACAAATAAATAATGGACTTGAAAATAAAGGAGATACTGGAAATCTGTTTAAGGACAACTTAAAACAAACCCCAAGAAAATCTAAGGTCTATTAAAACTTTGCACAGTTTGAGACTATCGATCAGAGCCTTCCTTCCTCAATAAATATTAAAAATGATTTCTGCATTGACAAAGTCCCCCGTGACACACACTGGAACAGAACACAGCTACTCTGGAAACCAGTTATTGTCTTTTATCACTGCATCTTCAATCATGGATGTAAATGAAAATTTATGCTCACTTGGCTACTGTTCTGCTCGACTGGATTTTATAATGAAAATGTCTGTTCCTTTCTGACAAAGCACAAGTGTCATTCAAATTTTACACACCAGGCAAAGAGTGAATGTGTTTGTTTAGATGCAGAATCATTTAAATGTGTCACTCCGAGCCACAGCAGCATGCTTATGGATGCTAGAGTTTAGAATTCTCAGAAGCAATAAAGCAAAGGTGTCCAAAGAAGGTGCATTCAGGCTTCAGACAATCTCAGACTAGTTCCAGCCCTCTGAATACATCAGCCCCGCCTGCCTCTCCTTAACCAGAAAAGCCGTGGAACTCCGCCAAAGCCCATTCCACTACCTAAGCATCTTCTGGGTCAACAATCCAGAGTTGCTGAAAACTCCACCTTCACTTGACCACTCCAGGAAGCAATGAGCTTGAAGGGCAAGCCTCCCAGGCATGCAGAAGCTGAGGCCTTAAATCAAACTAAACCTTCCCTAGTTTTTCCAAGGATAGCCCTGTGGCACATAGATAGCACACAAAAAGTGTCCAAAGAAGGAATTCTCTCATTTCAGATTTAACATTTATAAATGAGGAAATTTTGTGTGATTAAAGCTTATAATCACAGGCAGTATTCTAGAGTAGCTCTCATTCCAAATAATAGTTTCAGTCTTCCACTTAAAATTATACAGATGAATTATATATAGATGAGAGAGAAAAAATAGATTTAGGGTCTCAGAGATTTAGACCTGGAAATGTTGTGGTTTGGGGGAAATACTAAGGAAAGACGTCTGATTTTGGGGAAGAATGTCTATCAGAATCTTCTAAGAAAAGTGTAAGTGATTTTCTGGCCAAAACCAGACCTTCTAATAATGCAATTAGGCTAAGAGGCCATGAGATCTCCATTGTGTAAGCTGAAGGTGACCCATTTAATGGTCTGATGGAATGTTTACCACAAGGTCACCTGGGAGGAAGGCGTGTCTGCCCTTCTTCCAGTTTAAAGAAGCCAGAGGTCAGTTCCCTCTCCTGACCCAACACCCTTCCCATTCATGCCACTGTACAATAATTCCAGATGTTTCATTTTTGGTTGATATCCAAACTGTCTGGCTATCTCAAAGCCTTCCCTTTTAAACTTCTATAACAGGGTAGCTGGCTATTAATGTAGGTCCTTAGAGAATGTAGATACATTCTCTAAATGTAAAAGCCAGCTGTCATTCCAAATAAGCCCATCTTTGATAACAGTTCCCATGTGCAAATGGACATTCACCGACTCTAACAATTGTGAGTTTTCTGGAACTTCTGAGAACTCGCTAAGACCATCTTATCATTCTTTACTCATTTAAGCATCTGTTTCATTGACTCTCCTACATTAGGATGGTTTTCGATGTTTTGCTTTCAGGCAGTTTAATTTGCTTCTTCCCAGGTATAAATCTCCTGCTAGTTATAGATCCTACATTGTAAGATGCTAATCCTATAAGATGCTAATCCTAACATTGAGATCCCGTCTACATAAAAACATATGTTTTGCAAGAAATTTTATACTTAAAGTATCTAAAAATGCTTTTTAAAGTCAAATTTTAAGAGAGGATTATACTTACTTGCTTATCCTCATCTCTTTAAAAGCGGTGTAAGTGCACGCATGAATACCTCCTAGGGATTTGAGCTTGATTCCTGTTACTCTTGCATACGAGTTAACCTTAGCTGGCAGAAAAAGCGAAGCAAAAACAACAAAGCCCTAGCTTATGGCGGTAGCCCAGTATGCGGTGTACTTCTGCATCAATAGCAGCGTTTCTACACTGAGCTCATTTAAATCCAATTAATTCTTAGGCATGGAAGTCAAAGGCCCAGGAAACCTTACTAAAATCTGAAAACAGTCTTATCCTTTGCCTAAAACGGATTCTTATCACACATGGTACAACAGACCGACAGAGGAAAACGGAGTAGACATATCCCTTGCTCTCGCGTCATTAGAATTCACCACTTACCGATGAGAAGACTGGTGCATATCCGAGACGAAACGCCCCTGTGAGCTAAGAGCCAACTCTGTGCATCATTAGCCATACCCTGCATGCTCTTACCTTCGAAGCCAAGGTTCACTACCAATACTCTGGGAGTCACATGGAATCTGATGACCTGTAAGCACCTGGAGGCCTCGCCTGGAGAGAATGACTCAGGAATCGTCATGCCAGGCCTTCGGGAAACCGTTGCACCCATGAGATTTCCCAGGAGGTATGAGTATTGTGAGAAAATGAATGGCCCAGGAGGACGTCTACAAAATACCATTATTGAGATTTCTTGAATGGGTTTCGAAAAAAAAAGGAGCCAAAGAAAGTAAGTGAGAGTCAGCAGAGAGAAGAACAGAAGCATCAGCATAATCATGGTGTGGGGAGGAGGCAGCGATAGAAGGCTTAGACACCCCCGAGAAGGTAAGGAGGGATCCCAGGGATCTGACTGCCTGCAGGGCAGTGCAGGGCTCGCTCCCTGGAGCTGAAGAGATGGACCTGGTAACAGCTGGTGTAGAGTTGGAGGTGAGAAAGAGAAAATAGAGAAGGCTGACTACCAGCCATATCAGGAGGCACAGCTGTGAGTGGGAGAGCGGCAGCGGAAGTTAAATTCACGGACAATAAAGGTCAGGTGACTCACTTGAGGGCCCTAGGGTCTCCATGAACAGGGAAATACGAGTTGGCGAATAATCACCGATATCCGAAATAAAGGGTTTACAGAACAGAGGTCTTTATGAAGTCAAAGATCAGATACAATGAGAACACAGAACATATTGAAAAAAAATACGGGCATTGGTACCCATGAATTTAGACTCAAATTTCAGAATTTTGCCTAAAATCTTCCAATGAGAACAAAGGTGAGGGAAAAAATAAACTCAAATTAATTAAATGGCAAGACATAGGATAATGTCTTGGCATACTGAACATGAGCCTATTATATAAAATGTACTCAGAGAATTCAGAATATCCTAAGGCTTTCACTGGCAATTAAGTCTAAGTTTCCAATAAAAAGGAAGGAGTCACATGACCTCACTGAAATCCAGCAACGCTGAGCTGATACAGATATCATACAGTAAAGAAGGGGACCTTCAGCGACAGCCAGACCTTTGAGAACAAAACAAGTCTGTACCATATTCTGGCAGAGTAGTTAACACTGAAGGGGGAGATTTAGGGAACTATAGCTGGGTAACATTCTTGAAAATGTACACAATAACCAAATGAATAGGATTGTCCCAAAATTTAATACCATAAAAAGATTTAAGCCTCTAGAAGGGAAGCCTCTTAAAATCTACTTATCAAGCATGTGCTAAACACCACATTAATCTAGATATTTAATAAAGATATTTAAATACAGGAATAAACAGCATACAAAAATATTACTCTAACTCTTAAGGTACAACATATGAACCTGAAAGAATCTTATAAACTCCATTAACACTTCAAATAATATTTAGAAATTGGTTGGTTACAACAATCCTTTATCATTAGAATTTAAAGCCAAGGATAATGAAACTATTATAAACTAACCTAATGATATGTTTTATCTCTAAAACATGGATGCCACTGGTAAATACCGGCTTTCAACTAGACACCTGAAGGATAGGTTAGACCCTACTGCCTACAGGTAAGAGTTCAATGTACTTTTATTCAGATCCAAAAAACTTGAGTTTCTTCCTAATCTGAGATTCCTGTAACTTATTTTTTGCGAAATGAAACCTGCCCTTCCTCTGTTCATCAACATGGCACACGTATCACAGTTACCACAATCTCAGAGATTCTCTTAGGGGCGTGAAATTGCTGCTTCACAGACTTTGCCCTCCTGGTAGTTAGGCTATTTATTCCTCCTTTCAACGTCCCTTCTTTTTTTACAGTGTCCGGCTAAGGCCTCCATTCATTCATTTGATATGCACTTATGAAATACCTACTATGTGCCACAACAGGCTCAAAGCTTGGGGGATATTTCAACGAATAAAACAAAAGTCCCAATTTTCATAGCATTTCCATTTCAGACACAAAAAACGCTATTTCCGCATTATAGGCACTGCCAGAATGCTTTCTTAGCGCTCAGCACCACGTACTGTTCATTCCGCACACAGCTCTCCGATTTTTCTTTCCTCCATCAGGCCCGCCAAACCCTCTGACTGTAAACCCTTCTCCCTACCTGTTACCTTCTATGGCTTTGCTGTTGAAGCTAAAAGATGATGAGGAGCTATATTGCCAGGTCACTACTGTTTGTTAAATGTCACTCCTGAGTATAAGCAGTGTTTTCTCTAATCCCACTGTATTATCTATCAAAAGAATAGAGACATGAAAGAATTTACTCTGGGGCATAGAATATACACTGTAACAAGGACTAAGAAAGCAGGAATGTATATCTTAGAGGGGATTTCAGCATATTCATGATACGTGCAAGATAAACAAAACCATGTTGAAGGTTCAGCTATTTTTCTGGAGCCCACATAAAAGAAATAACCGCGTGAATGTAATGTCTTTCCAAATAAAAAACGTGAATTTGATACTCTTCCAAATTTAACTAATGAACCACCTTGGTTCTATTCTAATTTCCCAACATTATATACCAATAGTACCAACACAAACCACTGTCCCCGGGATATCTCCATACACGTTTCCTGATTCATATCTTTTCATTTTCTCTACGCATGTCTTAGAATCCATAGCACGCCTCACTCTCTTCCAGAAACTTCTACCATGTGCTCCAGCTCACACTACTGTCTCCCTATCTCCTGTTCTTACAGATTCTCACATCAGACGTAAAAAGTTCATGCCAACTGATGACAAAGTGCTTTATTAATTAGGATTGGAAATTTAAAGAGATTTGTGGTTGGAGGGAAACTTCTGGAGAGGAGGAATCTGTTTTTAATTATGTTGAGTTTGGGTTCCAGAACAAACACCTGCCACTAAATTATTCGAGAAGATTAGCATGTTGTAGAGGAGCAATGACCAAAACGACAAATTTCCACATCTAAAACAGTGAAACTCTGCCCTGAATTCTGTAGAATACATAGAAAGGTAACTTCATTTAAGTATGATCATACATTCTACCCCAGGAAAAGCAAGTATCTTGTAAAGCTGACATATAATGCAGAAAAAACTCAGCTCTATGATATCACAGTTGAGCTTAACTCAACTCAAAGTCAGACAGCAAAATAAAGACACCTCTTTAATAGCAATTTGACTTGCAACTTCTAGTTTAAAAGAAATGTCCCAGATTAAAAACTTGCCTGGAACCCTTCTACCACGGACCTACTTGGTAAGTTTCTCTGTAGCAAGAAGAGGTAATAAAAATCATTCATTGCCATCTTATTTAGTTGTCTCTGGTGCTATATATCCCCACATTTCTAAACTCTGCGTTTAAATAGCTATCTCTGATTTGTCCACTTTAAAGTCTCCCCACTACAGAAAGTGAAACCTCCCATCTGATCTCTTCCCTTTCCTCCCATCCCCCCAGTACAGTCTCGACACAGAGAACTGGCATCACGACTGTGATGACTATATGACATTTTCTTTTTTAATCTTACAACTTTCTCTAATTTTTAACTTTTAGTGTTTCTTTTTCTCAAGTTAATCCTTGCCCCATTTTAAAACTTGCCTTATTTGTGATGTAGCCATCAGTCCGGCCTCTTTCCCAAACTCTGCAACAGAACTCCAAAGCCTCTCTCAGGACAGGCAAGTCCATCAGAGCCGGTTTTTTCCCGGGGACCGTCCCCCGGGGACCCTCTCCCCATCTCCCTCCAATCTGGCCTGGCTGCTCTCCAGACTGAGGCGCAGCTGTTGCCTCGGGACTTCCCTTCACCATCAGGTTTCAAAGCTAAAGCTTGAGACTCTTGGGACATGTCAGAAGCAGGAGTTGAAATTTATCAAGGGAACTGAAAGAGAGGGAAAGGTTAATGAAGCCGCTCAGTGACTGCTGTAATGAAAGAACGAAAGAAAGAGAAAGAGAAAGAAAAATAGAAAGAAAGAAAGAAAGAAAGAAAGAAAGAAAGAAAGAAAGAAAGAGGAAGGAGGGAAGGTGGGAAGGAAGGAAGGAGGGAAGGAGGGAGGGAGGGAGGGAAGGAAGGAAGGAAAAAGAACCTCAGAAAGAAAGAAAGAAAGAGAAAGAAAGAAAGAAAGAGAAAGAAAGAAAGAAGAAGGAAGGAGGGAAGGAAGGAAGGAAGGAAAAAGAACCCCAGAAAGAAAGAAAGAAAGAAAGAAAGAAAGAAAGAAAGAAAGAAAGAAAGAAAGAAAGAAAGAAAGAAAGAAGAAAAAAGAACCAAAGAAAGAAAGAAAGAAAGAAAGGAAAAAAAAAAGAACCCCAGAACTTATCCCTACACTCTACAGTAAAACAAATCCGGAGAGCACTCTGCATCAAGCACTAAACTCCAGCATTTCATAGCATACTTGGATCCTGAAATTGAAACACGCCTTCACTTGGGCTATAGATTCACCGTTACCTCTCTGTCACTTCTCACAGTCACATGGCTTCCACGGGCACACTCTCTTTCTCAGCGCATTCCAGTCAGTTCTTTCACGAAGTATAAACAGCGAATTACTTTTTTAAGTTTTATTAAAATACTTGAGAAAAATTAGTTTCCCTAATTTCACTTCAAGTATTCCTGATATAACTAACTTTTTCCCTTATAATAAACAGTTATACTTTTATAAGTATTATTTGAAGATATAAGGACATGCTGTAGCTAAATTGCATTAAAACTGACAATTTTTTAGTCCACAAAAAAGAATTTCTTAGTTTCTTTCTTAGGAAAGAAATATGTCAAAAATTTCCTATAATAGCCCTGGCTGGTGTAGCTCAGTGGATTGAGCATGGGCCTGGGAACTAAAGGGTTGCCAGTTCGATTTCCAGTCAGGGTACATGCCTGGGTTGTGGGCCAGGTTCCTAGTTGGGGACGTGCAAGAGGCAACCACACATTGATGTTTCTCTCCTCTCTTTCTCCCTCCCTTCTCCTCTGCCTAAAAATAAATAAATAAAATATTTAAAAAAAAATTTCCTATAATATATGATGGCATTCAGTTTATAACTCACATATTTTACATATTATTTACATAACTTTTTAAAAATGTAGCTCACTAATTAAAATATAATGAACACTAGGGTTTCATGGTAAGAGTCTAAGTTAAGTCAGTGAATTCCATCTTTTATAGGGGTTGAAGCCACTTTCCTGCCCCAAGAACCATAATAATAACTGTCTGCACTGCTCTGAGTTTTTCCCTTACATTTTATATTCTTTGGTTATAAGTATTCACGTGGCATGAAACGTGAAGCCCTAAATCCCCCAGAATCTTGCACGACTTTCATTATACACAAACTGTATTTTGTATTATGGCCCTCTGGAAAATTATTTACTTACTAGACTGATAAACAAAATTGAAACAGGATCTCAAGTGTAATTACTTGCTTGGGGAAATGCTCAGTTCTGAAGACAAAAGGGAAAACCTGCTTCCTTTCTCTGCTGGGAGTAGCAGGTGACAGCAAGCAACATACCACCTGACAAAGGGGCTGGAAGTTGCTGGAATAAACCCAGAACTTTGAGAAAGTCTAATTTCTTGATTCCCCACTATAATCACTTGTAATCACTTACATCAGGAAAAAAGAGGAAAATTCATGACAAAAGACACAGTTTGAGGTTATCTGGAAATGTTATGGCTCTTCATATCAAATTTATGTTAAAACAGCAAGCTAATGACTTCCAAGATTGCATTATGCAGATATAACCAGAGAGCAGCTGTTTACCAGCTGGCACCAAAAAGTCAGTGTTTCTGGCCATCACAGGTCTGCTGTGATAGCACCGACTACAAATATTTAGAGAGTGAAATTAAAAACCAAAATAGTGTGTTTCCATTGTATTCAGCTAATGTGTTACTAAACCAAGAGGCATTTTTATCTTTTGTTGATAAAGTAGATGACAGTGTGACTATGTGAAATTTAAGTTATATGTGACTTTTTTTACTTCTTGGATGCCAGTGTCTGCTTGTATGTGTGTGTGTATATACATACATATGCATGTGTGTGTGCATGTATGTACACATATACATATATATGCAATCTAAAAGGAACATGTAAGGGAGACTAAACTCAAAATATGCTTTTCATGAGTTTAGAGAACAGTAAATATGGGACTCATAACTCACTTGTATTGATAGCCTATAATAATCTCAATTTTTGATGTTCATATTCCAGTTTCTCTTGGAGAAAGCGCGCACACACGTAACCAGTAGTTCAACCCAAACAGTGCTGGTATTTCACATAAAAATGGCCAAGCATGAATAACCAGAGAAGCAGGTGATGCCTCAGTTTCCGCTCACCATTTTTTAATGATTCAATTATTAGTTAAAAAAAAAGACTTACCCTCAAAAATTCTAATCTTAGTTGCCAAGAAAAGCAAAAGTACTGTGGGTATATATAAAAAAAGTATATATTCAGTACCAGCCTGAAAATAAGTCTTTAGATAGGAAGTTAAATTAAAAATAATAAAACACAGTACTATCTATTAGAAATGGGAACAGCAACACTTTCGGAAAAACTACTACCCTATTAGGACCAATTCCCTCTTCTTCCTGAAGACGAGGGACCATGTTTCACTCACACATGCCCTTTAAGGTCCCACCTTTAGCATTTTGCTCATCCTTTAATCCCTTAAACACCTGAACTTTGATAGTCTCGATTCTTGCCCCGTCCTTGAAATCTGCACCCAAATGCCGCTTCGTGCCAAGTCTGCCTGCAAGTCCTCGGCCAGAACCCCGCTTTCCCCACTGCCAGGCTGGAACTGGCAGAGGGGGGCCGGCTGCGCCCATCTTCCTGGCCATACACATTGGTCAATAAATACTTACACAATGAGTGTATAAATTATTAATCATTTTGGGAGGATTTATTTCTCTCTGAACAGTCAACAGAGTGTTGCCCAAGATGGAAATTCAGAGAAAAAGTTATTTTAAATAGCCCCCCATGACTAACCAATAATAGAAATTGAGTTTTTTAACTCATCAATTTAAAAAACATAACAAAATGTAAAAGTTTCTTTAGACTCAGTATATACTAACAATTACTTTTCAGATGTAATTAAATAGCACATTTATTTTACTAAGGCAGCTGGAAGATTTGGAAGGCATTCAGCTAATGACTGAGTATAAAGAAGAATAATGAATGATGTTTGCCATGGCATCATTTATAAACCATTTATAACGATTTACAAAGTTTTGTCTTTTGGGATATTGATTTTTTTTAAGCTCGTTATTAAGAAAAATCTCAGAGGAAAACTTTGACCCTTTCCCTTTCCTGCCTAAGAGATTCAGGAGAGAAAGACCTACTTCAGGAAAGAAAGATTAGGGTGTTTGCCTTAGCTGCCCAACAGGAACTGGGCATGGTGAGGGAGGGCTTGAAAAGGAGCCTGTTCACCAGATGAACCCCAGTCACGCTGTTTCTGGATTGCCCAGCAAAAGCCTACCTGCCCTGTGTGATCTGCTTTTCCTGCTACCTGTGAATCACCCATTGTCACTTAGAAATCTCAGAGCCCTAATCCCCCTCTTCTCCTTTGTCCGAAATGACAAACACATCAAATTTATCTCGTTGTCTTTGGAATTTTCACGCTTATGTAAATGCCCGACTCACATGAATTAAAATTTGAATTTCTCCTTTGTCTCTGTTAATTAGATTTTTAGCCCATCTTGAAGAACTTGGAAGGGAGGAAGTATTTTTTTAGCCCCCTCCCCCCAGTACAAATCACTACAACAACATAAAGGAAGTTATATAAGTAACCCAAAATAAGGAATAAGCACATCGCAGTGTCTGGTGTGATGCTAGTTTAAATTTTATGCTTTCCAAGAATATTTAATTTCATGAATAAAGTATTACAAAAATGTTAAGTGAAAAAATAGGTCATAAACCAGGAAATAAGAATTACATAATGTTAAAAATAATAAAAGCAAAAAATATGTGCAAAAGAACATATACTAGAAGGACACCAAATGATCCTGGCTGTTTTATCTGATTAGTGGCTTCATTTTCTAAACTTCCCATAATGAACATGCATTACATTCGTATTCAGAGAGATTTATTTTAAGCACACCACTGCAATTCTTAGCAAGTTCCACAAATGAAATGTCCATTAACATCACTATTCACTTTTCACTGCATCACTGAGGAGTGAAATGATATGTCAAATACACTGAGGTTTCTTTCTTTAATGCCTATCATCCAGGACCTGCACAGATGAATTTTGCGTTTTCATAAAACAGTGACAACACAGCACACCCACAGGGCATAAAAGCAAATTTTCAAAAATTAATGACCCATGCTCCTTAATGACTCTAGAGTACATCTCCACTTTAAAAACAAAGATAAAATTAAAGATTTAACTCAGTACATCATTCACGCTATTATAATTCTTTTCGCAGATAAAACATACGTTGTTAAAAGTCCAGCAAGAAGACTTACATAATAACAGGTACGATGGTTAAAAATGAGAAGATAAAACTAAACTGGAGTTGGAGCCAATAAAAATCATTAATTTTTCTCTCCTAAGTTTGATTTATTTTAAAAAAACAATCTTTTCAACTTTATAAAGCGAATCAAGCTGGAGCCAATTATTTGGGGGCCAATAGGGAACTGGGAGAGGGAGGAAGGAGATTTAATCACTGGTATTAGTGGATGACCTACCTAGAAGAAAATTATTTTCTACAGGTTTTCCTGCTTAACCAAACAGGAAGGGGCTTTACCTTCTAAATCCCTCCCCACCCAGGAGGAATCTGTAAGATAAATGTAATTCTTCCCATTCTACAATCCTCCCTGAAACGAATGTAGCTCCCACATGCAAATTTTGAAAAGAAAAAAATTAAGCAAGATCAAGGATCTTTCTGAAAAATTAGCAATGATTAATGCTGCTTAAATCTGGTTGACCATGTCAATGGAGACGGTTCTTTTTGATTAGGCAGCATGTTGTTTTTTAAAATGTTTTCTCATAAGAAGTTATTCCTGCTGTATAAAGCGCTAAGTCACAACTCCCAGAAGCTAAAAACAATATGTCCGTGTGCCCTTTCGAGACGGTGGACCTGTTTTTAAACTATCTGATGATAGATACAACATTTTATGTACTGATTAAATAGTCCATTTTTTTCTGATCATAAAAGCTACTCAATTATTTTGGAAATTAATAGAAAAAACTTTAAATAAAATCAAAATCACCTGTAATTCCACTGTTTACAGATACACCATGGGAAGATTTCTTTTCCATGCGTATTTTCTTTTGTATAGTTGAGAATCAGACTCTATACACTGGTTTTGAAGTATGACTAACTTGAAACGAATGCGCGCATGTCCCAGGGGGAGGACCACATAAAGAGGAGTCTGCTGTCTCTCCAAGGACAGTGATCAGCCTTCCCTGGTGAAGACATGTCCAGTAACTCTGGTCATTCGCTAGGAGTGCATGACACAGACAATTCTTGGAAACATGCAACATGCAGGAATGTATGTCCCTCTGGCGCGCAGAGGCCAGGCTCATCAAGCATCGTCCCCACAGAACGTACGTGTAACACTGGCAAATGCACTTCCCAGGACTTCATACACATTGCATGTGCAGAGCACAGCGGTCAGTGCAGACTGGAGGAGTCACAGGCAGCAACTCCCTGACGCACTGTATGACTGTGCGAGCACATGTGGGCACTGACAAAATCGCTGAAGTCTACAAAAAAGATGCTCTCCCATCCCCATCCACATTCTTAAGATTAGGTGAAGTCATAGGTAACACTCTTGAATACTGTTGGCTATATGATGTATCTTAAGTGTTGTTTAACATAAATAAATAAAAAAACTACTCTGGTACAGTATCTGTCAGAATACCTGAATACATCCTTTTCACAATAAAGAACATAGCTGTAGCTAATCCACCCAAAAGCAGCCCAAACCATAACGCTGCTTGTTCTCAAGTTTTATTAAAACAATATAATTCAAAATTAAGATGAATTGAATACCTTCAATTTTTCATCTGACCATATCTGAACAGCTTCTTGGTCATTACTACTTGTATGTTCAGAAAGCCTTAAATATGAAATGAAGTGGAATGACAGTTAAGGATGTAATTCTTTAACTTCTAATCCTTTTGCATTAATTTATGAACCTGACTTTGCCCCCATTCCTCAACAGTAACTTAGCTAATGCAGTGCACCTTGCCCACACTGGACAGAGACAAGTGTGGAAGGGTCTCAATTTCAAAAGTGGATCTAATACACCATGGAGAGTAGTCATTCAAATGGAAAGGGGTTGAAAGCTTTGCAAAAATAAAAATAAATAAAAATAAAATAAAAAAATATATATATCTTTGAGTAATAATAATGATGTGCTTGAATCCCATATGAGACAAATAATAAAATATTATTATGACTAAGACAGATCTTATCCTCGGGGTCCAGAAGCAAATCCAAAGCAAGGGGTAAAATGAGAAAGCCAACTCACTGTCAAGGGAAATCACTCACTCCAAGGGAAGAAAATGGCAACAGCAACCCAAAACACTTTCTCCGTCTAGACAAGGCATGCCAGATGCCGCAGAGCAAGCAGGCCCAGGGCAAATACATGGATTAGAGAAACACAACCCAGAGCAACACCATATCCTGCGTCTGATAAAAAGGGCAGGAAGGGTGCATGCCAGGCATAACAAGCATTTTTCTCTATTCAAGCTTCCTATAAAAGACCATTTTACTTTGTTTTCTAGGTAGCACCTTTCTGAGAATTAGCTTCAGTAAAATAATCTCTTTTGTCTAAAGGATATAGTTGGATACAGCCAGAACCGTTTATAGGATACTTATGTTATTGCTAAATAGGAATTCTTTGTTCTAGCGGCAGGTAATATATCGGGCTGCTGTCTATGACTCCCAGAAAGTGGAAAACATTATGGGGTGGGGTTTTATCCTGCTCCAGGGTCACGGTGGTCTCCTTTATAAATATAACACCTGTTGCAAGTTTTTAAAGAAAGTGTTATTTACTGCCTCTGTATCACAGCCTTTCCTCTATGATCTGCTTTTGTAAATCAGGTGGATGTTTGCTCTGAAACAGTTTTGAGTTAATACTGTCAGGAACGTTGGATGAAGAATGGAAAGAGCTCCTGACTCCACTGCTGCCGAGCTGTGGGAGTTACAGCAAGAGATGCGACCTCACTGACCTTCAGCACTGGTGCCTGTGGAGCGGGAGCTCTTAGGACAAAGCTTCCCTCAGCTGTGCATAACACAGAGTATCACGATAAAAACAAATATTTTGACAGTTAATCACAGCATTATCATAAAATCTTCTGACTTCATATTTACACCTGAAGACTTTTTAAACATTTCTTGTTCCTTTTCTGTGTTTTCTTTTTCCCCTTGAGTTTCAATTCACTCCTGTCAGGAAGCAGAGCTTTTCAGAGGTGGCGAAGGGCCTGTCTGCCACAACTAAGTGGCATGGGGTAGTGAATTACAATCTGCACGTGGATCGCACTTCTTACTCAATTCTAACAACTTGGAACAGAACTGTGAAGCAGCGAGTTCTAAGCAAAATGATATGCGTTCATTCTGAAACATACCAAGCGTCATAAGCAGTGACACTCAGCCAAAGACCAGTACCCTTTCCCAGTGAGCTCAGCATCTAAAGTAAATGTATTTGAAACATTTCACAGAATGGGCAAGTGAGAACCAACAGAAACAAATCATTAATAAGGCCTCATTAACCGATGTGTGATTACTTCCTAACTTATACCAAGAGACCATATAATTTAGCTTAAGTGCTGAATTTTATGGTCTCTTGGTGTAACAACTAAGATAGTTTGAGAGGCCTTATAAATTGTTGAGGAGCAAAGAATGAAGAATAACGAGGAAACACTTGAATCATCAAACGTTTAAGAATTTGCTTTTCCAACTCTCCTCAATTGTATTGTAAGTAGCAGTAAATCCACCAGGTGAAATCTTCATACTAATGCCCAGTTTTTTCTACTGATGTCTGAAACCATGCACACGCATGAACAGTAACCAGCACGCTCCCATGACATTCGTGTGTAACCAAATATCATAATAAAGAGCTCCAGATCTTCAGTAGTTCTCCTTAAATTTCTAAATTTGCAGCTGGGACTTTAAAAATTCCTTTCAGTCTTTATAAGCAGTCATCAGAATGTACATCCACGTTTGTCCACACCCCCCTTATATAGATCTCTATGCCCTCATTTACAATCATCCTCCTGCTGAATAAACATGTGGAAACTATCTAGACGCTCGCCACCAGGGCAGAGACCGCCGGTTCCCACAATGCCTGGATACGTACAAATATCAACAAGGAAGAGACTAATCACCAGCTCAGAATCAATATGGAGTGTGATAGTGTTTCCACAAGGAAAACGTATAATAACACATAAAACAACTCAGTTTTTCAAATAAAAAGTTAAGGTAAAATTTGAGATTGGTGAGAGGAACACACATTTAAACCTTAGTGATCAAACGGTTTCCTCTAGTTTGATGTGAGCAGGAAAAAAGCAAATTCTCCAACTCCAATTTCCTGGCTATAGCAAACAGGAAGAGCAGCCAGTGTTTCAGGGAAGATACTGAGAAACTAGCAAAATGCTGGAGCTTCACATTAGCTTCTGTCTTGCATGAAGTCTAGAAAACACACAAGACCTTAATTCTCCAAGTCTAGATAGTCAGTGTACATGGGAATCACCGACAGAATTTGGTAAAATTAAGATTCCTAGGCTCCACCACCAGGCACTTTCATTCAGCAGTCCTGGGATCAGTCCAAGAATGTGTAATTTTGAAAAACATACTAGGTAAATTCATTCTGTGCCAGGAAATTCACACATAACGTCTCCTGTCCTGTAGGAACACAGGCTACCTTAATAGTCTAAACTACAGTCCAGCACAGAGTGGCACACGCCGAAGGAAGAGTCTGTGTAAGCGTGCTAACCAGAGCATCCTTCCTTTTCACCCCCACGACTCAGGGCCATGGCTGACGAGCTCACCTAAGCAGCGGTAGGGAATCACCATGTGGCCGTGGGTCTTGCACTGCTTGCGGCCCCTCTTGCACCAGTTCTGGATGGTCACTGGCTGGTTGGCTTCCACCACGTTGGTGATCTGCAGTTCAGGGTACACCTGGGGGAGCACAGAAGAAGGGTCAATTGTTACCTGAGGCAGGGGCCGGGTTGAGCAAGCACCTGATCCACCACCACTGCTATTCTAATGTATTTCCATCGCCCACACTCAGGCAGGCTCTGATGTCCACTCAAGCTGAAGCCATTCAAAGGAAAGGAAACGATGCAAATGACAAGCACCTAACCATGCCATTCAAAAACATGAAGCAATGTGACTTTATTATTTTACAGCACCTATTCAGGCTTAACATATTCTTTTCCAGAGGAGATAAAAATAGAAACAGGGGGAGGGGATCCACTCCTAAGCATGGGGTAATATTCAATGCAAAATAAACTAGCATGAGAATTATATTCTTAATGTCCTAAATAAATGTTATAGTTAGTAGGTTAACCTGGAGGTACTACCTTTACTGAAATTCAACGCAGTCCTATCTTACTAATTAGGCAAATATTTTATATACAGAATATGATTCATAGAAATCTTTCTATACAAAAATCCTCTTTACCAAAGTAATTTACATAAAAATAACTTATCAAACAATTACCGGGTCTGTCATATTAGATAAAGAATTGCATTTATGAATCTCTTCCCTTGGTAATTAGCTACAGCCCTTTACTTTTTACTGTTCTCAGTAAATCATGGTGTTTATTGAGCACTTGGAATGCAATGTGGAATTTGGATCAACCAAGATATATTTGTGAAATATCAAATCATT
The DNA here is from genome assembly GCA_004026765.1 of Micronycteris hirsuta. NCBI lineage: Eukaryota > Metazoa > Chordata > Mammalia > Chiroptera > Phyllostomidae > Micronycteris > Micronycteris hirsuta. The sequence goes on along the minus strand of PVJI01001186.1, from coordinate 75,293 downwards.
TCTGCTTATTATTGAGTACATATCTGAACGAAAATATTATCATAAAAACTTATTTCTAGCCCCGGCTACTGTGGCTTACTGGATTGAGCAACGGACTGCGAACCAAAAGGTCGCCAGTTCAATTCCCAGTAAGGGCACATGCCTGGGTTGCAGGCCAGGTCTCCAGTAGAGGGCACACAAGAGGCAACCACACATTGATGTTTCTTTCCCTCTCTGTCTCCCTCCCTTCCACTCTCTAAAAATAAATAAACAAAATCTTTAAAAAGCATTTATTTCTAAAAAGAGTTGTCCCTTACAAAAATCTTGCATTTCACCAGGGGTACTAGTCTGCCAGAGAAGTACAATTCAGAGAGAGAAGCATTAAGAGAGCTGAGATAGCTAGGGATGTTTAGAATGACAGGCCATGAAACCTGGAGGGGAGGGAAGGGAGAACAGGAAGGGGGGAAACACACATAAAGGCTATAGCGTGAGTCCTGGTCTGGGCTACAGAATTTTAGCATAAAGCTACCCAAGAAAGTGAAGTGACTAGAAGTAGTACGCAGTGTGTCTGACAGTTGATATTGTGATTTGGGAGAAGTCCCACTATTTGGTCATCGCAGGTAGTGTGATACGACCATCAGAGAGAATGGCTGATGAAAGCAAGATGGCTGGAGAAATGAAAACCAAGGAACTGAGAAACTGGAAGCATCTTCGAGGTTCATAGTAAAATTACTTAAGAATCACGGAAGGGGCAGTTGTTGGGATGGCAGGAAGCCAGGGGCTAAAACCTTCAAAGATGAGAGAGAATGCCGTTGAGGATGAAGGAGAGCTACAGATGACCAACAAGGACAAGGTGTACTTCAAAGTTGGGGTGGAGGACGTTTTAAGGAGGAGAGAAGACGGGTTTGGAGGTAAAAATGTGGAGGAAGGAGGACGTCCCCATCTCCTACCACAATTCCATAAGGACTTCGAGAAAAGGATGTCTACCCGAGAGGGCTACGCGGGCAGCGGCACCTTTGGTACAGAACCAGGTTTCAGAGCAAGAAGATGATGCCCACGGAGTGGGGTACGGCTACAAGGTTTGCTGATGACTGCCAGGGACAGTCAGAGAGGCCTGCCTGGATCCTATCTTCATTTAAAATGTTGATATTTTGCTCACTGAAAATTTTACACTGATTTCGATATTTTAAAATAGAACACTAAAATATTATTTAATCTTTATTTCTGAGTGCCTCTCTTACTTCACCCTAGTCCCAGCCCTGAGATAAATCAGTTTAAAAAATAAGACATTGAACCCATGGTACATTCAGACAACGGGTCGCTCAGCGCTCAAAAGACACAAGCTATCAAATCATGAAAAGACACGGAGGAACCTTTGATGTGTTGGGACCCAAAGCACTCTGCCCCTAATATCCCACAATGGTAAATTAATTATTTTGGATTAAAATCACTTGACAAGCAGCAGCAGCAGCAGCAGCAGCAGCAGCAGAAGCTCTCTGACTCTAAACGCAGGAAACAAATCCTCATGTGGAAGGTGCCTTTCCTGCTACGAAAGGCCTAAGGAGCAGAGGGACTCAGGAGGAGGCAGCCTTGTCACCAGAGGTAATGAATCCAGGGCTGAAAAGCCCGTGTACACAAACCCTGGGGAATTTTAGTAATTTACTGCCTTACGCCCACATTCTACTTCAACCCCTTACCGTGTGTCTCCCAAAACCTAGCTCCTTGTCTGGTCAGATTCCCCAATGATTTATTGTTTCTTTACGTAAAATTTCTTTTTTTACAACTCTTCGCTCACAGAGAATTACCCTTTTAATTCTCCCGTGTACAAGTAATAAAACGTGGGATCTTTTCCTGTGCTTCTGCGTTGTGCCCATTTCAGTAATAGGCCAGCAGCAAGAACTCAAGAAGGGCAGGAGACGGGGAGTCCCTCTCCCCGACAATTGCATAGCACTGGTGAAAGAAGCCAATCTGAAAAGGCTTCACGCTGTGTGATTCCAAATATATCAGGGCTCCCAACCTCCCTCCTCCCCATCTGTGGATGGATGCCACCCGCTCACTGCCTGAGCTCCGCCTCCTGCTCCCCCAACTCCATCCCTCTCTGTAGGAAAAATTATCTTCCACGAAACTGGTCCCTGGTGCCAAAAAGGCTGGGGACCGCTGAACTATATGACATTCTGGAAAAAGGCAAATCTATGGAGACAGTGAAAGATCAGTGGTTCCCGGGGGGAGGGGTTCAGATGAGTAAGTAGGAGGAGCACAGAGGCTTTTCGGGGCAGTGAAATTATTCGATATGACACTATAACGGAGCACACACACGCAGCCCAAACTCGGTGGCCCCTGACATAAACTACTGGACTCTGGGTGATGAGGTGTCAATGCAGAGTCAACAAGGGTAACAAGTGTCCCGCTTTGGTGGGGGCCGCTGATGATGGCGAAGCTGTGTGTGCGTGGGGGGCAGGGTGCTAGTGGAAACCTCTTGTACCGTCCTCTCAATTCTGCTGTGAACCTACACTGCTCTAAAAAACAGTCCATTTAAAAAACACAAAAATAAGGCACTGATCGGTGTCGTGTGGGGTGAATTCCGTGTGGAAAGCGTGTGCTATGAGAACACACACACAAAAAGATACCTAAGTCAGCATCCTGGGAGGGGATTGAGAAAGTTATTCTTTGTAAACAATGCCAGTGCCTTAGCTCCCAACGGAAGCGGCTCCCTTCCCTTCATTTTATTTTGTACTTCAGTATCTTGGCACTGCAGTGCATGCATTTCAGTCTCAGATAATGCTCCACTTGAAAACTGCCACCGAACATTTAATGACCCCGTGGCCTTTTCCATAGGATGGCAGGTGAAGTGGTTCTTTGCACAGGAATATAATTCTCCCACCACCTTTCCTTGTTTATTATATCGCAAAAGTACAGGACTCACGAGTCATAAACTCCATGACACGAGAGAATTCGCCCTGAGGGACAAGACTTTATGTGCAGTAAAGTGTGAGTTACTGCATTTTTCTAAAGGCTTCCAGCTGCCACTTCACAGAAATACGACCCTGCTGAGAATTTTCCCAGGAGCGTTCGGTTTTCTACAAACCCGGTGGCAGGCAGTCAAGTCACACTGTCTTCTTTTCAACTCTAAACCAAAAACACCGTGTGTCCGCTACAAACCGAGAAGTGGGCAAAAAGGATCTCCGGTTCACGAGGTGTACCATCGTCAGTGTCTTAGGGTAACGGCTGCCACAGCGGAGCAGCGACTTATTCTGGTGCTGATTTTCTGGCAACAGGGCCTCTCTCCTGAAGATCACCCGAACTTCACAAAGTGATCAGCAAAAACATAGAATCTGCTTCAATTCCCACTGCAAAAATTTAGGGTGTACACGTAATTTCCTACTTTTCAACTTTCCTCTCCTGAACACAGACAACGACCACTGTTTGCAGATGGATGACATTATAGACTCCCAACCATGGAAACCCCAGGCACGGTTTACCGACAGCCCTGTGATGGAATGGCAGCAGTAATTTCAACCGGTCGCACCTCCTTTTATTCAGAGACAAGCAGTCATTAATTTGGATCTGCCAGAGATAATAAAATCGTGTTGTTCTAAATTAATGTTTATTTAAAAAGAGGGAGGAACATGGACAGTCAAGGTCGCGACATTTGCGACATTCCTTGTGAAACACAGCCTGCCCCAGTCGAAGTGATTACATGGCACAAGCAACCCCCAACTCGGAAAGCACACAACAGAACAAAGAATATAGTGAAAAACATGTTCATGTTTCTGACAAAAGTCCCAAGTACTACATACCTAGTTTTTTGTTGTTGTTGTTTGTTTAATTAAGCAGTTCCAGTATATGACCAGAGACAAATAAGCATTTTGTGTTGGAACAATAGTAGAGCTCATAGTTTCAGGCAAGAGTAAAAATTAAAATAATTTGACACACAAATGTGCTTGTGGTTGTAAGCCCCTGACTTTCACCATAATTAATTACAATCATCAGTTCATTGTTTTATATTTTCTTTGCTGCATCTCAAATCATAACACAGGAAACAAGTATATTCGACTCTTCAATTTACATGTTTTCCAACCCCAATTAGGAGGAACTGTTTCCTTGGTTATTAAAAAAAGACTTTAGATAATTACAAGTTATATTAATAAAAACTTAAAGAAGAAGCAAATCCGGGGCTGTGTCAGTTCCTTGAAAAGCAAACTGTCCTCAGTTCCTACAAATCTTCCTAAATTTTAGCTGCACAGTCCAGTCATTGAATAAATACATACACTGTGCTTCAAACGCACTCTCACCTAAGACCTTTCCACAACACGGCACACCCGAAGCTCACTGGGGTCCTCCCGTTGGACAAGCCTCCGCAGTGCCCTGGACAAGAACGCTAACCCTTCTGGCCTCCTGCAGGAAAGCTTTCTGGAGTTTATCACACTGTGCCTCCCATTTGAGCCAAGTTCAGAGCCGTATTGCCTCTCCAGTGAAAATGCACTTTAGTGAAGCGCAGAAAACATAATCTGGCACCCCGTCGCCTCCCTATGACGCCCCACATTCATTATCTTTGCTTTAAGGCTCTCGGAAGGCTGTGGAGCCCCCACCCCCAGTCCTCTGCAGGAGAATTCATTAGTGAGTACTTCGACTTTGCAGCTCCATCCTGGCAGCTGATTCCAGCCACAGAAAAGTGAACGGTAAACTGCGTCCTCTTCCTCAAGAGTTCTGAGCTAGCACATACAGGCTCTAGCTAGATGAGGGGCACACCTGACTGGCAGGCAGGATAAGTCATGGCCAGACGGTAGGCAGGTGAAGGAGAACGAGGCATCTGGAAGAAGCAGCTGGTCTACCACAGGAGACCCGGAAGATGTGCAGAGAAAGAACTAAGATGAGAGAGCCTTGTAGCTGAGACAGACAGACAAGAAAAAAGATCAGACAGGGACTGCCTGATTATCTATTACCCCAGGGAGGCATGGCAGGTTCCCTTCATTAGCCCCCTTTTCAAACATAAGCTACTTTGAGCTTTATTTTGAACAAAACCCTGGGAAAAGGCCTAGCTCCAATGTAGGTTCACAAATACCCCATCCCTGATCCCTTCAATCTCTGTATCCAAAGCATTTTACCCGACCACATTTCCCTGATCACCCACCCCTTTCTGCCTTCTCTGACACTCAGGTGCCTTCCTGCCCTATCAGACTAAACACTCCTTGAAGGCAGGGACAATATGGTTCATTTTTGTGTTCCCTCAATAATGGCCAACACTATGATAGCACAGTAAGTTCTTGATGAATATTTAATGAATATTTCTGGGTAAGTTCAGAAATCTGTTCTGGGAAGTAAAGTCAGAACATATTACTCTCCCACTGGGTATTATCAATGTATCTCCTAAATAAGATAATCTAAAGAGTAGAAGATTAGAGTTGGATTATGAGCTTTTTGAGAAAAACAAGCATCTTAGTGTCTTCTAGTATTATTCTTCCACATATGATATGGCAACTTATATGAACAGTAGCATCCTACATAAGAAGCTGTAGATAAATGTTAATAATTACACAGCTGAGAAAGATGCTTGGGAAGAATTAAGAGTCAGGCTCTCGCTTGGGCTAAGGCACCGTTGGTCCAGGCACCTGAGAAGCAGCCTATTCTTCTGGCCATAGAAACATGTTCCTGTTTTTAGAAAGAGAGTTGAAGCAATTCCAAATGTTAGCAGCAAGGAGAAGGTAAAACAGAAACTATCTTAGGTTCACATGAGAAGGTTACAATTGGTAGCCTATGTGGCTTTGCTCACTGGAGAAAAATACCTTAAAATTTGATTACCATCAGAACATTTTCATTCTAAGTTTTAAAAAATCTAAAGTCTTTTTTCCTCTCTGTCTACCCAAATTGGAAACATATTAATCTCCAACAAGATGACATTTAAGTTGTTAAATACACATAGCAAAGAAAAAAACTGATGATATTTAAGAAAGCCAAGAACACGTGGTCACAAATGCAGAAATATAAAAATATTTCTTTGAGACCCACATTGTCAGAGTTCTCTACAGACACTTTCCTCTATTTCCAATATTAAGAGCAAGTAGGGGAACCCTTGAAAACCCTTTGCGAACAAGCCACCCGGAATAAAGGATTAATGCCAGAAGTTTTATTTACATACAACCAAATTCCAAAAGACCAAGGCTATTTCAAGAACACAAAATCAAATGTGGCTAGGAAAAGCCAAAAAGCAGTTAATGGGAATTGTTATTATTCCTGAAAATAACGTACTTACAGTTCTTTCTAGTCTTTCAATTTTTTAAATCAATTTTTAAACAGATTCTCAAGGACATTTCTTTTTATGAAAAAAAAGTGCTAGCAATTACGTTGTGTTAATAAAATGGCACTTTAAATACGCAGGAAGTCAATCAGTCACATTCCTCTTAGCTGATTTAGAGCTTTGCAAAAGCAGTAAGCAACAGTCTGCGCAGGCAGCTGGCCAACGCTCACGCCCGCCTTGAGGGGGGCAGGATAAAGCACCTGCGTTCCAGGTGTACGCGGGGACACGCCCGACTAGATTTGATAGTTACTGAAGCTGAGTGATAGCGACACGGGGCCTTCATTCTACGTGCTTTCTTCTTCGTATTCATGCTTGAAGTTTTGAATTAAAGAATGAAAAGTAAAAAAACAAACAAACAAAAAAAATAATCCAGTGGGAAGAGTCAAATTTCTAAATTTACATTCCAAGAGAACAAAACAAATACAAAATCAACCAAGATCCCAATTATATATGCATGACTGCAGTTGGCCCGTGTGAACATGAACCTGAAAGAAAGAATCAAAAACTCTACTGCAAAATGGTATAGAGGTAGCCTAAGTACGGTGCAATGTCCTCTGAGAGCTTTTATGTACTAATTTCTTTGTCAAAGAACATACCCAAGAGGAGAATAAGGAACATATATAATAATGGAGGGTTTACTATGTGCCAGAACCATTGCAACTGGTTTATGTATAGATAGTCATGTGACCCTCTACCAGCGGGCAGTTGCCCCATTTCCCAGAAGATGAACCTGGCAGAGGTGGAACTTGACTAAAAGTAGGAGCCACTGGTGAGCACTCCAGGAATCCCTTAAGGACGAGTTTCAAACTACTCACACTTTGGTAGCTAAACCGTAACAAAGGATGTCCCAGACAATACATTCCTGTTTCTGGATTAAAATGAGGCAATTTCTCCTTTAAAATTTTCCGAAAACAAAGAAAAATCCTATCAAACGGTTTTCAACATAAATTCTTTTAATCATGAGGGATACTGGAAACAGAATAAATAATTTAATTGAGGAAGAGAACTGGAAGCCAACCCAAGACTTCTCTGCTCACAATTTAATGAGGTGCTGAGATGCGATGTGCAGCTGATGAAACACCACGGTAATAATGGGACATAGTAATGGGACTTATGAGCAGTGCTGTGTTTGCACAATGACAACCTGAAGCAAGGGACAGAAAACGCGGCATGCAAGGCATTAGCGTATTTCCCAATAATGAGACCCAAGTCTATGGCTCACACTGTATGTAAGTATGTTGTTATATACATACATGCGCACTCAGACTTGGAAAATACCGTCCATGAACCTTGTTTGCTATCCGTTTTATTCCCATGTGCTAAAGGTAGGGTAGAAACAAACTGTGGGGGCGAGGGGTCCACCAAAATAAACACCGAAAACACAAATGTGAAAACACAAACACATGTGCGCACATATAGCCTAGATTCTCGTTCTGTCAATTTATGCTAGCTTTCTCATTTTTTAATAAAATGCCAATTATAATAGTATAGTAGGACTGTAAATCTGTAATGATTGAGCATGCTTTTAGGAATGAGATAAAAACAAGGAGAAATGTTGAATCAAGCATTAACTCAATTAAATAATAACTGTAAAGTCCCAATTGGTTTTTATTTCATTTAGCTCTAAGTACTGTGGTTTATGCAAACAATTTCTATATTTATACAGATCACTAATGCATAAAACTTACCTCTTCTCATATGTAAGTAGACAAATACCTTGTTACAAAGATTGTGTCACATAATAGGAATTTTTGGATCTTTCCTAAACCAATATTTATGCCCCTGTAATTAGTGGGTCAGTTTTAAGCCTACAAAGGTGGATGCACACACAGCAAAACCTTGGTGGCCCAGAGTGCACCACGGCTTGGCTACAGCACAGTGGGGATAGTACGCTCTCTGAGTTTGTTAGATTAGAAAGGTTGCATCTGTTGTTTGTTTTTTAAATGAATTTTAACTCTGTACTACTGTGGAATGAAAACAAGGTTGAGAAACAATTCTTGTCTGCGAACTCCACGTTCGGTTACATATTTTAGAATGGAAAGTTGGGCAAAGAAAATGGCTTGATTCAACTCATTAAACAGTATTTGTTTGGTTTGGGTGTTGGAATCCTTTGTCTGGTGATCTTGTTAATTCACAGACAAAACAACTACTCATTCACAGCAAGAAGGTTAAAGAAGTAGAAAACATATATTGTTTGCCGTGGAAAAGAAAGCACTTAGGAAAAGAGACTGTACCCATTATCTCACAGAAGGGATGGTGAACAAAGCCACATTCACCTGTCTCTTTCCCAGCTGCCAACTTTGGAGGCTTAGCCTGTTCCAAACTCCCTCCAGAGAGATGCTCCCCAGGGTGCGTTAGCAGAGCAACAGGCACCTGCTACAAGCCCCCACCTCATGCAAGGTGGTCTGAAGGGTAGCGAGGGAGAGGGGTCAGAGCCTGTTTTAAGTTCTCTCCTTTAAAAAAAAAAAAGAATGGTGCTGGAGCTCATGCAATTTCTTGTTTAATTCGACAGTTTTAAACTTACACCACATCTCTGTGCTCTCGTCATAAAGGGAGGTCTAGGACTGGGTAGGCAGTTCTCTGCATTGCTCAGGTGGCAAAGAGCAAAGACTGGATATGAAGGGAGTTCTGTCTGATAGCAAGGCCCATGTCCCCCCTTCACTGCACTTGACCCCTGGGGCTCCCTTATCGCGGCATCTTGTACACAACCAGGCGGACAAGCAGGGTGATCTTTCAGATTCCTTTTCACACTAACATCTTGAGAGTTGAATTCCCTTTTCTCCCGATCTAACCTATCCTTGGATAACAGGCTAATGCTTCTAAAAGTGTTTTGACCACAAAACACTCACACTAAAAACAATCCCACGGCTCTTATTTTTATCAAATTTATTGGGATGACATGAGTTAATAAAATTATACAGGTTCAAATATATCATCTGTATATTGTGTGTTCAGCACCCAAAGTCAGATCTCCTTCCATCACCATATATTTGACTCCCTCTACCCTTTACTACCCGCCCCCCCTTCCCTCTGGTAACCACCATACTGTTGTCTGTGTCTATCAGTTTCGGTATATATTCCACATGAGTGAAATCATATGGTTCCTAGCTTTTTCTGTCTGACTTATTTCGCTTGGCATATTCTCAAGGCCCATCCATGCTGTCGAAAAAGCCAGTACTTCCTCTTTTCTTGGGGCTGAGGAGTATTCCACTGTGCATATGAACATCTTCTTTATCCAATCCTCTATGAAAGGGCACTTCAGTTGTTTCCAGCTGTTGGCCACAGTGCATACTGCTGCAACGGGCAGAGGGGTGCATATATCTTTGTGAATAAATATTTTCAAGTGTTTTCAGGTAGATACCCAGAAGAGGGATTACTGGGTCATATGGTAACATTTTTAATGTTCTGAGGAACCTCCCTACCGTTTTCCATAGTGGCCGTGCCAGTTTACATTCCCACCAGCCGTGAACGAGAGGAGGGGTCCTTTTCCTCTGCAGCCTTCCCAACACTTACAACTCGTCCTGTTGAGAATAGCCATCCTGACAGGTGTGAGGTGGGATCTCACTGTAGTTTTGACTTGCATTTCCCTGATGGCTAGTGACGCGGAGCATCTTTTTAGATATTTGTTGGTCATCTGTATGTCTTCTTGGAAGAAGTGTCTGTTCAGGTCCTACGCCCATTTTTAATTGGATTGTTTAATTTTTGGGTGTTGAGTTGTATGAGTTCTTCATACATTTTGGGTGTTAAGCCCTTACTGGAGCTCTTTCTTACCTCTAGAATCAGACTCCAAATCCCCAGATTTATAATAAGGGCCCTCTGCTTTATAGCCTCATTCTAGCTTTTCACTTTTCTAAGTGCTCTTTTCAATTTATCTCACTGTATATTTATATAAACTCCTCATGAGCTGAGAGTGGTGTCTCCCTGCCATTCAGCAACACATGACACAAAATACTACCCTCAATGCACTCAATAGATATTTGCTAAATGAAGGAAGAGCTGAAATACACTTCTAATTTTTTTTCTTTCCCCATCCCAAAGCCCTTAGTTTAAATAAAACTGTTTTTTTTTTTTAAAGAAAAGAAAAACCACCCTCATTTCATTCAAGAGGACAATAAAACCTAAAGATGTTCATTTCTGTCCCTAGGCTTTAATATATGTTTCAAGAGGAATATTATCCTAGTTTTGTTCTATTTATATTTATGAGACTGCCAGTTCCTTTGGTCAATATTTGGGTACCATAACAGTTCATTAAGGCAAGTGGCCACTTCAGGCTGTTAAATGATGAATAATTTATACAGTTATTTTCAAGTTGTTTTCGTGATGGTAGCACTTTCTCCATCTCACATAGAACGGAGGAAAAGAGCTGTTTTCTAATAAAGGACCACAGAGGAACATAATAATTGAGGGAATGTCTGTTGTGGTCATCTATTATTATACACAAACTATCCCAAAACTCTGTGGCTTCAAATAATAAACATTTCTTACCGCACCCAGCTTCTGTGGGTTAGAAATCTGGAAGTGGCTAAACTGAGGGAGCCTAGCTTTTCCAGGGGTGCAGGCAGGATGTCAGCCATGGTCTCACGAGAGCTTGCTGGGCTACAGGATCCACCTCCCAGTGGTTTGTTCACATGCCCGTCAAGCCGGTGCCAACTGCTGGCAGGAGGCTTCCATTCCTCACACACGCGCATCTCCACAGTGCTCCTGAGTGTCCTCGTGACACGGCAGCTGGCTTCTGCCACAGCATGAGCCGTGCAAGGCCGAAGCCACATGTCTTTTCTGAACTAGCCTCAGAAGTCACACGCAACATCATATCTGTAATATCTCCTTGGTCATACGTGGTGGCCCAGCACTTGTGAAAGGAGACTACACGTGGCCATGAATATGCGGAGGGAGGCAAGGGTCACTGGGAGCAGTGGAAGCCAGCGACGACGTCCTAATTTACAATTTCTCACAATTCTGGGGCGTTGACGGGGCAGTCTTTCTTCTCTTGGTGGTGTCAGCGGGAGTACTACCAGGAAGGCTGCAAAATCCCACCTGGCCCCACACAGCTGAGGCGGGGCTATGGATGACAGCATCCCTTCCTTCCGCTTGGGCCTCTCTGTACGCTGTCTTCCCAAGCACAAAAAGAGAAACTTTTTAAGGCTTTGACCCAGAACTGAATCCCCATCACCTCCACACCATTCTACTGGTTAAAGCAAGTTGCAGGTTCAACCAAGACTTGCAGGGAGGGTGTAACTGCTGGAAGGCTTAACTTGTCATCAGTCCACGATGGCACCTCTTACCACAGGGGCACGCAAAGAACAATCTAGGGCTTGCTTAATGCTTTCAGAAAGCATACTTAGTGATTACTACTTAGCATGTTTAAGAATATTTAGTCATGTACTCAATCGCTGTACTATTGAGCGATGATCATAGCACTTGCATCTTAAGTAGATAAAAATAAATTGAGTGCAAATCTGGACTTAGGGCCAACATTCTCCCAACTCTCCCCTAAAAATCTCTTTAGAGTCCCATCGATGGGAGGAAACAGTGCCTGCAGAAGGAAACCGCAAACCCGTGTGCGGGGACGCTCTCTCAGTGCAGAGAGGAAGTGGAGCCCCTGCCCACACGGCAGCAACCCCGGTGAGGACAGCAGCCATCCACAGCAGTGAGTAAACGAATGGCCACGCGTGCGTTCTGGGGCAGAGCTGAGTTTCAGGCCAATGCTTTGTAAGGCATGAACTCTAGAAACAGTTATTCCCAGAGACACGCTGGGTCTGTAATCCTTTTGCCCCGAGAACCTACAGTAAGTCTTAGTGCTAGCTCAGGCTGCCACGACAAATTACCGCAGACTGGGTGGCCGAAGCAGTAGAAACTTATGTTCTCACAAATCCAGGGGAGGGGAGTCTGAGATGAGGGTGCCAGCATGGCTGGGCTCTGGTGAGAGCTCCCTTCTTGGTTTGCAGATGGATGGCCTGGCCCCCTTCTCTGTGTCTTCACGTTACCTCGTAAGTGAGCAGGGAGAGAAAGAAACCCTCTGCAGGCTCTCTGGGGTCTCTTCTCATAGGGGCACTAATCCCACCAGGAGGGCCCACCTTCACGACCTCGCCTGACACGAGGGCCCCACTCGCAAACACCAGGAATTATAGGTTAGAGCTTCAGTATAAGAACTGGTGGGGGGGACACATGTGCACAAGCATGTCTTCATACATGTCTGCACGCAGCAGTCTTCACTACACATTTGATAAAGAAACAAAAGACAGTCCTCAAATGGTGCGGACTGTGCCAATAAAACAGTGAAATACAAAGAAAGGCAAATGTCATAATGATGACTGGGCAGAAGCATAGCGATTATTTTGGTGGAAAGGGGAGGGAATATATAGGTGCCTGGAATTTGGAGGATTTGAAATAAAATGCAGATTAAACAAATACTTCATTTAAACTTTAAGTGTCAAGCTATCGTCCCAATAAAACTTTATATGGGTTTATAACCAGGAACAAAGGTAAAGGACTCAATTTTTTATTTCTTCTAACTTTGCCCTCAACTCATGATAGGACAGGAGAAATCATGGCGCCAAAATGACAACATTCATAATAACAACAGCAAAACGATGGCAAGGACTACAAATTGAGAGTGACACCGGACTACGGAGTGCCTGGATGATTCACTAAAATATTATTTGACTCATCACATTAAGTCAAGCATCAACAGATACAACGTGCAGCTTATAGAGCATCCTTTGAAAACACAAACTTAACGAGTAAGTTACACTGGTTAGCAAAAGGTCAAAATGAGGTCATGGTCATGAGTTCAGTGGGTTTTCTTCTATCCTAGGTCCACAGACAGCTAACAGCTGCCTCTCCAACTCTGCCAGCTGCCTCTAAAACATCTGTGTTTGGGGCATAAGAGGGACTGAGTGAGTACGCAGAGAAAAAAAAGTGTCCATCACTATTGGGAGGGCAAATCATCAGTAAATGAGTAACACTGTAAATGGTCACAAACAGTCATGGTTTCTCTATATTTTTAACAGGAATTTGCAGGATGATAGATGACTGAATACAGTGAATAAATATCTTCATGGTGCTGAACAAAAATGCTCATCAATCTGGAATTCTATATCTGATTGAGTCACTGTTCAATAAGAACAACAATTTCTGGAAAGAACTAAAAATGACAGACAGCCACACAAATGAAGAAGAATAAGTAATACAGGAATAGAGACGCTTTCGTGAAATGACTGGCTGTAAACAACAACTGCAGGTAGAGACAGAACTTACAACTACGGGAATTTACGCCAAGAGAGCAGATTATTGCATTACAACATTGAAAATATGAACGTAATACAACTTACAAAACCTGGGAGGAGAGGCAGAAAATTTATGAATATTACCTGTGTGGCAAGGAGTCAATCAACACTGTCTAAAATAAAACATGGAGTTAAAAAAAAGAATAAAGGAACATAAACATTTTCCAACAAGACACATCAAATTCCATCTCACAAACAAAAACTATGCATTCTTTCTAGTTATATATTAAAAAGTCAGAATACCGACAGAGTGAGAAGTGGGCAGAAGACCCTAAACTATCCATAAGGAACATTCTATGTGGTTTAGGACGCACCATTGCACAGAAATGTCCAATGTTGTGTAAAAGCTCTGAATAAACACCCCCCCCCCCTTCCTCCGCATGCACACTTTCCCCAAAGCTGGCTAAAGTCAGGGGCACTACAAATTTCCCCAGCTACCCACTCTCCAACCTGTAAAACTGTTCTAATGCACCGTGTTTCTGATCCCACTGTGTTGGACTGTGCCCACAGTTCTACTTTGCCCCATCCACCCTCATCCCTTTTCTGCCAAGAGCCTGTCCCCCCCCACCACATGGCACAGGCTGCACACCCACGTGGCCAACGCAGGTCGGTCCCAGGACTGGTGCCAAAGGCAGATGTGCACACAAAAGCTGGGACAACCAGAAGCCCTCCCTGGAACGACACTGCGCATCTCCACAACGCAGTGGGGAAGCTGGGCGAGGGTAACACAGTCCCAGAGCTACGGGCTGCTGCTTCTCCTGGCCCATCTCAGCAGGAGGCAACCCTAAGGGTGAAGGGATTAGCAGAAAACAGGAGACGCCAGCAGAGAAATGCCAGGTGGCACTAAGTCTTGGTTCCACTCTCTGAGGAGCCACTTTCTGGGGGTCTGCATTAAAATTCTATATGCCACCTCGCACCGTGGTAGGACATACTCTCCATGCGTGAGATGTTCAGTGGGTTTACGTCACCTGGCAAACAGAAACTGGCTAATTAACCCACGCTCACTATTTCCCCATCCTTTCCTTTCCTTTTCTCCCCTCTCCTTTACCAAGACTCAGCCAGTCACTTATCCACTGGATCGCATTTCTCTCCAGATACCAGAGCCTAGTTTTCTTTTGATGGACATCTGGTCTTCCCACAATTTAGTTTCAACTTCTTTTAGCTTAAGTTTCTTCCCTTTAAAAAACAAAGACACAACAAAAAGCAAAGCCTTTCCCTTTCCTTGAATTGCCCTCAAGTTCTTGGCTTCTAGGTCTTTCCTCAAAGAATCCACAGATATCTTCACTATCCACTCATGTATTCCTCTGTAATCCACAGCAATTTGACTTCTACTCCACTGAAACTGCTATCCCAAAGATCAACAATGACCTTTGATTTGCCTAATTAGAAGAGTATGTCCAAAACTTAGAAGTGGGCAGAAAAAAAGTTTACTGGGTACTCCAGGAGTAAAATCAGGCGCTGTCTTCCCGGAAAAGAGTGCCTGATTTTACAGGGTGTGATCCTCTGATTGCCTGGCTATTGGCTGGGCCACTTTCTGGCTCTCTGAGGGTAAACACTGTAGGGACAGATGGCAGTGCCCGTGTCCCTGTCCCATGCAACATAAATCAGGTGAGGGTTCATAGCTCTGTGAGTGCAGTTTGTTTGGAAAGACTTTTTATCTCTCCAAGTCAAACTGGACCAGTTTTAACATCTTTCAAGATACCCATTAATTAAGGAACTGAATAAAATCTTTGATGTGTGTTCATTTTGCAAGAGAGTCCTGACTTTGCCTTGTCAAAAACTATAACCGCACCACGTTCGATGTGCATCACACCTAAACTCTCATCACCTCCCCCACTGACAAAGCAACCTGGCTTGAGTTCCAGCACACAGCGTCTGCTAGGTCTGGTCCTAGGTCTCCAGCCACAGCTCCTCCTCCATGGACGGCATTCTTTCCCTCTGCTCCCCTAAACTGTTGCCATCACCCCAGGTTCCTCCCCAGGATTCCACCTTAGAAGTATCACGAGGGCACAATGACAGCATGCACTTGACAAGGTAGTGGACACTTGGTTAATTCTCAGTAAAAAGTACTAGCATCGTCTTCACCTCGGCCATGTGCCATCATCGCCACTGTCAATCATTAGAGTGATAAAATTACTCTACAAACCCTTCTCTCCCTTTGGATCCCCCTTTAGGAGCAGGTCCTGTGTTCTACTCTTCATAGCATCCTTGGCACGCAGAGAGATTATGTGTGAGGCAGAGAGAAGCACTGGGTTCCAGAAAGGCAGTCATATAATCATTTTGCATTAAAATATTTTTAATGAGCCCCGGCTGGTGTAGCTCAGTGGATTGAGCGCGGGCTGGGAACCAGACGGTCCCGGTTTGATTCCCAGTCGGGGCACATGCCTGGGTTGCAGGCCAGGTCTCCAGTGAGGGCCATGTGAGAGGCAACCATACATTGCTCTTTCTCCCTCCCTTCTCCTCTCTCTGAAAATAAATAAATAAAATCTTAAAAAAATATATATTTTTAATGAAAGATGTATTAAAAAGGACCCACACAAGCCTGACTCCCAATGACTTGGGGGAGGGGGGTCTCTTCACTTTCCCTCTGCCACTTGGCAGATCATGACACCCAAGACCCCTACAGCCCAGAGCCACGGGTGGTGTGTGGCGGGGCAGGGGGGTGGGCAGCACAGTTCAATGAAAATATAGTATAATGAAAACATATGCCCATGTCATTTTAAATTCCATAGTCGTCACATTAAAAAGTAAAATGAAAAGTTGAAATTCATTTTAATATAGATATTTACAACTTAGTAACATATACACATGATGTTTTAACAGCATATATGAAATATTTCAATATGAAATTAATATGTTATTAATGTGCCATTTTAACTTTCTTTCCATGCCGATCTTTGAAATACAGCACCTAACATACACAGAGCACGCACCAGGGCGTCCCATCCACGTGTGGCTGGTGGCTGCGGCACTGCACAGCACAGGGTGGGGGTCCGGCCGGGTGGGCCCCGATGGGAATGAAAAACTAGATCTGGGGACAGAGTGACAAGGCAGGAGGGCGACTTCCTCTTTTCGAAATGCAAATCTGTAGTTGTTCTCCTTCTTTAAAAAAACTACCTTCAGTGATTTCGTGTTGTTATGGAATAAAGATCAAATTCATTAAAAGAGCTAATAAGACCTGATGTTCTGGCCCTTTCTTAACATCTATTCTGTGTCTAATCCATCTTAAGACTGGCCTGTATGCATCATTCTATAAGACTTCCGTGGGTGGTGAGCTGACAGAGGGAGCTAACACCAGAACTGCAAAACAAAGGAGAAACATCCAAAGAGGCTTACTTTCCTCCCCTCTCGCCCAATGGCCACTAATGATCTGGCAAAATCTGGGGTTGGGAAGGACCTCTGGGTGGCTTAGCCCTGGGACAAACAATGGACAAAAAGAGGAAGTGCAGGTGCCCAGGCTTTAATGGGCAGGAATCAGAGTTATTCTCAGGGTCATGAAGAGCAATTTTTATAGAATCATCACACAAATGCAAAAATATCTGATTATTCATAACAAAGGGAGGAAAAACTTAAATGCAAACTGTGATACGCACATCAAAAGAGCCATTCAAGAGAAAGGATGATGTAGCCAATGTCATTAACTAAATTTGAGATCTAGCCTGTCTTTTAAAAAATTCTATTTAACATTCAGAATGCATAATCTGTATTTATATCCAGAAAAATGAAGTGGCGTCAAACAGCTGTAAGCATGCACACACAGAGTTTCAATTTGCCAAAATCGTATTATGTGTAACATGATACTAGAGGGACTCTTCAGGAGAAAGTGAAAGTTATTTCCAAAGAGTATGTTTCTGAAATGTCCTAAAGGGGCAAAAGAGAATTAATTATCAACCCCTGATTAATAAATAAGCAGGCAGAATGTTTTTAAGAAGAGATATAAATATCACTTAGTTACACTAGTTATTTCTACTTAAAAATAAAGAGTTACCTTTTCACATCACACTTCATATTCCTTCAAGATAAAAATGACCTGATATGGAGTAAATTGTTATAATGTATATATACCAAAAATAATTCTGTTCTTGCTAATTCTCAAAACATGAAAGTTGATATTTAGAGACTGTCCTTTCTTTTTTTTTAAATTGATTTAGAAAGAGAGAGAGAGAGAGAGCGAGAGAGAGAGCGAAACATGGATTTCTTTTTCCATTTATTTATTCATTCAGTGGTTGATTCTTGTATGTGCCCTGACCAGGGATCAAACCCACAACTTTGGCATTTTGAGACAACTCTAACCAACTGAGTTACTTGGCAAGGGCCTAAAGATTGTTTTTTCCTAGAATGCTACCTTAAAATTATATATACCTATGTGTGTGGGTGCATATATACTTATGTGTGTCTGTGCATCTATATCCGTATCTATCTATACATATGCATCATATATAATTCACTACATGGTCATTTTGGATCCAAGAAGGCTAAAAGAAATTTTCTAGTACCTAAAAGATTATAACAACAAAAAAATATTGCCAGGCTATCTTGCTGTTGGGATTTTGCTTTTCCAAACTGCATAAGATTAATTCCTTTAAATGTGCTTAAAACACAAATATCCAAATATCTTAGAACAGGTAAGTGTCTCCAGAGTGAGGAATCAAATGCCTGGAACTCCAGTTATTTTAAACTGAATTAATAAGGAAGGAATACACAGTACAGTAACAGAAAGGAAACTAGGAAGAATTATACCAAGGATGAAAGTTAAGTCAAAAAAGCAAAGAGCAGAACAGTGCTTACTGTAAGCTACCTTTGTTATACAAGAAAAGAAAAAAATAAACATTCTCTTTTGCAAGAAGGATAAATCGAGAACCATGAAACTGTTTATCAGTAGGGCACAGGTGACAAATGGCATTTCCAAGTATAACTTTTTACAGGTTCAATGTTTTGACAGTGTAAACACTTTACATTTTCAAAAGGGGAAAATTAATAAGGAGGGAAAAACAACACAAACAAAAATAAAGGAACAAAACATATCCAATTGGTACCATAAATAGAGAAGTTGAATTCTAGTTTCTTTTGCACAGCTGCAGTGAGATATATTCTAAAGATAAAAGGACGTGCCAAGATGCCTGAAATCTTAGTTGGTTTAATGATGGTCATGATATCATAGAATTTTTTTAAAACATTCATGCATATGGTAGAGTAAAGCAAGTAAATATCATTAATGGTACAGTGAATCATTAGGAACAAAGATGTCCCATCATAAGAGATAAAATGCAAACACGGAAATTCAGAGAAATAAAGGCACCCGGTCCAACGCGGCCGCCAGCAGGGTCTCACCTCCTGGCAGTACTGCAGGATGCCCTCCTTGGTGCCGATGCACGTTTTGGTCCCCGATGGATCTGGCTCCCACTTCCCGTTCTGCACGTTCATGCGCATGTTCAGTTTGCCACAAAACATAGCGACCTGGGGTTCTGCAAGCAGGCCAGCGTTGCCATCAGTGGGCACCTGAAAAAACAGGTATTGGTTAGTTACAGCGATCTGCAGTCTGGGGGCAGAGGCTGGGGGAAGGGTTGTCAAGGGGGCTGTGGAAATAGGCAACCATGGCAAAAATAGCCCTATTCTTGCCAGTTCTCAATTGCGCATTAGCCCCGTCTTCGGCAATTACTATTTATGCTACATACATCTCCAACCACCTGCAATACAGTGCTGGTTTTTGGGGGATTTTTTGCGTGGAAAAGAGCAACTAGTAATATTAAGAGAAATCTATTCACTGTGAAGATTATACATTCCCCCATGATAGGTTTTGTGGTGCCCCCCGAAAGGTTCTGACAATAAAATAAGATGCTTTTCTGAAATAAATATACTTAATCTAGAGGAAACGACATTCTCACGATAACCTCCAACTGGCTCACACAAAGAATAACGCCAAGTCCTGTGTGATGACCGGGCCTGGGGGTCAAGTTGTGTTACCTGCCAGAGTTGAAGGCAGTGTTGGTGTGCATCATTAGTTAGCAAGTGACTACATTCTAATTTTCTGAACAAACTGCTTTTTTTTCTTACCTTGCCCAGATGTGACTATGTTGGCAGTTCACCTATATCCCCCCATCTCCCCCGGCCACCGAACATTTCCTGGTTATCACAACGGTCTCAGCTCCCCAGAGTACGTAAGGGGCGCTGGAGTCCCATTTTCCCAGCCACAGTGCAAGGAGTCAAAAAGGGCTCTGCTGGAGCCCAGCACAGTGCCCACCTGCTGTGCTGTAAGCTCTCAGTAGTTAGTTCTCAGCTACTCTTACTACAGGCGATATACCATTTCAGGGAAGGAACCTGGAAATGGGTGCCCTTCCGTACTTCCAAGCCCTTCTGCGCACAGGTATTACCTTCATGTACATATTTTAAAAAGGGAAAATGGGAGAACCAAAATATCTGTCCTACCTCAATTAATGGGTTCTGACAGAGAGAAAACAGAATGAGCGAGAGATGAAAATTAAATCCACAGGAGCAAAAGTGTTATTTGAAACCAAGAAATCAAAAGACACGTCAAACAAAATAATTCCTCCCTTGTTAACTGCAACTGCCGAGGAGGTGTGGGCCGCCATTGAGACCAGGAAGGGTTAACTACCAGCAGAAGCCATTTAGGCAGTGAAGAGCTGGGTGATTTTATAACTTGTATCATTTCTAAAAATTGTTCACAGGAGGGAAAAAACCCTAAAATTGCATGGAGAGATTTCAGTGAAAGAAAACAGCTTCCTGACATTTCTTCCCACAGAAATGTAAAAATAGAGCAAACATCTGTCCGTTCTAGTCCTCTTCATATGCATTTCATCCAAGCATAGCAGAAGGTTTACGTCCTTTAAAAAAATATCTGGCCCTGAACCCAGCTGAGTCCTATCGCTGACCTGAGTGCAAAAACTCTTGGCAAAATCTTTAAAACCGTATTCCAGGGAACATTTGCTGCATTTCCAGTTCTGCTGTGTCAGGCATATTCAGTTAAGGAAACCTGTGCCCCTGTGTTGCCAGATGTAGCAAACGGCAGTGAGACCACACTGTTGGATCATTGGCAGGAATAACTGGGACCTCTCAGCTCCCCGGTTTGGGCCCCTTGCCACCTTCCTTGATTTCTAAGCCAGAAACCGAGAGGCTCATTCTCCAACACATGCAAAGAAGCAACCTAAGCAGAATGCTCTATAAACTTCAGTTTCAACAGCTTTCCTGAGGGAATAAGAGAATCCAATGCCTTGATCCTAGAAGTCAGAATAAAATTTTGCCCATTCTATTGAAATAAGTAGTAAGGTAATAACATTGCAAGAAAGTCAAATAGCAATCAGATAACAAGAGGTAAGGTCCTAAATTCAATGCTACGGAGGATATGAAATATGGAGGATATAAAATATGTACATTTTATTCATTTACATATAAAATATGGGCCTTGCCCTCAAGGAATTTATACTCTAGCAACGGAATCACCATTGTATTCCCCATGGTATTTTATTCTGCTCAGACTCATTCTTGTCCCAAAGATTTCCAGTCTTAGCAGACCCTTGGTATCTCATCACTAATGGAACAGAAGATTAATGATCTTTTATTACAGCTGGCAATTATTTTATTGACTGAACTCCCCCCTTTCTACCGCAGAATTTCAGTACCTCAGATTCTCTACAATCTGTTCACTACAGTTTCTACCTCCTTGTCATTCCATAGCCTCCCCACTAAGGAACATCCAACTGTCTTAAGAACAAAGTCTCAGGTCTGCTGACCACAGAAGCAGAGTTACAGTCGAGCTAAAGAGAACATCTTGACTCCAGTTACGTTTCAGCCCTAGGCCCTTGAAAGTCGAATGGCCCTAAGGACCACACCCTCACAAAATCAGACTGGGCAACGCCAAGGCTGATAGGAGGAGCCAACACAAAGATCAACCACTCAATACCCAGGCCCCAACAAATCAGTAGAACCCAGGACCCAAATCCTTTAACCACCATGATTAATGATGTGTCCCTGTATCATCCAACTCCTGGAAGCCATCGGGGAGCCAGGTCTTTGAGTCACAGCTTACCTGTGACTCCAGGATTGGTGCCATGTCCTTGACTAAGAAACCCTTACTTTCTTGGCTGCAAACTCCCGTCCACATTTGACTGGGCTCTGATGCACACAGGCAAATAGACCCCTTTAGTCTGGAACGATATTACTAAGGAACATCTTTAATGGCCTCATGTTCTTCATTTTTACCAATGGGAGTTCAGACCAGAAAATACATGTTTCAATTCCTTTGGAGTTTTTGACAAGATGGGATCTAATATTAACTTTATTTATTTTTTTTTAATTTTTACTAAAAGATTTTATTTATTTATTTTCAGAGAGAGGAGAAGGGAGGGAGAAAGAGCAATGTATGGTTGCCTCTCACATGGCCCTCACGGGGACCTGGCCTGCAACCCAGGCATGTGCCCCAACTGGGAATCGAACTGGGACCCTCTGGTTCCCAGCCCGCGCTCAATCCACTGAGCTACACCAGCCGGGCCTAATATTAACTTTAAAAAAGAAATGTATGGAGGATAGTAATCATTAACAAGCCAGATTTTCTTAAAGTGGAGATTGTTTAATAGTTCAAACTTTGATTCTTCAATAATTAGGGCAAGTTATTACACTAGAAATTTAAAAATGGACCGTATGGCCCTGGCTGATGTGGCTCAGTGGATTGAGCACTGGCCTGCTAACTGAGAGGCTGCTGGTTTGATTCCCAGTCAGGGCACATGCCTGGGTGGAGGGGCTGGTCCCCAGTTTGGGGCGTGCGAAAGGCAACCAATCGATGTAGGTATCTCCCACATATTGATGTTTCCCTCTCTTCCTTCCTCTCTTCCTCTCTCTCTAAATTTTTTAAAAATTATTTTGAAAAGTGAGCCATATGTACGTTACCTTTGACTTTACAAAAGGCCCTTTACAAGTAAATATTTAAATCAAAAAAACATTTTTATCAGGCAAATACTCTTTCCCAGACCAACACCACATGTGTACAAGAAGATCAGAGCAATTTTCTGCAAGACAGAAACTGTACCAGGAGCTTTTCTATTCTTACTGAAGGACACCTGCAAAGAATTCCACGTTTCAAGTAACACAACCCAGTTACGTTACTGGCTAAGTTAATTAAAAGAAAACAAGTAATCCACAGGCCTCTCCCCCAGGCCATTTAAGAAACAGCCTGGTTGCTAAGGGCAGTCCACTCTTAGGCATTCAGCCAGAAAGAAACCATCACCAGCCCAGGCTGACCATACAGGAGGTAATACTGAGCCATCCAAGGGCCCAAGAAGTGTACTCACATCTCTTTTTCTGAATGAATCCCCAAAGAAACCGCTTAATATATCATACACATGGTTCTATCTGGGTCCTGATAATATGCACACTCTTAAAATTGAAATATTTGGGTCCTAGTGTAAGTTATTTGCTGCCGGTAAAAATGCATACTCTGTCTAAGTCATCCTAAAGATAATTATTTCTAACTTTTTAGAAAACGTTTCCCCTTTTAACAGAAAAGACATACAAAAGCTTTAGGAGATGGGACATAAAACCCCTTAAATAACGATTACAGTTTACTTCTGCTTTCATTTTAACATTATCTAAGGCAACTTTAGGTTACGTCACAGACATCTGAGACGACACCTGAAAGACTGGAACCCTGGTACAGCCAGCCATTCCTAGTCTATGCATTTCTGAGAGGCTGCAGATGAAGATGATTCCTGTACACTGAATGACTTTCCACTGACATCATGAGACTAAAGATGCTTTCCCATGGGAAAACAGTGTTCAGAGACAATGAACAAAATAACTGGCTAAGACAATGGAGTATCCACACGTGGCCTCAAAATCAAGAGGTTATTTACAGAATGTCCAGAAACTATACAGATGTAGGCATTATACCTCTCTGTTTAAAGATGTCCATAATGCTGCACATCTTTAAAACAAGCATCTGCTACCAGAAAAATATTTTAGGGTCACAGTATGTAGAGTGCTGGAGTGAAAATGGACTTTCCTATGAAAGTTAGCTAAAAATGGCTTAAAGGGAGATTAAAATAAACATAGGTACCTAATCTAGGCCAATCTGCATAGATGAACTAGAAAATGACAGGTGGTATTGCTGCAATTTACAAATGCAAAGCCAGCTAGCTTCTCCTGCTTTCTTCCAAACTGGGTATTTATTCCCTTTCCCCCAAAAGTTTCTCTTTCTTATCATCAAGGAGATCAAAATTCCTTATAGAGCAGGCTCGGCCGCATTCCTCCCACACAGGCCCAGAGAAAATGGAAAGGGAACAAGGAGCTCTCTGTTTCCCTGGCCGAAGTCTCCCCCTGCAAGGACAAGGCACAGATCCATAGCTTAGTTGCCTCTGCGGATTTATGTAATTTTAAGGTTTGTAGCTGATGAAAACCATCTGGTTTCTGCATTTAAAGTGACTTCTCATTGGTCTGAATAGCTGGGCTCAGAGAGTAGAGACCTTGGTAGTTTTTAATCGGTTCACAATTTCTTCAGGGTTGGATGCTCGTATAGGATTTTTTTTAAAACACAGTGATTCGACTGCTATCACAACTGCCGTTTCCTGCCGTAAATACAGTTTTCCCTTAACCTGGGCAGAATTCTATGATACCCCACTAAAATACTTTTCAACTTCACGTTAAAATAAATTTTCCATTTTCAATGCAATTAACTGATTCGAGAGTGAACTTCTTTCAAAAGAGAAGTAAGCAACACTTACTGTTTAACATAAACAAACAAGGAAAAGAGTATCTGTATCATTTTCCTTTTAACACCCCTCCCCCATTGTGAGCAAATCAGAGCATCTGCCACTGCCCCATTTACCTCTGAGGCAAACCCACATTAAAGTTAGAATCATAGAACTAGGAGAGTCTGTAAAATCATCCATCACGACTCTGAGAAGGAAAAGGCTCCAGCCAGGCTTTGTCCGAGGCCACACAATCATGACAAGGCAGAGACAGGAACTGGACCTGCTAGGTCAAGGGTGTTGCTGACGTGACCGGGCTGACTCTCAAATGAACAAAAAAACCCTGCAGTTTTCCATGGTCTGCCTTTGTGCGCGTGTGTATCTGTGGTGAGAAAGCACGCAGGAGCTACTCAAAGCACACAGAAAAATGAAATGTGGTTACCGAAACTGCACAAAGCCTTAATTTACCTGTGTGCAGCTGGCCACCTTCCTCAGGTCCACTATGTTACACGACTATTTCAGAGCTCAAATTTCAGCCTGAAAATGAATTGCCACACAGGTGAGTAAAGAGAGAAACATTCCTTTCAGGGAACTAATCCACATACTTCACTCCTTGAAATGTGACACTGTTGACCTGGCTTCAAATGACAAGTTATCACTCCTTGATGAATACATGGCCTCTGCTGATATTGATAGAAGTTAATTCTTATATGGGGACCCACAAAAAGGAGGCTGCCTAAACTCCTTCCATCAAACTATTTGTTTATAAAGTAGTTTTTGATACAATTAATGTTCATTCACTACATGAATATATATATGGTATGATATGTATATATCATACACATACTACGCCATGTGGAATTGGGTCTAATGTGCTCTCATGTTGGTAGCAGCCAAATTCTTTTCAACATCATTGATGGAGAAATGGCTTATCTCTTTTACTGCGTCTTTCTTGTAAGTTTCATCTCTTTCACTGTAAGCCTTACGAGCGTGTTTCATATAGCCACCGTACAAAAAACAGACAGTACCATCACTTTTATAGTATTGTGGCTTTCCAATATTACTGTATCTCTTCAGCCTTCACCTTGTAAACACAGACTTACAAAAAGAGTGAAGGGCAAAAACAGCGGTGTCTGCTTAGGCCTTTCCCTTTGTTATCTCATTTGACTCTAGGGAGAACCAAGGTAAGTCACCTCTGCACCTACTTAGGTAATTAGAGAGGCTCAAAATCCTCTGAGGCTGTTACTCCCAAGACCATACTTTCTCTTTTCATATTAGGTCAGTTAGCATTCCAGCCAGTAGTTCTCAGGCTTTTATTTTTAAATCTTGAATATTATTGTCAAACAATTTTTCCTTCCTACTGCGGCAGAATATTGCAGTTCTTTGTTACTGGCTTCTAAAAATATACTTTTAGAGTAAGTCAAAGGGGCAGTTCAAATGTTTAACCTGCATTTCTTAATTTAAATCACTAGATCTTAACATCTAATAACTTTGGGTAGCTTCTCCTCTTTATAAAATCTCCCCTGAAATGCAAATGCAAAACTTTCTTCTAAATTAGTTTTTTCCTTAAATCAGAAGAAGCCAATTGAATGTGAAAAGTAGGGTCCAGAGCCCCCAACATTCCAACTATTAATGCACATTCAGCACCTGTTAGCTTATTTAATCTATATTTTCTAATTTTTCAACAGAAAGTACATGTCTACTTACATATTTATATCCCATAGGCATACACTGGGTTGGCCAAAAAGTCCATTTTTTTTGTAAAGTAAAAGATACTTTTTTCATTTACACCAATAACTATTGATTTGGATATTTTGAGTCTATCAGTTATTGCCCACCTGGTATAACATTGATTGATATCAATTACTGTCTCGATTTGATCACTATCAACTTCAGCTGGTCTACACAACCGTGAAGCATTCGCCATCCAGTGAGAAATCTCCAGCATGAAACTTCGCAAACCACTTTGGACATGTTTGATCAGTCACAGCACCTTCTCTGGACACTACAAATCTTTCTTTTTTCTTCTCAGTTGTGTTTTACCTTTATTGAAATATTTAAAGCATAATATGCCAAAAATATTGTGTATTATCTTCCATCTTCAATATTAAAATGTCTACACAAAAATTCACCAATTTTGATAATTTTTTTAAAAAGTGCACAGATATACAGCTGTTACAATACAATCTAACAAAATTATTTCAAATTAAGTTAAAGACAGCTGTGCGTTTATTTACTAGCGTCTCTTACAGAAAAAAAACCAAAGTTTTTGGTCAACCCAATATATACTTACTGCAGAACTACCTACCGGTATAGTGTGTAATCAACACACACACACACAGTTTACTAATAGTTCAATTACAGCACATCTCAAATGACAGTGCTTTTCCTAAAATCTAATTCTAGAGTTACTTCATTTCAGTGGTGTTGCTAAAAAGCTGGAGGATTTGCAAACTGGGCTCCACAAAGATGCTGGTTTGAATGGTATTCATGGAAACAAATGAACATTTTTTCCAGCGTAATTTCCACAAGTTGTAACAGCTCAGGCAGATTACCATGGAGCACATAATATCCAAATTCTATTACTCCTCTCCATTTTAGACACAAGAAATATTCTATATATGTTGAGTTTCTGAAGTTCTATTGTTTTCTAACCAAGCTCAACCAAGATCAGCAGGCCCACAGGCCTGTGAAATAAAATAAATGGTTATTATTTTAAGCCACTGAATTTTGGAGTGGGTTGTGGCTTTGCAGCATTATTATACTAAGAGAAACGAATATAGGCATGTATTTGATAGGAGTAACTAATAACAGTGTCAGGGCTGAAAGTTCAGAAGGTAGAAACATTTTCCACATTGAATTTTTAAGTATACACAAGATCCTGTATTTTGCTTAAAATAATTTTTTTGAAGCAGTACAAGACAGAAAAGACACAACTGGGTAGTAGTTCCATAAGAAAAAGTTACAAAAGATTTTTCTTTTGTTTTTTTAAATAGTTTCTCATTGTATTTTTTCCATTACCACTTAACCCCTTGAACTGCCCACCTCCACAATCTCCACCCTGTTGTCCGTCTCTGAGTCCTTTTTCCTTTGTGCTGGGTCTCTCCACCTAACCCACCCTTGCTCCAGATCTGTGAGTCCATCTCTATGTTCTGTGTTCTGTTTATTCATTAGATTCCACATAGGAGTGAAATCATATGGTACTTGTCTCTATCTGACTGGCTGATTTCACTCAGCATAATGTTTTCCAGGTCCATCCATGCTGTCTCAAAATGTAAAATTTTATTCATTTTTTACGGCTGAGTAGAATTCCATTGTGTAAATGTCCTGTAGTTGTTTATCTACTCATCTATGATGGACACTTGAACTGCTTCCACATCTTGGTGATTGTAAAAAGTGCTGCAATGAACATAGGAGTGCTTATGTTCTTTCTAATTAGTGTTTTGGGTTTCTTCAGGTATATTCCCAAAGTGGGATTGCTGGGTCAAAGGGCAAATCCATTTTTAATTTTCTGAGGTTACTCCACACTGCTTTCCACAGTGCCTGCACCAGTCTGCATTCCCACCAATAGTGTACTAGGGTTCCCCCTTCTCCACATCCTCACCAGCACTTGTTCTTTGTTGATTTATTGACGATACCCATTCTGACAAGTGCGAGGTGGTACCTCATTATGGTTTTAATTGCATTTCTCTGATGATTAGTGATGTTGAGCATCTTTTCATATGCCTATTGGTCAACTGTATGTCCTTTTTGGAGAAGTGTCTATTCAGATCCTTTGCCCATTTTTAAATTTGATTGTTTTTTTAGGTGTTGAGTTTTATAAGTTCTTTATGAATTTTGGATATTAACCCCTTATCACATGTATCAGTGAATAGGTTCTCCCATTCCATGGGTTGTCTTTTTATATTGTTGATAATTTCCTTTGCTGTGCAAAAACGTTTTAGTTTGAAGTAATCCCATTTGTTTATTTTTTTCTTTTGTTTCCCTTTCCTGAGGAGCTATATCAGATAAAATATTGCTATGAGCAATGTCCAAGATTTTACTGCCTATGTTTTCTTCTAGGATTTTTATGGTTTAGGGTCTAACATTTAAGTCTTAATACATTCTGAATTTATTCTTGTGTGTGGTGTAAGAAGGTGGTCTAGTTTCATTTTTCTGCATGTATCTGTCCAATCTCCCCAACACCATTTATTGAATAAACTACCTTTAGCCATTTGTATGTGCTTGCCTCCTCTGTCAAATATTAATTGACTATAAAGGTGCTGAGAAAGTATTTGATAAAATCCAGCACCCATTTATGATAAAAACTCTAAGCAAACTGAGAATAGAGGGAACACACCTAAACATAATAAAGGCCATATATGACAAACCCACTGCCTGCATCACACTCAATGGGCAAAAAGACTACAAGCATTCCCCTTAAGATCAGGAACAAGACAGGGATGTCTGCTTTCACCTTTGTTGTTTGACATAGTACTGGAAGTCCTAGCCACAGCAATCAGACAACAAGAAGAAATAAAAGGCATCTAAATTAGAAAGGAAGAAATAAAACTGTCTTTATTTGCAGATGACATGATTCTCTACATAGAGAACTGTGAAGATTCCACCAAGAAATTACTAGAACTGATAAACGAATTCAGCAAAGTGGCAGGATACAAAATTAATATCCAGAAATCAGTTGCATTTTATATGCCAATAATAAACTATCAGAAATGGAAATTAAGAAGACAATCCCATTCACAATTGCTTCAAAAAGAATAAAATACCTAGGAATAAATCTAACCAAGGATGTAAAAGACCTGTACTGGAAAATGATAAGACACTGAAGAAAGAAGCTGAAGAAGATACAAATAAGTGGAAGTACATCCATGTTCATGGATAGGAAGAATTAACATCATTAAAATGTCCACGTTACCAAAAGCAATCTATAGAATCAACACAATTCTTATCAATATTCTAATGATGTATTTCACAGGACTAGAACAAATATTTCGAAAATTTATATGGAACCACAGAAGGCCCCATGTAGCAACAA
This sequence comes from Micronycteris hirsuta, assembly GCA_004026765.1. Classification (NCBI taxonomy): domain Eukaryota; kingdom Metazoa; phylum Chordata; class Mammalia; order Chiroptera; family Phyllostomidae; genus Micronycteris; species Micronycteris hirsuta. The sequence goes on along the minus strand of PVJI01001186.1, from coordinate 46,001 downwards.
CAATCCTGAGAAAGAACAAAGCTGAAGGAATCACACTACCTAATATCAAATTATACTATAAGGCCATAATAATCAAAACAGCCTGGTAGTGGCATAAAAACAGACACTTAGATCAATGGAACAGAATAGAGCCCAGAAATAAACCCATAAAAGTTTTCAGGGGAAAACAAAGCTATGCGCCCTTATGTTTTACAAAGAGGAGGGCCCTGGGTGATCATGGGAAATCTTGGTGTGTCCAGTCACATCTAGAATCATGTAGCATTCACATTTTAGACAAACACTAAAAAGGCTACTTTGGAAGGAAACAAAAATTTATCAGGATAAATTTTATCTTTTTTTTTTTTTTTTACTTATACAACAGAAATTTATTTCCTCATTCTAGAGGTTGGAAGATCAAGTTCAAGGTGTCCACAGAATTCTTCTAAGGGCTTCTTTCCTTGGCTAGTAAATCACCTTTCTTTCTAATTTCATCAGACTTTAAAGAAAATAGGGCAAAATAAAGAAGACAACATCTGAAGGAAGAGCCTTCAATATGAACAAGTGACAGAGAGCGTGGTGGTGAAGGAACCTCAGGAGATGCTGAGTCCCACCAGGGAGCCACTTAAACAGATGGATACCCACCTGTCAGGGTTTCAGAAATGGTCCCTCAATTTGGTGGGAAGTTAGATGAGGTTAAAAGCTTTCAAAAAATTTCAAGCAATAGGAGCTTGGACTGAAATAAAATTTTGTGTGAAACTCTCACCACTGGGTCCTCTCTCCCCATCAGAACCTGGACTTCAGACCCACACAGCTTGTGAAACACTTGCCTCCCAAATACTAATTTGTTTCTGTCTTTTCTATTATTAGCCTATGGACCGTATGTCTACCCATGCTCAAAAATCTTTGCTCCCTTCTGCATTCTTGCAGAGCTGTGCATTCCTGAAAACTTTCCTCCCTTCCTTTCAGAAAATGACCATACTGTTGAGTATGCTGAACTTGGCTTCTAGCACTTAACTTCTAGTTAGCTCACATGAGAAACTGAATTTTTCGTTTGATTTAATTGTAATTAATGTAAGTTTAAATTAAAAAAAAAACCATTTCAATCTTATTACTGAAAAACTTTCAGCATGTTTGAAACAACTTGGGTAGGCAAATCTTTTTTGGCTGTAATTTTATGAACTTCTAAACATCACTATTTCTGATAAAAATTTTGTATCCCAATTGAGATTATAGTGACTTAGTATGAAAGATATCTTGTAAAGTACCTTATTAAACATTTTTATATGCTGACTGATATCATGGGGTTAAATAAAATATATCACTAAAATTAATTCCAATTTTTTACTTTTACTTTTTTCAATGTGGCTCCCAGAAAATTTTTAATTACGCATGTGGCCAACATTATATTTCTATTGAACATTGCTGCCCTAAATATGGCACACATGGGCCAATACAAAATTTACAACAAATAAATTATGTTCATGTCAAAAAAATGGCCCGTTTGTCTTTTATTAATCTTCTTCTAAACAGGTTGCTACCTCTTCATCTTCTTTTGTTGATGTTGCTGCTATTGGCTCTTCACTAAAAAAGGAAAACAGCATTTAGCATAATGTACAAAAATAACCTTACTCTTTTTATAAACTCCGGCAAGTCAGGACTTCAGCTAGTTCAATTAGCACAGATCAACACATCTGCGCCCAGAAACAGGATAAATAGTTGGTATTTCATGCCTCACAGGAGGCAGGGACCGGAGGAGAAAAAGGCCCGGCTGTGGCGTATGAACCACGTGCTCTTCATTTTATCTCCTAGAGGGGAAAGCGAGACGGCGCTCGGGGCACAGGTTCCCTCACTTTTAAGGGGACGGCAATCAATTGTTCCTGTCTCTAAATCTGACTAGCATTGTGGGCTTAACTTTTCTTTTTTTTATACATTGGTAAGTAATAAACAATGTATTTAAATGTATAGGGTTTTAAAAATTAAATGTATGTTTTCACTCAGTATGTTTTTAAAAGGACGTGTTTGAAATCTGAAAAGTCTAATGCTGTTACATGGAACCTGCTCTTGTTCAGTTTACCTGTGGCCACCTGAATACAAAAAACCTTATTCTAATGACACTTCTCCTGACAAAGGACATGCAAATTTCACCACCACTAACATCACAGTCCACCGAACACCATGTGCTTGTTGAAAGCCAAGGAACAAAGCAGTGAAGGTTCTTGCCACACGCAGTCCCAGGCCCAGCCCACTCCGGGAGGTAGATTACAAGTGTGTGCAGAGAGGGCGGGGTGAGAAACGGGGAAGCAAGGAGTTCTGGAATGCCGGGTCAAGCACTTCAGCCATCTGACGCCGCATACTGAGATGAAACCTGATTTCACCCATGAGGCACCAAACAAGTCCCAAAATTAAACCCTCAACATCACTTGAGTGCACTGCACAGACACAGCCACACAAGCAGAATAGTTAGGAACTAAAGATAGAATTTATTTTATTGCGTTGGAACTTACTATCCCCACCTAACTTGCAAGCTGAGTTGTTATGACTATTCCTCTCCTTAACGTTACGACTGCGGATGTTGCCATGGCATTTGTGATACCTCCCATCCCCTGAAAGATGCAGTCGTCTTTCATGCAATGTCACATTCATCCCTAGCCAGTGACACCACTCTAGAAAAGACTTTTACTTTACCTGGAGCACTTCCAATGGATTCTCTGGCACACAAAGTTCACACTAACATGCGCAAAGCACCAATAGGTGAATATTTTAAAGTTTTTCAGTTTTCTTTTTCCCTCTTCATTTCTTCCCACTCACTCACTGCAGTGCTGACCCACTCCTCGTGCACACAACAGACGACGCAGAGCATCAAGGGATCAGTAGATGGAGAAGAGCAAGAATCTGTGAGCAAGCTGCGAGCGGGGAAAATGGAAAACAAGCTTCCAGGAGATGTAGTAGGTTTATAAATGGCGCCACTTTGTCATTCAGTGTGAACATGTACAGCGGGGTCATGTTCACACATCTACATCTTAGAGTTGCCCAGACTCCTTAGACAGAGGGGGAAAGGGAATAGTTTTCTCCCCTTTGTCAGCTCAAAAATGCATCTGTTTCCCTTTACAGTCTCTAACCAGCTTCAGGCTATTGTGAAACCTAGTAGGTGGAGGGACAATGAGGCCTACAATAGGGAGAGACGGTTAACGGGATTCCTAGTCCTGGGCTGCAGTGAGGAAGCCAGTACCCATATCTGGGCCTGATACATTCCAGAATGTCCATACTGTCTAACATCCTTGTAATTTCTAGTACTAAACGGCATGCATCCTAATAATCCTCATTTTTCCAGGTGAGTTAAGATATAATACCATTTTTCAGTGTACATGAAAACCTCGGAGCAGCTGTCAAGGGGGTGAGGGGCAGACACATCAACTTCAGCCTTACTAAATCCTCCCAGAAGTTTCTCCCATCTGATTTCCTACAAGCCTGAGACAGAGCAGTTAAAACACTGTGAGAGGCCCGGCTGGTGTAGCTCAGTGAATTGAGTGTGGGCTGGGAACCAGAGGGTCCCAGTTTGATTCCCAGTTGGGGCACATGCCTGGGTTGCGGGCCAGGTCCCCAATGAGGGCCATGTGAGAGGCAACCATACATTGCTCTTTCTCCCTCCCTTCTCCTCTCTCTGAAAATAAATAAAAATTTAAAAAAACAAACAAACAAAAAACACTGTGAGAGTCAGCTGGCATGTTGCCGTCATGCCAAATTTAAGGCACTTATGCATTCGGCGTGGGCCTATGAGCTCCTGTTTCATAAAATGATAGCAACCTGTCCTTGTTATTAGATTTTCAGTTAGTAGTATAGGAAGATCATAAGTGGAAGAAAATAATTAGCAAAATTTATGAAAAAAGTTCCTGAAAAATCTTTAAGGCAAATCATCTGAGAGGTGAACCCAGGTGAATAGGAAGAAAAAGAAGAGAGAAGAATTTACTCCATGAAAGGTAATGGAAACAGAGAATTCAGATATTTAAAATTTACTTCTTGTCCTTATTTCTTCATACATAGAGACACATATGCACACACAGCCACATCTATGTATTGACAATAAGAAGTCACCTACGGTCTGCTGAACAAGAAAGATTATAAACAAGTACCTTATATGGAATAAGAGTTCAAATATCCACATGTGGAGTGGATCAAAGAATTCATGGCCTTAGAACTTTTCTATTTTCAGAATATTTATAAAACTATTTCAGGAAGAAAACATTAAGTATTTATTTTTGGTAAGCAGAAAGGATATTTACATTGTATCCTTTGGTTTATTTTCTCTTCAAGCTGCATAATATTTACTTATCTTCTTTTCCCATCTGCTTATAGCTCTCACACTACTATATTTTTATTACTAGGACTTATGGTATATGAGAAAACCGCTTTACAAACATAATAGAAATTCAGAGAGAATATTAAGTTGATGAGAAAAAAATCTATGGTAACTTTCAAATAGCATCCCTGTTCATTGTTAAAATTGTATTCTGTTACCTTATCACTTTAGTGTAAGCCAAGATTATTTTTCAGGGTTGTAACATTGAAGAATACTCAAGGCTCAAGTTTCAGGCTATTCACCTGATAAGCATGGGTAGATTATCCTCCTTAAATAAGGCACTAAGGCACTTCTCAAAGGAGCTTGCCCTCTCTGCAGCCCCAAGACACACTAAGAATTTTCAAACTGCCTTTCCCATGGAATAAAGACTGTTGAGAACTACAACGCATAGGAAGAAATCATTCTGAAGGGAAGGTAATAGTGAAGACACTATTTCTACTTTCTTGGCTACACAAAAAAAAAAAAAGTTACAGAAATAACAGATGACCAGGAGCCAAAATAAACCATATTAGAGTTTTCTCTTCCACTCAATTCAAACGTCAGTTTCGGTGACACAACACCTGAGTCAGTTTCTTTAGCTCTAAGTGAGGACAGAATTCAAGGAGCCCAGACGGGATCCACATGAAGGGGATGTGAAAGTGGCACTGGTAACAGTACGCGGGATGCTGTCACGACGAGGATGGAGTTGATGACACCACCTGTAAGTACTCATCTATGTCTCAGCTGTTAGAGTAGAAGAAAGAGTATCTAAAGACGTCAAGTGTGTGGAACAGGGATTCCTAGTCCTTTAAAAAAATGTTTTAATGTAAATGCAAACAAGATGAGAGTTACTGCTCCACTGTCCACCTGAGATCCTTCATGCCCTTTACTACTGTGTCTATCTTTCCCCACATTCAAGCACTGAGTAAATATTTACAGAAAGCATTAAGGAATGTCCGCTATGAAAAAGAGCAACAGTAAAGTAGAATGCAGAAACTGTAATTATTGACAAAGGCGTGGAATAATACAAAGTAATTTCTAACTTACATACCTGCGAAATTTTTTCTTGTGGTTCCAGGAGAGCAATTTCCAAACATGAAGAAAACAAAATGCAGCACCTACACCCATGTCTTTCCCAATTCCCAAATACTAGTTACAGCTCAACTTGTTCAAGAACTTCAGGATCCTCTTCAAAAACAAAAAAAAATAAGGTGCAAAAAAGCAAGGTAGCATATGATCTTTGTGGCTCAGTAAGCTTAGCAATGTTCATTTCCTAACTCTCTGATAACACATTCCTGAGAAGCGCATCATTTGCAATTCAGGCGGCATTAAAAAAAATCAGATTATCTCACTAGACTCCAAGAATGGCACAGATAGCAGTGGGCAGCCAGACTTTTTTAATAGAGCATCCAATCAACTATTTAAAAAATGCCTGCAGCTAAAAGCCCTCAACAGCATGAAACTGATTCTCAGAGATTTCGGTGTAACCTAACCCCTAAAGTGAAGGCGAGTGTAAAAAAATACACCTGAAAATACTAGGTCAAAGAGACAGAAACTAATTGTTGGACAGCTATGCTGATGGTTATCAAACACTTGTCCTTCCCACTTCAAATAGACAAGGTTTCAGAGTTGTTTGATTCCTGGGTTAAGTTTCAGGAAACTTCTGGCTTGATGCCTTATAGTAAGATAACCATTTCTCAGGCACTGAACACATTCGGGACTGGAGATGCAGGTGTGACCTGAACATCCCCAACTTCAGTGGACAGACAATGGTGGAGACAAAAACAAGGAGGCCCCACTTACTAATAAAAGATATTGAAGTGATAAAGCTGTGCCTGGTTTGATGTAGAGGAGGAAGAAGATGGAGTTCGCATAGTGTAGGTAGACCAAAGACAACAGCAAAATATGCACATAGGGTGAGTGTGGGAGAGAGGAAGAATGAAAAGTAGGATAGCGTTAGGTGTGAATAACCTCAAATTTGTAAGAACTGTCCAAAGCCATGGGAGCAACTGTCGCATTTCAAAGAGAGCAAGAGCAGCGTCCCATCTATGTACAAGGAGGATGCAATGGTGCAAGACATCCTTCATGGGCCCTTTCCTAGCTACAAAAATATTAAAAGCTGTATTTTAGGGCTGTGTTGGTATAAAGATGGCTGTAATTCAAGCTGGCTTCATTAGTATATATTCATTATTACAGTATTTTTTTTCTTCTGCTTTTAAAAGAAATTAAAATGGAAACATTTTCTTTGGGTCTCTAAAGATACGGTGGGCCCAAGGCACTGTGCCTACAATGAATAATGAGGAAGTGAACCCTGGCGTGCAGGGAAAGGCCCAGCCAAGACTGTAGTAGCATAAGCTTAAGCACCAGTAGCAGAACAATGGCAGAGAGAACGGAAACGGAGAAGATTGTGGGGCTTGTAAATTTCAGGATGAGAACACATGGGTTGGTGGTGGAGGAGAAAGAGTTTGTAGCATCTTTCCAGCTAACAGCAATAGGGTTCCACGTACATCGTGCTAGAGCTTCAAGTTTGTCCCAAAGAGATGGAAGGAGAAAGGAAAATAATCCCACTAGCCACTGCTTTCTTAATTTATTAGCAAACGCCCCATTCTGCCACTATTGCTGTGTGCCCCACGCCACACCAGGAGTTCTTGTGGTCAATATGGTACATCAATCCATCCACATTTCATTGCCTCGAGTGACGGAACATTTTAATTTTCAAAATGAGCAGATGTTTAATGGAGCTGTGCAGGGCTGCTGTTCTGTCATGACACACTGTGCCAATGTAACCGGGGGAAAGAATGCCCTGGAATCTCCCATCACTAATCCATCCCTGAACCACAGGGATGTCTTTCTGGCATGTCTATAGAGGAATAAGCCCTAAAACAGAGAAAGAAACCATGCAACACAATCTATACCCTGCTCTTGCAGAAGAAGGGCGTTACATTCTGTTGGAAAAATTTATGTTCTACCAAGAAATCTAACACGGAGTATTTACCTAAGCACATTTTTAAACGAATTGGTTCAAATAAACCAGAAGTACACAGCTGTGATCACACACACACACAGACACACACACACAAGACAGCAAGTGAACTCAGGCCCCCGCTCTAATTCAGTTGCTCATGCTACATAATTCTAAGTAATAAGAATTTTAAGTGATTAGGATGGAGGTACCTTTTCGGATTTGCTAAAAGGTGTTTTATTGCATGGCTTGTTTCTAAAGAGGGAGCGGCGCGTGCATACAGCTAACACTAAAGCATTCTGGCCTAACGAAGGGAAACCCTCAAATACCCACATGCATGTGCTTTCTTTTCTGCACACAGCCAGTCTTCAATGAAGAGGGGCTTCATTTAACCGGGCAGCAGTCTTTCCGGTGTTGTGCAGCTACACACTGGGGAAAACTTGTTAACCCATAGGGTTCGTAAGCCACCTTGTTTTTTTGAGATCCGTGAATTGTTTCTAAGTGGAGGCTCAAGGTTCTTGGGAAAGGTAATTGTCACAACTTGGGTGATGTTTGGTATAAGAGGTGAGGGATGCTACTAAACATCCAACAATGCACACGGCAGCCTTCCTCGGGTTCCCCTCCGATGAAGAACTATCGGGCTCAAAATATCAACAGCGCCTAGGTCAAAAGCCCTGATCTACGCTTTTCCCTGGGGTGAAAGAGTCATGCCGTACCCATCTCTATATTTCTAGGGTAATACTCAGAACCATATTGGTACTCAAATATTAGTTGAAGTGAACAGATTTCCTCCCAAAACACATTGTAAATTAATTCAACTGAAAGAATGTAAAAATTATAAATATGTAAATTCTATAAAATATAGCTTGCTTTCCACAGATACAAGCATATATGCTATTTTTAAAATTATATATGTATATGTATATAAATATATATATATAATTAATCCCATATATATCCCATATATACCTGGGATATCAAAAGTAATTAACATTAGCAGGATACTCCCCAAACTGACCCATAATTATTTTGTATACAGTAATAAAAATTAACTTTACTGTATTAACACTGTGGATCAATCTGTAACAGTAATCTATCAATGAAGAAGTCTCGGTGGTTAATTTATGCGGCCTACCCACAGACACACAAAAGGGCTGGTAACCGCTTCTGAGCAAAACTCACAAGACAGGGGGATCGCTCATCGTTAGGGTTCCAAGACTGAGAAATCCAGCCTTTCTAATTCTAACCAATCATTTTCACAATAAATGACTTAATGGAAGTTTGAGAGGGCCAAACCACTGGAACACCACCATATAATTTATGACCTCTATTGGAATAACAAGAGTATACTAACAAGTTACATGAAAACAGTATGAAGACACAGGACTGAAAAAAAAAATGTTTCCAGAAACTTCTTCATGTCCTGTACCTGCAACAATGAACCTGGTCTTATCCGTCACTTAACGACACTATAGTTCTGGAGACCTCAAGGGACTTACAGATGGTTCAGGGTGCCTGCAGGAGGTAATGGCTGAGGGAACCCACACCTGAAAGTACCAGTATGAACCTTGGAATCCAAAGGAAAAGGTCAAATTCTGTATCTAACACTTACTGGGTGTTGAGGAAAACCTCTTAACTTTAGAGATGTTTTTAACTATCTAAATAGATATATTAACATTCTACCCCACAGGTTATTACGAGGATTAAAATACAATAGTGTGCATAGAACGGATAGAAAGCAATTCGTTTTAAAAAGAACTAGCCATATTGACTCAGCTAATATCTGGCAGGAAGAAGGAGGGAGCTCCGACATGACAGACTTCCTGAGACAGGTAGGACTGAACTAACGAACACATAGCACTTGAAGTCTCTGGAGCGTCATCTTCACAAAGATGTCTGTTGCTTATTCAGGGATCCTCAGAGAGGATTTTCTGCTCTAATAAAATGCTGACTATATAACTAGCTATGACACATCGGTTTAAAGAATGTCTTATGCCACTTGAAATAGACAATCTTTCCTCATTTATCTGCAATATATCTGCCTGCCAAGTTGTCTCTAGGAGAGACAGACTACTAACAACAGCGCGCCCGGGAGTCCTCACTCCCAGCCACAGCCTGCAAGCTTCCCAGGGCGGAGCTGACTCACCGAGTCTCAGGGTATTTTTAAACTATCTAAATATTTTAACTCATGATGCAGGTTTAATGGCAATTTGGGCTTTTTTCATGTCTAATATAAGGTTCATGATGTCCACTCTGAGAGTTTAAAAGCACAACTGAGTTAAGGAGATGTAGCAAATTTCAAGATGTTAAGAATTTTTTGGTTTGTCTCTTTAGCAACAGCAACTCATTTTTTTTTATAATGAGCTTCTCCTATATAAGATGTTTCTGATGCATGCTCATACCAATAAATTGTTAAATATATCGCTAAGTAACGTCTACTCAAAGTTATGCAGAGGAGTTTAAGACATGTTTTTCAAAGTGTTAATATATGTTTCACTAAATCTCTCAATTAGTGTTGTCAAAACTGTTTCCAAAAGATGGTAAGAGTTATTTCTTGGTGATGGGGGAAATTCTGTAGTCAAACACATACGGGAAATGGATCCTTTAAGATGGATACTGGATGAAGCCTTTGAAAAAAATCCTACAATAATGACTCCAGTTTAACTGTTTTTACACTAAGCTTTACACTGTAGCTCATTGAACATATTTTGAAAAGAATTTGAAAAAAACATTTTAAGAGATGTGAAATGGATGACTGAGTAAAATTTAACCTGGTCATTTCGAGAACTACAAAGTAAATAAACCAAAAACAAGTTGGAAAAGAAACAACAGCCACGGCTGCTACCAGGTGCCCGGGGAACTGATCATATAACAAAGCATCAGACTGGGCTCCAGGCAAAATATTATATGATGTAGAAAGTACCGAGCAAGAAAATGATAAGAATGAAGACATGTTCCCAAATGCCCCAAATATTTCAAAAGCAAATTATGAGCATTCAGACACATACAATAAAGTAAAACTCAGGAACTTTATAATCTGAATACAATGCAAAACTCCAGGTCTTTTGCCTTTTAAATTATACAGGTAAAGGGAATCAAGTGATTTGTTAAAAAAGAACACTTAGATTTTCATTTAGGAGAAAAAATGTAAGAAGGCTGATGACAGGTGTTATGTACTTAAATCACACCCCCGGATTCCAAAGTCACATTTGTAAAATTCAATGAAGAAATACTAAGTAAAAATGATAGGTTAATAAGAACTAAGAAAAGAAAAGGCAGAAGACCCGGATGTCCTAACTTTGAACTGAAACACACACCCGAGGGGAGAAGAAAACTAGTGCTTTTGTTTGCACAATACAGAGCATGAGTTATTAATACTGATTTTACAATAGATAATGCACATCACTTCTGATTTTCCCATTTTCATACAAGTGAGAGAGAGCTGGCCGGGCTCCTAAACTACATTTACCTTTCTACAAAGGGAAGGCCCTCGGAGGACCTACAGAGACAGTTCCACCTGTCTGGTGATACTGGGAGCTCATCTATGGAGATAAGTGGAAAGCACCCAGTATGTAAAGGATAACATACACAATACCAGAACCTCACTACTTCTTAAATACCGTTCTTCCCAAATGACATATTAAAATGCGATGTTAATTTTCTCTCTAACGAGGCCAGAAAACTGTTCAACATCACACGAAAGCCGGAGTAGTTACACTTTCAGTTAGAAATAAAGAGACTGTAATGATATGAAGGCTACATTCACTGACAAAATTAGACAGAGCGTACCATTCTGTAATGTTGAAGACAATCGAATATGTCTTGTTGTTTTAGAAAAACAAATGCTACCATTAGGACCTCATAGTTATTCACTGGTCAGATTTAGCCAAAAGTTTTTGAACATCTATGAAAGAAAAATTCCTTGTTTTAAGTTTCTGTTTGAAGATCAACAAGTTACTTACCATTTCTCTGGTGGTAGCATCCCACTACATTTTCAAGGGAAGAGGGAACTTTGCAGGAAAAAGCAAGGACTTTTTCCATGAGGCAACATGCTTTATTATAAAAACAATGGCTCATAACTGAAAAACACACCCACGAACAATTGCCTTTGAATCTTAGATAGAGGCTCTTAGAATTGAGTCCCTCCTTGTATTTTACATAACTCCAAAAATCCTCAAGAAGACGTTTTAGATATTCAGGATATTCCATGGGACGTTCTTTAACATTAACACACTTAGAAATGACTCAATTGTTTGGCTAAGATTGTGCTACAGGCAGGTTCCTGTTTCTGAATGTGTCGTGTCTGGACAGCAAATATGTGAGCTTTAACACAAGGGCTTCACTTCTTAGCAATTTGTATTTTTAGCGGTAAGTTTTGCTTTTTCCCTCCCTCACCATCACAGAAAAGAACGAAGTAGGAAAATGTTCTCCTTACAACAGTCAAACCATCTTTTAGACGGGAGTTCGTGACTAAGAATAAATTCTATTATTTTCCTTTGAGTATACCTATTCCTGGGTCGTATAAATTTATATTGTCAATAAAGTAGTGAAAAGACCTGTAAAATAAAAAACATTTCATTATTTACCCAAGTTGCACCCAGGTTTTCCGACAAAATGTAATCATTTTATACGTCACAGTTAGTTGTTCTATAAATTTGTTTTCCCTTAAAAACAATTGAGTACAGAGCGATGTGGTTAGCCGGTCACTCAAGTATTTGTTGGCTCCTTTTACAAAGCCCAAAGATTATTAAACTCTTACAGAGACATCAACTGTGAAATGGGAGCATGCTTAAATAGAAAGGGAAATAAGAAAATGTCTACTGTACTAAGTAAAATTCGAGCAGAGAAGGACATTTTATAGCAAAAAAGAGCTACTCAGTAATAACTGAGAAAAATACTCAATCATGAGAAGCTCCTCTAATTAGGTAGCCTAATTTATTGACAACTGACTTGAACTAATACCTAACTCAAGTCATTGGAGAGACCCAACTAATTGTTCTCAGCAGTGAGAAATATCGGTATGACGTGACACCCAATGTGTACATTAGACAGAGCTGGGTGTCTCTACTTCACAAGGGATGGTGACAGTTAGGGTTTTCTACCCAGGTCTTATTTTCTAAAACAACAGAAAACATTGCAAAAAAACCCTCACCACATTAAATAGCTATAAATAAATAAGCTGACCATCTATTTAGATGACTGCTCTTCTATCTCGCCATTGGATAAAAGATTAATCTTGTAAAAAAGGACAGTTAAAAAGGGAAAGTTAAAAATAAACAAACTGAAGGTAAAACTTCTTTGTGATGGTAAGAAGTTATGACTCTTATCAGGCACTTGAGGTTCCTCCGAAATTACTCAGTTTAAGGGAAAAATAAATAAATTGGTATTATGTATGCCATATGCCAGAACTCCCAATTTCTGCTCGCCCTTACAAAAAAATCTATGCCGTGTTCCCATTAGATAATTCAGCAAACCGAAACTCATTCACACAAAATCTGCAGAAAGAACAAGGCCCCAGGGCATGGAATTGCTTTTAGTATGAAATATGAAAGCCTCCCCTCGTAGGAAATTTAGTTCTCCCCGACATTTACGACAATCTCTCCTACTCCTGAACTTCCACGTGACTTCACATTTCCATTATGTAGTCTATGAAACCTGCCTTTATTTCCATGATCCTGAATCCTCAGACACTGTGCTTCACCAGAGAACACTCAAATATTTGGTTACTGCAATTTAGTTTTTTAAAAACAGTAAATTACGTTACAGAATATAGTATTTTGAGTTTTCAGGCCATTCATAAGGAAAATAATTTGTGTTCCTTTACAACAGAACCTTCCTTGAGTACCTATGTTACATTCTAAGTGCAAAGATCTCAAAAGTCAAAGTCGATTAAGAATTGGCCTTATTTGACATGAGAAAGTGAATAAATGAATAAGTGAGCTATCTTTCAAGTTCATGTATTCTATACAAAAAGTTCACTGTATATACTTCATTGTTGAAACTCAATGTCAAAGAGAAGATAAAACATCTGATAGTTCTGAGTAATCGGAAGGGACCTATTAATACTGCATTTGCAATTTTTATTAACACACGTGCCACAACATCTTGATTTCAGGAGTACCTTGTGTTTCTTTGTGTAATGCTAGATCCAGATTAATTTTGAATGTCTTAATTATTCATTATAATTACTAGGGAGATGAATCACTAGACAATGGATTATGTGTACAATCTTTTTTTCCTTTTTTTAATTACTTTATTGTTCTTCAATAAGTTGTCTCCATTTTCTCCCCTCCCCTTCCCCCACCTCATCCCAACCTCCCTCCCTCCCTTGCTTCCACCCTCCCCCTTGGTTTTGTCCATGTGTCCTTTATAGTAGTTCCTGAAAACCCTTCTCCCCACCATCCCCTCCCCTCTCTCCTTTGGCTATTGTTAGATTGTTCTTAATTTCAATGTCTCCGGTTCTATTTTGCTTGCTCTTTTCTCTTGTTGATTATGTTCCAGTTAAAGGTGAGATCATATGGTTATTTGTCCTTCACCATCTGGCTTATTTCATTTAGCATAATGCTCTCCAGTTCCATCCATGCTGTCACAAAATGTATAATCTCCTTCTTTCTCTCTGCTGCATAGAATTCCATTGTGTAAATGTACCATAGTTTCCTGATCCACTCATTTGCTGATGGGCACTTAGGTTGCTTCCAGCACTTGGCTATTGTAAATTGTGCTGCTATGAACATTGGGGTGCATAGGTTCTTTTGGAGATTATGTGTACAGTCTTGTTCCACATCTTTTGGGCTATTAACTGACTAACAATTAGAATAAAAGAAAATGTTGTCCTGTCAATATCAAACCAGCAGGAACGAATACATAAAATTTTTCCTCCACTAAAATATAGATCTATTACAGCTGACAAGATGATAGATAAATCTCTCTTCCTAGAGCTCTGATCTAGAACTTAACCTGGTTAATGACCCTGATTTTAGACATCTATAAAATGACATTCAACCTTTGATACAGACTTCAACAATGTGGGAATCCCTTTGCAGAAATTTCCAAAGGTGTTAAGGAAATCAGTGTTAGAAGAAAAAGCAACATGTGCCCGTCTATGAGTATTTACATATTTGCTTCAGTTTCTAGCCCATATTTTATTCCCTCTAAGAAGTATCATCCTAACATAAACTGCTAAACAAAATTACTGATAATAATAAATATGAAACCATCAATCTTATTAAAATCTGCAAATAAGACAACCCTGGCTGCAAATCAATTAAAAGTCAGTTTAAGAGAGCACATAATTAATTTAATAGGTAATCAAGCAACGTGGTGAATAAGATTAAGGCCATTTTCTGAAGCAGAATTTAAAAAAATTAATCCACTCTTGAAATTCTTCCTATGGGACTTTCTTGCCCTTGTTAGTTAATACAAAGTGTGAATGCTTTTCTTTTCAAAACAATTTGCTTTTCACAGCAATTTTCTACTAGATTCTACGAGAAAATAGAGCCATTCATTTGCTCCCTTCAGTTCCCAACCCCTTTTCCCAGAACAGCGATAATAATAATTTTCCATAATTACTTTGTAAAATTCTCTTATGAATAAGTCAAAATTCAGGCAGAGACTCTAAGTTTTCAATGAGATTTACAAAGACCTCCTCCCAAAATCTGCTGAACATTTCCTTTGAGTAAAGATGCTTGGTATTTCTTATAACCCAAATGTTTCCAAATATCTAAGGCATCCACAAGAGTAAAAATAAAATTTTCACCACTCCACTTTCAATGAGATCCTAACAAAATCATTCACCACTTTTAACATTTCGTCATCTCTCTCCGTATCTATATAATAGTGCCCATCTCCTGGTACTGCTAGACATCCCTGCGCTCACACTACTGCTAGTGAACAGGCAGCAAGAGGTATTATCCCTTATTATAATTATGCTGTGTGCATAATCAGATAGTAGCCAAAGATAAAGCAGGATTAGAATTACCTTCTTAAATCCTCAGTTTATCAAGAAGGTAAAGCTGGCAAATAACTGACCTCTCCAGCTGCCCCTGACTTCCTTACTGGGAATTCAAGACTATCAGAAATCTATCAGAAAAAGGAACAGGGATTAACAACAGCTATATAAGGTGCATAATTTCTGTAACTTAGACATCCGAGTACATATCAAACATAAGTAATTTAATTTGATACTTCCTCCCAACTAGTAATCATAGAACCACAAAAATCCAGAAGTTTTCTCCTTCATTCAATGCTAATTCAATCCAATTACTTCATACAGACTTCTTTCATTTTAACCACCCCCAATTTTCCTTTTCCATTTTCTCAGTCAACATCCTCAGCTGTTCCCTCACACTCATCTTTAAGTAAATAAACATTTTCACTTGCCAAATGGCCAGTCCTCCCATGGGAGGTCAAATGCAAGCCTTACCCGGAAGATACTGGACAGAGGTACACAGCTCTACCTGCCTTTCCCTCTTCTCACCCCAGAAGACTTCCAGCTTCCTAGCTTCACCAAACCAGGAACGCTGTCCACTACTCCGGAGGAAGCGACAGAGAAAAGAGAGGCAGGGATGTGTGGATTTGTCTTCGAGAAATAGTGCTGTCACAGGCACGTGAGGTCCTCGCATCCTGCACCCCAGTGTCTCTCGGAAGGACACACACATGCACACACGCAACATATACAATCATCAGACGATCCCAATAAGTCTTGAAGAAATAAAAAAAGCCTTCACAAAATAAACAGATGGTTTGATGATTTTACTTGATCTTCTAGAGAATGTTATTTTTTAATGTGCACAAGTCTGTTGAGGTTCTCAGTAAGGTTACTGCAATGCTTTCCCCCTAAGAACTGAAATTTGAATTGTAGAAGGTCTAACTTCTACAATTCATCTGCAGCGCCGATGCCAATTTGATTCATAAATAATTTCAAAATGTGGGTTTTTGAAGAGCAGTCTGCCTACTTTATTTTGAGGGGAATGTTATTGTAAAAAATGTGTGCTGATTACTTACTTCCTATATCTAAGCCTTGAGCAACTTATAAGGCAGACAATGAAGCTAGAACACAGGCTGGTTATTTCGTGAGAAAAATAAAGCTGGTTTCTAACCTAAGATCAAGTCTAGGCCCTGACTCCAAAGCAAATCTGTCTTCCCTGGCTATATCCGTAAAGACCCTTTTGACCGATGATTTTCAAACTGTGCTCCTGGGAACCCTAGGGTCCTTCAAGGTGCCTCAGCACTTGAGGACAAGTCAAATAAAGAAATAGGTTTTTAAGGTTTCAATGAAAGCAGATAGGCTTTTTAAAAATCTACTTATAGATTGAGGTCCTATCCCCACCATAAATTTGCTTGAAAAAATGGGTTCTGCTGCCCTTGTTTTAAACCTAAGTGAAAACCTGTGCCTTAGACTTGGACTCCAAGTGTTAGAATTCACACACCAAGTGTTTTTGAAGTTGCGGCAAGATCATTTTCACCACCACAAACAAAGCCGGTGGGGGACCGGCTGCAGGGACAAGGGCCAGCTCAGGGTCCCCAGAACACATTCCCGGCGTGTGAGAGAAGAAACGGGGACACCAAAACCTGACAAGTTTTAGGACCCACAACTTCTCATTTGGAAACTCTAGGCAGAATTAAATCTGCCTAAATTCAAATAATGTAAGTCGGAGTGTTAAAAATATCACTTAGCAACAATATAAAAATATTCTGGTCACCCGTCCCAGGGATAAATAAAATAGAATCCCCAGGGTGTCCTATTTCTGTTCCTTCTTTTAGTGGGTGTGAGTCATGGCTGTCCCTGGGATTTTATTAATGAAGTAAAATAGGTATTTGTATAATAAACAGAGAGCCACCCGAGGGAACTCATCTTCCTTTTCAGCGAGAGTTGTCCGATAGCTATTTTTTGTGGCTTTAATGAATACTAAGGGCTATGATGTATTTTACAAAGATTGTCTACATTAATTCCAAAACATGTACTAGTATCAGGTGGGCTTTTTCTGATCTATACTATTATAATAATAAAATTTTTCATCAAATTCTCTTAGAAAACCACATGCAGAAATGTTTGCAGGTGAAATAACATAATGCTTGGGACTCGCTCTAAAAGACTATGGAAAACCTGAAGTGGGTGTGTTTGCGTTCTGTGTGCTGAAGCCAGAACAGCAAAATGCAGTCAATTGTTCGAGCTGGATAAGATCTATATTTGAAAATTTCTGTAATAAAAAGTTTTCAAAAATTCCTTTGAAAAGTTAACAGATTATGTAAACTATGCATAAATATTATACATGTTAAAGGACCAAAGGGTGCACTTAAACGAAAGGATTAAAACAATTTATAAAACAACATTCAATTACCCAAATAATTTGTCAGCGGAGAGTTTCCAACGGAGATAACAATAACGTGTCTGTTACTCAGTATTTATAAATTGCAAACACAAAATAGAAGTGACTCAAAAAACAAACTGACTGTCTGGTCAAAGGAAAGGAAAAGGAAGGTTATTTTCTTGGCAAGCAATAAGGCGACTAGGAGGAAAGACTGTGGTCCTTAAGCTGGTGTACGTATTGTGTTCCTCCGAACCACGATTTTAGATGGAGCCCATACATTTTAATACCAATGTCAAACTGCAGCGGCTACAAGATGCTTAAGGTAATGCAAGGTAAGAGAGAGAAATAAGTAAAGAGAAAGATATGTAAATGTACAAAACCAAATAATTTAAAAGACAGAAGAACCAAAGGTGTGTCTTCCTTGACCTTGAAGAAGAATGCATTTTATCATGTAAATCTACATTCATTTCAAAGGAAACTCATTATCAAATAATCGTGTAAAAAAATCGTTTACCTTGTAAAGGATACGAAGGGTGGTTTCTTCTAGAAACTCAAACCCTGGTCAACATTTTAGTGGTTCCCAAACTTTACCTCCCATCAGAATCAACCAGAAGGATTGTTAAATGGATTGCTGGGCCCACCCCAAGGACACACTTTGAGAACTACGGACTTAGTCCAACAGCAGTTCCTGCAAATTACCAGCTTTTACAAGCAGCCACAATTTCTAGAAACTTAATACACATTCTATGAGAAGCATTTTACTACACTGAATTTACAGGCAGCGCAAAGAGTGTTTTATGAAAAGAATTATCACCCGAGTGAGAGACTTGCATTTCACAGAGCAACAAATTAAATAGGTGCCAAATAATTTGGAAACCTCATCTGTGTTTTGGTAGTTATAAGCTTTTACAATGTTGTAACTTACAAAAAGACACCACTGTCTGAGGCCAGAGTTCCACCTTACCCAAACACGCACTTCAAACAATGTCCCCTTCACAGAACTCACTCACACAGCTGATACACTGAGCGCCAGGTCCTCTAATTGGACTGTTTGTATCTGCGGCAGAGCTGGCTCCAATCACCTGCAGTTACATCAGTGGCTGTGGAATGCTCCCTGCCATCAGCAAACTGTGGCTGCAGTGACCACAAGGGAGCCACACGGATCCACACGTCAGAGATTCCATCCTTGGCGGATGAGTCAACAGAGTCAACACAAAACTAACCCAGCGACCACTAGGCAGAGCCAAGCTGTGCTATGCAGGCCTAATCACAGGCAGTGGGGCCAAGTTAAGAAGCAACAAGGGACAACCACAGCCTGAGTACAGTGAGCCAATTTCCTTCTGTAAATTCCTTAACCCAAAGCCCAGTGTCAGGGTGGGGGAGGAGGAACAGACCCTAAGAATTGCCGGTCAAAATTCACCAAAGGCTTACCGGTGATTGCATCCCCACTAATCACTTCCTCCAAACCAGGCCTCCAGAAAACTGCGGGAGTCAGGAAGACAGTTCAGATGTCAGGAAGACAGTTCGGATGTCAATAAACCCAAAGCCTACTGCATCTGCACCGCAGTGAGAACAGTTGTAAGTTAATCAGTTTTAGGAAACCTGTTGGGCAGCTACTCAGTGGGTGAGTAGCACAACAGCCTCCAAAATCTGGTTTAAGAAATTGTGGTAGACTACATTACTTTTTCATGGGGGATCTGATGCTGGTGTGAATTCAGACTTTCCTTTCATTTGTACTCAGCAATGTAAAGGACGGCAGCAAATATTGCAAACATCCTGGGGTGTGGTTGGGCCACACGTTCTCAAGTCTAAACACAATTCATTTACGCAGACGTTCTAGAGCAGAAAAGATGGGGGATTTGGAATCCAATTGCACAGGCTTGAGTTCTAACACCTAACTGATCCTGGATGGAAGGCCAGGATTTCAGCTCATCATCTGCAAATTAGGGGATAAAAGAGTAGTACCCACCTCATGGGAACAGTGTAGGAATTAAGTGAGCATGTAAATTGTTTAAGGAGCAAAAACAGGGATGCTAATGACATGTACATCTAAAGTAGCAAATACCAACGGTGTAATAAAACTTTCAGAAAACTACGTATCATTTGCCCGTGATCTCAGTCTTGGAAGTCTGTAAAAGCCACAAGCTCACTTGAATGTCAGTGTTTTACGAATAACCTGACAATATTTCACAATTTCTCGATTTTGCCTACATTCTGGGCACAACCACTTTACAAGAAGAAAGCAACAAAACCAAGATAAACCCATTATCTATGGAAAGATAATAGGCAGACTTTAATCTTCTACTAAAAAATAGATCTATCTGCAAGATAGCGTTGTGGATAACGCAATTCTTGTACTTTGGGGACAAGGCCAGCGTGTCAAGGTTGCACGCTGTAACTTACAAACATGGGTTTGTACATGAGCAGAGTCACCAAATGTCTGGCGAATGTCATGAGCCAATCACCAGTGTTGGCTTCCAGCAATGGCAATGATAATATATATTTATTGAGCATATATTATGTCCTACAAGCCGTATTTTTTTCTTTTAATACTCGCAACGGCCCTAGTACTTAAGTACTTTTCTAAGGAGTCCTACTGAGAATAATAAAGTGAATTTTCAAAAAGAAACAAGTTACTTCATCAAGAGTTTTACAAATACCGCTGAAAGAAGGTGAAGGGATTAGTCAAAGAACATATGTGAAGGACCCATGGACATGGACAACGGTGTGGGGAACAACTGTGGAAGTGGGGAGCAGGTTGGGTGGAGGGAGGCAAAGGGGAAAAAACTGGGACAACTGTAATGGCATAAATGTTAAAAATGAAAAAAGTTTTATAAATAAAGCAGTCAAGAATTCAGAAAGGCAGTGAACTGCCGTGCTGGGCCTGTGGGAGGCCTTTGACCTGCAGACAGCCAAGCCCTCACCGACAACCTAATTGCGAGTGCCCAGGTTGCTAACCTCCCGGTGTTGGCAAGGAGCACGTGTGTGACATCCGGTCACACTGCGTAACCTATGGACCAGGCTGCGAGACGGAAGGGTAAGAAATGGCACCAGATGGTAGGTCTGGTTGTTAGGGTACAGACAAGGGGCATTTTGGCAACTGTTAAGAGACGATGCTGATGTTTCTCTGTAACATGGTTGGGGGTATAAGTGGTTTGATAAATACCTCCTGGGGTCCTTAAAGCCGGGCAGCGTTCATCCTGAACAGGCAAAATACCATGGTGACTGAGCCGAGCATGTTGAGGACCTGGGGAAATTTAAAGAGCTGTACCACCAGACATCCCTACTCTGGTGCCTCTGATGGTCTTGGGCTTTGCTAGGAATGTCGATGCTGCTTTACTGCAGTGACGGACACTTCTAAGATGGGCGGCTCCTGTGCTCACTTTCACCAAGTGTCATGCTCACTTTTCTGCAGACCGTTTCAGTCCTGTTAGATGTTCCCCTAGTCAAAATTAAGACAGTGTCACTCAGCTTCACATAGAAAGAAGATTTGCCTATATTTCAGTAATAGGCACATCTTATAGTGAAAGAGTCGATACTAGATTTTTATTAAAAAAAGAGGCTCAATTTTTTAAAATCACTGCAGTTATAAGGACTTTAAAAATCTTTATTGAAGGTCAAAGACAGCTATAGAAAAATTCAATATCACTTTACTTGCCATAACCTCCAACTTTTAGAACCTATGTGGAATGGGAATGAATTCTGATAACAGTTTTGATCTATAAAATGAGTCGGAAAATCCATTTTAAAAAAGGAAAATGCTTAAATGTTTAATATTTAAACCTAAAAAGAGATAAGTAACAAATATGCCTTCTAAAATAACGATGTTTTGAAAGTCAAAAGTTATTGGTTACTACTATCCTTTCTGACTTCACCCCCGGAACTACACAGAGGCACTCCAGTTAGGTCCCTTCTCCATCAAGTAGGAGGGGCCTGGGTTCCTGCCTTGGCACAATTGTTTACTATGATTTGGAGCAAATTATGCAGCCGCACTGAATCTAACTTTGTTCATTTTACTTTGAGATAGTATTCGCCCTGCCTTTCTTATGAAGCTGCAAAGAAATGAGTAAATGAGTCTTTGTGCTACAACCATCGTTGTCAATTAGAAGGAATGTTCTCCGTAGTTCACATTTGGTTGACATTGTTCCTGACGCCATCTCCAGAACTGTTTTAGGTCAGCAGGATACTACAGTGTTTTCTGTCTTAAGCAATGTGCATTTCACATTAATCTCCCATACCCAAATAGTCATGAAAACATTCATTATTAACTTGAAAAGGCCTACATAAAACCTGAAGTTAAAAAGTCACATTATAATTTCTACTTGTTAAGAAATATAAAATAAGGACAAATATTTTTATTACAGTCAATTCTTTTTAGTAACTTTCTGGGTTAAAAATGCAGAAAATATAACAAATCTCAGTATAAGTTCCGTGGGAGAGTGAATACTTCCATCACACTGTTTTCTTCAGCTTCAGCATAATTTCATGGCTGGCGTGACTGCCAATTTGAGAAGTGGTATTACAAGCACCAACACCAGAAATTCTGGATTGAAGGAGCTCCTTTTTGATGTTCGATGCAGCTCAAATAAGCCTGAAGTAATGATCCGCATTTCCACTGCTTTCAAAAGCGAGTCTTGATAGGAGAATCAGTTACCCATGAAAATAGATGAAATTCACGGAAATGACCTAGTTTTACAATTCAATAAAACTTGCTATTTTCAACTCTGTAAAAGTGTTGCTCCTTGGAAGAGCAACTGGAAGAATTCTAAATATCATATCAACGTACATGTCTTCTTAAATGAGAGATGCTCTAAATGGAGTGGCAGTTATCTTCGGGGACAATTGTTTAGAAACTGGTTGATCACCTACCAGGAAGGACAGTGCCAGGGAATTACAAACCCAACACGCGGTGGGACGTCGAGGCGGAACTTTGCGGCGGGACACCTCTCAAGTGTCTGCTTACAGTTTTTCACACACAGATGGAGGTAACGTACAAAGTCAATAGGTACTGCCTCCTCTCCAATCCATCTCCCTACCCAGAGGCACATTTTTTTTAAAAAGATTTTATTTATTTTATTTTTAGAGAGAGGGGAAGGGAGGGAGACAGAGAGGGAGAGAAACATCAATGTGTGGTTGCCTCTCACATGGCCCTCACTGGGGACCTGGCCCGAAACCCAGGCATGTGCCCTGACTGGGAATCGAACCGGGACCGCTTGGTTCCCAGCCCGGGCTCAATCCACTGAGCTACACCAGCCAGGGCCCACAGGCACATTTTGTTAGATTTGTTTGAATCTTTCAGATGTGTTCTATGCACCTAAACTTTGTTTTATATATTAAAATTTCCTTACTTTATTACACTTGTTTTCTGTAAATTCCTTTTTTCACTTAATACGATTTTTCATTTTTGATGGTGTAACCCTCTAGTGTGGTACTAATAGTGAACAAAATGTGTTTCATGGTTACAAATAGCGCACCAGCAGGGTCATCTGTGGGTACTTCCACGGCACACGGTGGCACTAACTCCTGGAATTGCTAAACTGAGAAAATGCACATAAAGTTTCGAATAACTGCTCTTCAAAATCTCTGTACCATTGACAGTAGAAGAAAATGTGTCTCTTCACATTCTTGCCAGTTCTGGGAAGACTGTTTAGTCTCTGCCAAGCAGACGGCTAAAAAATGCTATGTTTTAATTTTGATTTCATTTCTCTGATTAGTAATCGTATCTTTATAGGTTTACTGGTTATGTCTATTTTTTTTCTGAATATCTGTTAAATTCTTTTCCGGTTTTTTCCTTTGTTTTGTTTTGTTCAATTCTTTTAGAGGCTCATAATGAGATACATATGAATAAAATTATACAACTGAATGTTTGAAAAATAACCCAGTGAGGAAATGGAGAATGGGAAGGGGCAATGACAGGTAAAACAAAATAATAATAGATAATAAATAGATAATATAAATAGATAAATATCTAATAATAATGAGTTTATCATTTCTGAGGCTGGGTGACAGGGACCTGGGGGTTCATCATATTATCCTCTTTTGTCTGCTTTAATTTTTTCCTAATAAAAGTTTAAGTAATCTGCTCATTTTTTTCTCTTAAGATGTTCATATTTAGTATTTCTGAGTGTTTAGTATAACAACACTTTGTGGAATAAAGAAATCTGCTTCGTTACAGACTGTAAATAACCACCCAGCTTCTTTCTACGGACAGAGAGCCCAATACTATTATCGATAATCCATCCCCTCCATGTGGAAAACCACATCCTGCACTAATCTCTTCTGCACAAGTTTATGTCAAGACTTCCGTTTTGTCCCATTGACTTGTCTCTGCGTGTGTTGTGCAGTTTTAATTTCTACACCTTTACGTTTCTTTAGATTTTTTCAGGCTATTCTTACCGAATGATGTTTCCAGAATGACTTCAAAATAGTAAGTGTTAATGTTCCTCTACTCAAAACATGCCTCCCTGCATTGCTGCCTCCCCAGCAAACTGTAACTTGGTTTTCTCTTCCGTGTATTTCCGCGTTGCTACCTGGGGCCTCATCTGCTGCAGGCGGACTCGCGTCACTTGACACGCTGCTACTAGCGCACAAACCTTAGCTGATTCTTTTCTCAGTGTAAAAAATATTTTTTTTAGTTACTGTGAAAGGTCAAGCTGCCAAAACAGACTGGCAGAACATTTGAACACCACCATTTATATAAGCTTTATTTTATAAATAAGCACCTGGCTAGAAACTCCACAAAGGAATGTGTCATAATCAGTGTGAAGCAAAGGGTTTTAAATATAATACACTAATTTTAGTCACAAGCCTTTTAGTTTTACTTTAGCAATCTACAGCTTGTAGATCTAAGTCAAAGGCAGATATGACTTAAAGAAGAAAAACATCTTTTATGTGGCTTGATCAATTTATTAGAAATAACCGGCAACGAGCATCTGTTTTCACAGAGCAACTGTTACATTAATCTGTGTTAAGTCGGCCTCAAAGCACTCGGATCCCGCTACAGGATGTGGGTGTAACAGGATCGCACCGGGAACACCTGATAGGGCCTTACCCATACCAGGTCAGAAGGACGAAATGGAGAAGAGGGAAAGTCTATCCTAGAATCGAAACATCAAAAACCCGGCAGCCTCTTGGGTTTGTCTTCAAAAACGCAGTCTCTCCCCACCCGGATGGACTCCCCCACCCTAAAATAAAACCGACTCCAAATGAAAAACAGACTGCCCCTGCTCACATTTTGTGAATGAGTGAAATCTGAGAGTCACTCGAAACCACCAAAGGTACACGGTGACTTTCTCCTGAATCTACTGTCAGCATGAGCTCAGTAGAGAAGTACACCGATAAAATGTGAACAGAAGTGCACATTTCAAATACAGTCAATGCCGTGTGTGAGCAGGTCCAGCTGTCGGTCCCGATTACTACCATTTCAAACAGCTTCTGCAGGTGTTAGAAGCCACAGGTCCCTTCAGAAAGATCTCAGTTAACTCCTTCCCCGTCCCCTTCCATATGTGGTTAAACAATCCCTTTGTTTTCAAAGGGGTTTGCAGAAATGTCTGCAAGATAGCAGCCAGGAATCCAGGGGCTGTCTCCAGCTGGTCCCAGCAGCCAAGGCTGTCCCTTGTGCAGGGTCACTGCTGCAAAAGTCAAGGAGGGGCAGAACTAGGAGGGGCAGGAAAGTGGACAAGCGGAGAGCTGCGTCCTGGACACACATTATTTAGATTCCTTTCCGAATGGGCTTTCTTCTGGGTCCAAAGGCATGTTCAACTCTTAATAGCCAGGCTATACAAAGTTGAGGCAGCATCTTAAGTCAGTCAGTCCTGTTTTCAGAGCTCAAAAATGTCACTGATGAAATGTTGAGATGCAAAAGCCTTCCAGCCATCTGATAGCACTGAAACGTGAGGCTGGGCAGGCAGAGCCACAGGCAGCTGGGCCTCTTCTGCAGCCTCTGCCTCTCTGCGGGGGTCAAGGACAGTGCTGAAGGGTCCAAGAAGAGATGTTACAAAGAGGCTTACGATGAAAATCAGAGCCATTATTCATTCAGGGCCTACTATGGGCCCAGCTCTGGGCTTTGTCACTTACTCTCAATTCGATTTTTCTCCCAACCAACCAATTTCCAGATACTTTTCAGATGTGGAAATTTAGCTTTGGGGAAGTTAAGTCATTTTCCTGTGGTTAATAACTCCAGTTATTGAAATGAATTGTGACTCAAATCCAAGATCTGGATGACTCCAATATCTGCAGTCTGGATTATTTTATGTGGGTTTAAAAGAAAAAAAAAAAAAAAAAAAAGATTGGGATGGAAGGAGTTTCGTGGAAGGGAGGGAAGAGATCATGGGAAGACATCAATGTTCTTGAAGCCCCAGTAGGTGAGTGAGGGTGGAGGGAGGGAGGGAGAGGCAGCCAGGAACTGAAGCCTGAGCAGTTCAGCCCTGTCCCTTATCACGTAGCCACTGTAATCGTTTCCTTCCTCAAGGAGCTAACTGCCCAGTCCAGGAGGAAACACTGGCTGGACTCCACCCATCATTCCATTTTGCTCGAGGCAGGAGAAATGAACTGAAGACAAAGTTTGAAGCGGGCTGAAACATGAAACCTGCTTGATACATGAAATGGGGAAACCAGTAGATACTTTATGGGCTGCAGTTGAGGATGATGCGAAAAACACTTCCAACAGTGCCTGGCTCTGAGAAAGAGCTATATACTTGATTATTATTATTACTACAAAAGCCAAGAAAGTGCCTATTTTTACATAGGCCAGAAATAGAGGTGTTTAATCCAGAACTAACAAATCACAATATGACATGACTAACTGCCAAGTTTCTAATGCAAGTTCTTTCGGTTGGGACCAAAAAAGCTCACAACAAACCCAAAATAATAAGTACAAGACAGTATTTCTCCTCGCTTAAAATTTTCAAATACACAGGCAAAGATGAATTATTATATACCCTAAGAGGTCTTTTAAATGTTCAGCATCCAGAATGTCTTCCATGAATTCATCTTTATTAAAAGATACATACTTCTCCATGACTAAGTATATTCTGTATGGATGTCTAGTTACCATTAGTTTAACAAATGGCTCATCAGAGTGAACTGTCACTGATAAATTATAAATACATAATTGTTAGGGTGACTGTAACAGTTCATGGACCTTCTCAGACACCTCAGCTGCCACCTCACAGCCTTTGCATTTCTGTTCCTACCAGCTTGAATACTTTATGAAAAAAAAAAAAAAAGTTTTTCCTCTACCCTCTTAGGCTCAGAACTAGGGCAATGCAAGTTAAACTGACAACAGATCAACAGGAAAAAAGGCATACAAATTTATGTCATGTTAATATTTTGACCTGAGGTAGGGGTCAAAAAGCTTATAATCCATTTTAACAAAGAGCAGCAAACTGTGGAGACACGAGAAGACAAAGGAAAAAAGGTTTGGGCTTCTGGCGGTGAGATTTATTCATTGTGTACTTACAGTACTGTATTTATTTAAAACAACTGAAGAATAAACAACATAGTCTTTTCTCCGAAAACCAATAACAGGAAATGTAGCTATAAAAAACTAGTTAACAGACCAAATAAATAAGCAAAGATTCATGGGTCTGGCAGGATGAGTTCCACAAGACCCCGTAAAGGGTTATATGGAAGAGGCATCTCAGCACGCGTTGCTAAACTGAAAGACAAATTTCGTTCTGCTGGTGGCCAAAGAGTCATACCTTTGGGGACTTCATATTGTACATGTTTCTGACTTATTTTTTAATCACATAACATCAGGAGCGACTTTAAGAGCAGAGAAAGGGGAAGGGGGCCCTTCACTGACATCTGTGTAGTTGCCTAACCAACTACTGCTCCCATGAAACGGCTCCAGTCAACCACCATCGCAGTTCCACTGATGTCTGCCTTCGAGTCCCGGCGGTGTTTGCCCGGCTAGTCCAACTCTTCTCACAGCCAAACCTTTTCCTACAGGAAGGGTCGTGGAATTACTAAAGTAAGAGCATAAATTTAATTGTGAAGTCAGGTTTTCCTTTGAATTCTTTGTTAATCTTTATGTAATCTGTTCATCCCGTTCTCTCTCGGTACTACTTGACAGTTGAAGGGTCACCGTGTTAATAAACGCTCCTCAGGAGCAGCAATTTAGATCAGTCAATACTTACAATATTAATGAGTTTTTGGCAAACAGTCCTTCCCTACATCATCACTTACAGCCTGGGTTGGAAATGCCAAACACAAAACCCCACAAGTCTATGATTATATAGCCCTCATTGCCCTAAACAAATTCATATATCCATTAAAACTTATATTTACAAAGAGCGTATAATGGCATGAGATTTACTGTTAAGAAATAAAATGCAATATATAAAATGGGTGGTAAATTGTGCATATTTTCTCTAAGTTACCTGCAATGCATTTGTAATATTGTACTTTTCTCACTCAGAAAATCTACTTAAATATAATTTTACAAATGACTCCTCAAACATTTTAAAGTTCTAAACTTCCGTTCCACTTGGTTATATTTACTGTGAAAAATGTAGGTAAAACTGCTAGAAAATTTAGGTGGATTTTTTTTTTAAGTTTAAAGACAATTTTTCAAAATATACTAGACAACAGCCAAAAGAAATGCAGCTACCCCTGTACTTTTAACTCATTCCTTTTAAGTACCGTCCCATGCACCGGCACTTGCAAAATGCAATTGTTTCCATGGTGGAATAGGAAGACAATACAGTATATGCTTAACTTGAACATCGTAATGTCTCTGTGGGGAAAGCCTGGCCACAGGTGAGAAGTCTTAAGGTTCAAATAGAAAAATTGTTCCATTTGACACTAAATCTAAAATCACTAAATGTAAATCACACGAATAAACTTACACTCCCTTCAAAGAAAGCACTTTTATACAACTGACAACATCCAGGTTGACGAGTGTTTTAGGAGTGAAATGGAAAACAACTTCCAACTCTAAAAGTTCCCCCAACGTGCAGTTTCCTATTGTAAAACAAACACTTGAGAGCAACATGATCCGGGAGCACAGGGATCCCTCACCCCCGCCTTCCCAACCCCCCACACCATGCACAATGCTTTCCACATTTGCTTACCTTCTGAAAATAACATGCCAGAAAAGATTGGGCTTAAGTTGTCAAAAAATATCAGACTTTAAGAATAATTGGGCAAGAATTACGGGCACACTCGGGCAGCCTTCCAAAAAATGAAAGAAAACAAAAAGCTTAACCCCAGTGGCCCCAGGAACAGACAACATGATGTGTAGGGTAATGCCCTGCCAACCTCTCCCTTCAGTGGGAAGCTGACGGCTCAACCAGCGCTCAGAGTCACATACCCTGGGTCCCAAAGGGTGCCCCCAACTGGTCTTCCAATAGTGCCCACACCTAAAAAGACAAACTGTTCACTAGACCCAGAGTCATCTCTTATTACTCTTCCACTGAAAGATCTAGATATGCCCGGTAACTGTATTTACCCAGCCACAGAACAGAGATTTGTCCAGATGAGGTCATGCCTTCCGTAGTGGGCCAGATTTTCTTTAGGCCACTGGCTCACATTTAGCTGATAACCCCTCAACGTCAGTCCACACAGAAGGGGGCAGAGCAACACGGAACAGAAAAAGGAAGAGTCAGGTGGTTGAAGAAAGAGGCTGGAAGTCAGAAGGCAGACCCTTAACATTCGAGTAGTATTAGGCAACTTAGTGTCTCCCAATCCCAGTTTCTTCATCTGCGAGATGAGGGGGCTTAGAAGGGTCTTATGGATACTACCTGCTCCAAAGCCTATGATTCGCGGCCTGGCCAGCAGCAGGTTGAGTTGGCCCTTCAAAGCCGCACTGTCCAAAATGGCAGCCACCAGCCACATGCAGCGACTGGGTACTTGAAATGTGGCTGGTCTGAATTCAAATATTCTCTACGGGTAAAATTTTGAAGACATAAAATGAAAATAAAAATGAGAGAATGCAATATATTTCATTAATAATTTGTGTAATGATCACATGCTGAAATATTTTGGATTTACTGAAGGCAATAAAAATTAAATTAATTTAACTTGTTTCTTTTACTCCCCATGTGGCTACTAGAAAGTTTTAAATTACATTCATGGTGCCATTATACTTTTGTTGGACAGCGTTGCTTTAGAGTCAGGCCCAGGCTTTAAGTGAGGCCCAGGGGAATTCTGGGTCTTCAGAAGAAATGACACCATGTGAATGGAACACTGCCATTCCCTGGCTCTTCACCATTAGGCCTTGGAGCTTAAATAAAATACTACCTAAAAATGGATGTTTTAAAGTCACGCATGTGTTCTCTTATTTTACTCACTAACAATGAATCAATAGCAAGTAACATTGGGCCAAAAATAATCAATATCACTTCATTTACTCTAGGGCTAAATCTTAATTATCAACAGCAGGCTTGAAGTATAATCCTAAATGGATGTAGCTCTACAAAGGCACTCCTATCCTGTTTTCAGTTTCCTTTAAATTGAATATATAATTTTGTTTACTTCATGAAGATGATTACAACCTTTTTTAAAAAAACACTTTTGAATTTAATAGAAACAACTAAAATGAACTTGCATGGATGGACCACATTTCACTGGCATCTAATTAGAAACTTTTCCACTAATTACTAAAATCTGTATCAATTTATTTAATGTACTTTTAATGATCATAGAAGCAGCGATGGTTTCTGGAGAGCCTGTTTACTTAGAAATGCAACAGACTATGAACAGAGTCAATAAAATATTTATAAGAGTCAGGTAAGTCGAGAGTGAGTACACGGATACTCAAATATCCTTCCCTGAACATATTCTTGGACTGCCAACTTTTTCAATTAGGTGTTCTTAAATAAAGACATACATCTAATTGCCTATAAAATCAACTACCAAAGTCAATAAAGCAAGCTAACTCTGCAATCCAGAGCCAACTAAAGGCACACCCATTTCAAATTGGTCTTTAATTATTGGCCAGCAATTATGTCAAATATTTTCACATCTATAAATGCCAAACAGAAGTCAGAATAAAATATATGATCTTAGGGGATTGTTTAAATTGTCAAAGTATATAAACTTTATGATCATTAGGAAATCATACAGGAATTAAAGAACACAATTTTCCTGTATTTTCAAATTTGATCTCATATAATCTATAAAACTTTCACTTACATGGTATAATTATCACCTATTCTTCTTATGGGAAAAAATATAATTTCAAAATATGACCAGCATAACAGAAGCATACATTCAAACAAATATTGTCTACTCTTTCTCGGTAAGTATTCCAGAGACATAAGAACGGCCAACTGTTTTTCTGAAGGCTGTATTTAAAAATGAGAAGATAAAATATTTTCTTGATAGACATTCAAAATAAAAAGAAATACCAAGCTCTAAGATGGTCAGACTTGAACTAAGTTTTGATTACTCTTAAAGAGAACAAAGAGTTCAAAAAAAATATTCAGAAAATAAGTAAGAGTGGTGTTTGAGGAACCATAATATTTCAGACATTTCCTTTTTGATACCATCATGCATTATATGTCAGACTATTTGGACATATTTTAAATAAATCTTTAGGTAGGACAAACTTCAAATACTCTCTGGTGTTGATGATAATATCAAGCTCAGGACTCCAGGTTTTTCCCACATCTTTATTTCATCACATACTTTCATTACAATATTTCTTAAATATTTTTTTAATTTTATTTATTTATTTTTAGACAGAAGGAAAGGGAGAAAGACAGGGAGAGAAACATCAATGTGTGATTGCCGCTCACATGGCCCCCCCACTGGGGACCTGGCCTGCAACCCAGGCATGTGCCCTGACTGGGAATCGAACCAGCGACCCTTTGGTTCACAGCCTGTGTTCAATCCACTGAGCCACACCAGCCAGGGCTCATTACAATATTTTCATTTGACCACTTATAACATAACTGAAATAAACAATAGGTAATAAGTTTAAAAATGGCAGTCCCATTTTTACTGATATATTTTAATTTATATTTATATCAGTTCATTTTCCTCTTTCCCATAATTCTTTCCATTCTGTTGTAATAACACAAGTGAACACAGGCTATGTAGCAACAGAAAAGAAGTTGAACATGGAGGCAAATCTACCTTACAAGAGGTTCTCCATATCATGCTTTTCTGAAAACCTCAAAGCTTGTTTTATCTGCTATTCCTTTAAAAGAACAAGCACAACAAAGTCGCTTTAGGGGAGTGTCAAGATCAAATAAAAGATAGTTTACTAGCAGAGAGAATAAACTGACACTATCCCCAGAGCTGGTGGGATAATTTCTTTTTCCATCATTCTGATTGGAAGCATTTCACAGAATCACAGTCTGAACCATCTTGGTTACAATCAGGCAGTGTGAAAGCTCAACTCTTGGGTGTTTCTGCCATAAAAATGAAAAAGCATTCCCCATCTCCTCCTCCACTGTTCCCCAACGATGTGCTTCCTACATGCTTAGCTAGCAAAGAAGTGGGCAAATCTAAAAAACCTACTGTAATTACTCATCGGAAATCCTTCCTTTGGTTAAGTTCAAATCCCCTAAAGACCATATCTTTTGTTCTGACTTCTGTTCCGCTTTTATATAAGAATAGAATGGTTATTAATCTACTCATTTCCTCTACATCCCAGGATGACAACTGTCACCTAACATCCTCTCTCTCCTTTATCCTTCAAAAGAAAGCCTGGAATGTATTACTGGTGGTATATGCTTCCAGCTAATAAACCACATGTACCAGCCTCCCTTGCAGCTAGGTGCTACCATCCTGCTAATGAGATTAAGCAGACATTGAGAAGTTCTGCAGAGTCTCCTAAACCTAACTGACTGAACCACTGTCATTAATGGCTATCCCCACTATAGGAACATTTACCAGTACAACAGTGCGGAGAAAATGAAGCTCCAACTCATCAAGACATTCAAAGCCCTGAATCTCCTACAGTTTACACCATCTCTGCCACCCACACATTTTCCTAGCTTCCCATATTCAATCTCTATACCTTCACTGTGTGGTCTGTCTGGAAGCCCTACCATGCTCTAGTTAACCTCCACTCATCCTTGAAAACCAGTTCAAATGCTGCCTGCCTTTGCTATGAAGACTTGTACATCTCCATTCTTTCGTTGTAGCCTTTGCCACAGTGTACCTAATTACTTCTGCATCTCTTCCCCATCAGGGCGCAAAATCCTTCAAGGCACAAACTGAATTACTTCTCTTTTTACACACAGCCCTACCTAAATACCAAGGCTCCCGCGACTAAAACACAGAAGGCATCTGGTGTTATGTCCATAAAATAAATGAGGTTTTAAAAAATTTAAGGTAAGTAGGAGAAAAATACAATGAGATAAGTTAACAATAAAAAATATGCAATGGAGTATACAGATGTTGTATTTTAAAGCTGTACACCTGAAATTTACATGTTATTAACCCATGTTACCCAGACAAATTCAATTTAAAAAATCATAACTCTAAATTAGTGTCAATATCACAGAAGTCAATCACAAATGCCCAGAAAAATCCTGGAGCAGAAGCAGAACAGAGGAATACATAATTCAAACCTCC
Organism: Micronycteris hirsuta; assembly: GCA_004026765.1. NCBI lineage: Eukaryota > Metazoa > Chordata > Mammalia > Chiroptera > Phyllostomidae > Micronycteris > Micronycteris hirsuta. The sequence goes on along the minus strand of PVJI01001186.1, from coordinate 12,883 downwards.
AGTTAAACATCCTTCATTAAAACTTCCCCCCGTCTGCTAACAGAATAATCGATCTATGGGGCTTGCGTTTGTGTTTTACGTTCCCACTCTGAGATGAAGGAGCAAACAAGCAATGAAGTCATGTGTCTGACTTTTTAAAAAGTATAAATAATGTAACACATTGTAAGAAAGCTTTAGAATGCTGTTTTAACTACTGTCTTTTTTTTTCTCCATGAAGAAAAACTTACATGAACATTTTTCTCTCATTTCTTTATGAAATCAGTAACTACAACCAGTAACACATACATACAAGAAATACTCCAAACAAACAGAATACTTCCCACCTGTTGTCCTTACAATATGACTCAGAAAATGTGCAATGATTCAAATTTGACCTTTGAGTCCAGCTCACAAAAGGCAAAGTGAAATATTCAAATGACAAATACAGTGAAGGAAAGGCATTGCCTGGGAACAAGATAGGTCTGCATTCTATCTTGATTAAGTATGCTTTCCCTGCCACCGAATTCATTATCTTTGTCCTGGATATCTCGAATGACCATGCTGATAAATTACTCTGTCCCTAGTTCCAGGGACATGTACTGCCTTAATGACATCTTTATCCAGAAGCTTTGCTTCTACTGTGTTTCAGCCATCCAGTCACATGGCTGCCCTCAGAGGATTTCTTCCTCTCATACATCACTGAACAGGTATGTAGTAATCCCCAAACTGCAATTTTATCAAAAATGTACTCTTGAAAGCACAGACGGTCACAATTCCTCAGACCAATAGCAATATATAAACTCCTTCACATTCAAACACCCTATCAGTAGGCCAAGAACCTCCTCAACACCCAACAACTATAAGATTTTAAAAATTGACTTACAATACTTTTCTTGGATTTAAATCCCTAGATTCTGTGGTGTAAGAAGATTTAACACAATACCAAACATCAACACCAAGCCTGAGGAAACACTAGCAAGATACAAGGCTAATCATAATGACCTTGATTAGATTTCCAATGCCTGTCAAGTTAATAGCATATAGGGCTTCAAACATTTGAACTTGAAAAGCACAATTCTTTTAGAGCAAGGAAGTAACAATTCAATTTTTTTCTTAAAGGGCAATTTTAACCCTGGTTCACATTAAAGTAAAATATAAATATTAGCTGTAAAGAGGTAAAAAAGCAGCAAACCAAAAAAAGACGATAATGAAATTTTCATTTTGATGGCCATTCCATGTAAGTCCAATACCCAATATTTTCTTCCTAAAATCCACTATCTTATTCAAACAAAATCCTTTCTAGGCACCCTCAACTGAAAGTGTCTCAGTCAATGAGAGGATAGAGGAAATATTTCAAGAACTAGGTGTTTCTCTGTTAGCCCAATTTCTGAAATAAGAGGTGTACATAACTGGTCACTATTAAGTTACTGACAGCATTTATAAAACCTTTTCACAATAAAATGTTCTAGAAGATGAAAAATAAATCTTATTTAAAAGGCTTTAATTTTCTCTCTAAGCTTGGAATTAGGTGTCATTCACATTTTTTTTAACATAAGAGAAATGAACTCAACTTTCAAGAATCAAGCGCATCATTCTTTACCACCACCATGTAAAGCCGCTTAAGTACTCACTGAAAATATTTGTCAAAAATTTAGTAAATGTAAGGCATTGCAGTGAGTGAGGAAATAAACTATAAGAAACTGTGATCACAATCAATACTAACTTCTCTCCCTCACTATTTCTGTTTTTGGTATTTAACCATTCCAGACTGGAGCCATTGTCCCCAGTTACTATAGAGTCCCTCCTCCAGATGTCAAAGCTTACACTGGGGTGGTGACCAGATTAGAGGACTTTCCTGGTAACATCACAAAAGATATCACACCCACAACAGATTTCCTTGTAGCAGATCCCTTAACTAACTTAATACATTCCCAGTCCTCCACTATCTCCTGTTTGTCTGCCCCTTACTATACTGTAAGCCCCCAGGGGGGCAAGGGACCTTCGAAATATTTGTTAAATGAAGGAGTGAATTCCCTTTTCTGGGTGTGCCCATAAAAATCTAGGTTTCTCTGTATAAAAATAAGCTGGTAATTTTTCCATAGAAACCTGATTTTAATTTTAAATTGTTAATTTACTTAAGTATCTGTGAATAATTCTTAGAATAATTAGCCTGCATATTTGCATGTTTTTATGGCAGCTTCTAAAGTTAAGAACTCATCTCCTGTATCTTCAAACAAATATTCTGCAATGATGAAACTGTATTTCTTTTAAACAGAGCCTAATAAGCAATTAAGAGCATCAGTATTAGGGTTATTGGCTCTCAAGTACCACTTTTCGTGTGATAGGTTTTAATGTAGCATCTCCAAAGCTAAGATTTTAAAAAACAATTACATCAGTTTTAGATTCTCAACCTTCCAAGTAAATGCAGATTTTTCTGAAAGATGAAAAAATCAATAAATATGGTTAGGAAATAGAGCACATCTATCTTCATCATGTGTGTCTATTAATTCCATTACAAAACGAGTCAGTGGGTATTTATAAAAACAGTAATTATGCTTTTGAAAATGCACCCAACAGGAGGAACAGATATAAAAATTCCTTTTTGGGGGACTAATTAAGCCTCATTAAAAATACTAGCTTCTTTATTCTTGATTAAAAATAAAAATTTTTTGTTGCCTCAGCAAATTTTATTGTAATCAAGCACATGCAGACGTGAAAAAACTAAACAAACGAGTTTGTGGTTAGCAGAGTAAGAGGTCAAGTCTCAAAGTACACAAATCTCGCTCATGGGTGGGATTAAACCTCGTTTTTCTTCCCGTAAAGTGTCTCCACAGGATCAAACTATGGTACGGTCATTAAAGCTCTGAAAGTTAACAAAGCCACAAGAGTAATAATGCATTTCTTCACTTAATACAAATGACTTCTCTTGACACAGCAGATCTCTCATTCTCATAATATCCTTTAAGGGCAGCCCCGACCTGAGAACTGAAGGGTCACCAGTTCAATTCCCAGTCAGGGCACATGCCTGGGTTGCGGGCCAAAGTCCCCGGTGTGGGGTGTGCAAGAGGCAGCACACACACTGATGTTTCTCTCCCTCTCTTTCCCCTTCCCCTCTCTCTAAAAATAAATAAATAACAATTTCATATCAACAAAATAAGTCACCAAAGAAAGTAACTTTTTTTTTTAGCTCAATCTAATGTCTTAGCTAAAAATCATGTGAACTTGGGAAGAAAAATCAAAAAGAGAAAGACCATCTGGAAATTAAGAGACACAAACACTGGTGACCATCACTAATAAGACCTTCAGAATTCTAGAATCTGTTCATCTATAAAACAGGCTTATCGTTCTTTCCCTTTTTCCAACATGTTTATCTTGCTTATTCCTTATCTCTGTTCAGTGACCCTTATAGATGCGGCTGTGATACTATCTCATTCATTCCTCCCTGTATCTATCTGGGCAGGATGCTTATTATGAGCATGCAATAATTACAGCGTCCCACTTAAACCCACTTTTCTTTTTTTGATTGAACAGGACAGTGCTAAATACAAGAACTGGTGCGACAAAAGACCAGAGATTCCTTGGGACTTTGCTCATTGATTCTTCAAGGTGTCACCCACTAACCACAGCTTTCTTGTACTTGTACTTTCTTTCTTGTACAAGACACCACTTTCTTGTACTCTCAAACATCCTTGGCCTAATACTGAAATTGAGCTTGAAAACTCTTCTTTTATAACAAATGAAGATATGTTCATTTTAAAAGTCTTTTCATCAAGCAGTAGCTCACTATACGGTGTAAAAGATGTGACAGCCATCAGATGACTAGTGGTGTCGTTCATTTGATTTTGAAAACACGTGTCCTGCAGAAACGCTGCCTTCTCGAGCAGCCTGGTTTTCGGTTTCCTCACACTCTGGTGAAGATCATTTCAAGCTTCCATTCCAAGAGCAAACATCTTTGCTGGCATAGGAAATCTTTCACTTCTGCCCAGATTGGCAAAGCTTGTTTATTCGTTTTTCTAGAAAAGATTTTGCTGACAACTAAACTAAACCGAGTTGTTCATAGCTGCTTGCACAGAGCAGACAGTCACCTAATAGCTGAGTTAATAACTGAGCCAGCAATATCAGGACGCGTGGCAAGCTGCCAGTATGCACGCATTTAAAACAGGTCTTCCCCATTTGCGTAAACACTCTTTATGCTTTTTAGACGTTTATGTGCAGTTTAAAATTTCTAATGAGCATGAATTACTTTAATGTTTAACAAAAAGCCAACTGAAATATAAACTATACATATTTAATAAATAAAATTTTACATGTATTCTAAAAATTTTATCTGTACCATGTTATTTTTAAATTTAAATCAAATTCATTTGTTCTTAATAGAGAACAAACTTGCCAGTTTCTTGTAACAGTCTTACCTGGTTATTAAATGTACTAGCCAATAAGTGGAAAGTCAGCTTTTTTTTAACTTTCAACTATGTGTGAGACTTAAATACATCCATTTTACATCATCATCATAAAAAGTGTAGTAACTAATGCACAGAGCTGCCATGCCATCATGTTACATGCATACTAACTCATACACTGTTTCAAGTATTTTACATATGTACTGCCCAATTATCTTCAACAACCATAAACTTTATTATCCCCATTTTACAAGAAAAAAAGCAGGCAGAGAGCTAGCCCCTAGTCAGTAGCTCAAACGGGACGAAGTCGAGGTTTACACCCAACCAATCTTGCCCCAGCCCCTGTTCTAGATCAGTGAGGGCTGCCACCTTCCCTGGACAGGTGAGAACCTCAATGACTCAGATATCTCACTGGTATCAGCCAGACAAATGCAGGAAAATTCCACACTTTCCTCATTGCTGAGCTTTTAAAAACCTCTCATCTTCCCCATTTCAACCACTGCCTTCTTTGATAAAATACTATAATCCTAGCAAAGTTCAAGCTAAATCTCTACTGCACGCTTAAAAAAAAAATGTAGCCACACAAACTAAATCTAAATAAAATGGCCTCTTAGCTCCCTTTTTGCCAACTAAGATTTCACTCGTGTGAACCTGAATCCTCTGTATCCACCCCAGTTTAAACAGCTAAGTAAACCATTAAGCATCACTTTTTCATAGAACTACAACTGATGAACATAAGCAAGCTTTTTTTTCTTTTCCTTTTTTTAATGAAATTGCTTTAATTGCTTTAAATTCAGTTTTTGGTGGAGTTCTACTTCTCAAAGGGTACCAGATTAATCAAAATTAACCTGAAGAGGAAAATTCACTAAATATTTTCTCAAAGAAAAACACCAGTGTCCTCACTGAAACGGTTATTTCTTAAGCTATCCACATTAAGCTGAAGAAACAGTTACATAACATTTTCCTCTTCATTATGGGTTTCATTTGTAAATTCAATCTGAGGGCTTAGGTACCGTTTGCTTTCCTTTTTATAATAACAAAAAAAATTAAGTAACAGGCATGGTATTGCTTAAACTTGCTCTGCGTTCAGGGAGCGTGTGCATTCTTTCACCCCAGCTTCCTGCACCCGCCACCCCCAGTCTTCTTCCCATCACTCAGGAGGACGTATCGGTGCCCTGGCTGGGAGATACGGCGTGACAGCATTCCCCAGGGTTTGCAGATGACATTCAGCATCAATCCCACTCCAAATACTTGTATCTGGGAACCCACTAAGAGAAGGAAACCATTTCATAGTCAAGTTGAACACGGAGAGGTAAAAAATAACCCACCAAAAAAAAAAAAAAAAAGAAACGGTTTATCTTCTCCACCTTCCTCGTTGCTGCCCAGTGAACCACTGTTTTTGTCACATCCTTCCTGAGTCAAGGTCTTACTGAAGATACAGGGCTCTCAGATCCTGCCTGCAGCCCCTTACCTTAGACCCCTCAACTCCCCACTCCTCTCCAGAATGTTCCCTACACTTTTCCTCTCCGTCTCGCCCAGTCATAATTCACAAATATATGTTTATAATCATTTCTGTATGGTCTGTCTTCCCCACGAGACTGGAAGCTTCATGAAGGAAAATACTGTTTTCTTCATCATGGTATCTTAAGAGCTGTGGGACAGGACTTGGCCCCAAAAAGAGGATCAATAAAAATGCTCCCACTAAAGAGCAGATGGAGAGATTCATGAAATCAACCCCCACACTTGCTCATCTTTTGTTGTTAAAGAACCTTCTCTGTGCCTGACTGGTTCTAAACGGTGGGGGGAGGGCGTGAAAGGTGAAGACAAAGGCCCTGCCCACCCCTCCAGGTGAGATACAGTGTGTTTGGGTGTCTGTCTGGGACGGGAAAGGTGGAGAGAGGCTTGTAAACTAAATAGCTTAACCCATGCCCTAGACCAGCGGACAGACCTGACTGAAAATGAACTACTAGAAAACTCTCCAGTGTGGAGAGCAAGACCGATAAAATGGCATTGGTCTGGTCAAGATACCATAAAGTAGGTAAAACAAAGAGGAATCACTCATGTCAACCAAAATGGCCATCAGTCAGCCATGACACTTTGGTTCAAGAGGGATACTATCTAAGTCAGAGCAGACACGTCTAGCAAGGAGACACACTTAGGGTATCTGCACATGTGATCAGAGCAGACACGTCTGGCAAGGAGAAACACTTAGGACATCTGCACACATGATCAGAACAGCCATGTCTGCAGATCGGGACCACCCATAGATAGGTTCCTGGGCAAATTCCCCACTTGGCATCAGGAGTGGCAAGACATTTATCAAAAAGACCCAGAAGGGTGGAGTACACCACTTTCAAGATATAACTGAGGCAGGCTCCAGATCACTGCTGAGAGAGCCGAGCTCCACACACCAGAGCGCTGCTCCATGCCACGCTGATCTCCCTTGGCATCGGCCACTGGAGGCTCTGCCCTGCTGGACTGAGGACTTCCTCTGCCCTCCTGCCCACCTGGCTCTGGAGATCCTTTCTTGCAAGATGCTGATGACTCCCTTGCCCACCATGCTGTCTCCCGGACCTGCAGACTGAGACTCTAGGACTTGGGTTCATTATCCCCCATGGATTGCTGTGTGTGTGAGTGCTGTATTTCTCTTAGACTGTTAGAAAGTGAGTAGGGTATTAATGTATGTTGATGCTCTACTTTGAGTGAACCTGCATTCAATAAAAGCTGAATAAATAGAATAGTTAACGGTGTGTGACTTTTGCCTATTCCTTGGTGCCGGGCTGCTTAGCAGGCAGCTAGCTGAGCAGTTGCCTGGCAGACTTATAGCAAAAACTACATCACAAACAGATGCTCCTGATATCCAGGATCATCTCACCCTATTGTTATTATTTATTCTTTAAATATACACTTTTACTCAGAGTGCCACTTAATTTGTACCTTCCTCCTGGTACTTAAGATTTTCTATTGTCTTTTATAATGAATCTTGTGCCTGTCTTATTTACTCTGCAAACTTCCTGCGAGTTGGAGTGAGGGTGGGGAGGAATGGCGTGGATACAAACTAAACCTTACATCTTGGAAATCTGCATCTAAAGCACATTGATAAGGTTTATCTTTGCATTCCATACTTGATATAACAAGGCAGAGATCAAAGAATCTATTATTATAGATGCTCTAAGTCTCTTTAAGATAATAATATTTGTCTCCACCTAGATTACATTTGCACAAACAGAATGCACATTTCTACAGAACCTGATCACAATTCTTCAATGGTAGCTTAGTGATCACATAAAAAAGTACATAACAGATACGCTGATTTATAGAATAACTGACACAAATACCTTCACCCAAGTATCTGTATGGAAGTCTCTAGTAGGCCATAAACAGCACCGTAACACAGGGGATCCTTCAGAAACACAGAGAAAGCCTTGTCCATTGAGGAACCCAATTTTCCTACAAACAGATAGTCAATGCACCACATTATGTTCATTTTTCAATTGGTTATTCCTAACTTAACCTTGTGATCTCTTTAGTTGCATGTTCCTTTTCATTTCCTGTCAGAACCAGAGATCTTCAGTCTCTCGGGAGTACTTGTCTGTCATACTAATAGCGTCGTCGCAAGTGCCATTAGGCGCCTCTGTTGGTTAGGGCGACAAAAGAGAAGCTTTTGTGCCCTGCTGGTTATCATGACTTTCCACTGATTAGCAAGAAACTCCTCATAGATTCAGCATCAAATCTTGGCTTCAACAGCCTATGTGCAGGTGTCTGTCTTTAAGGCAGTACTCGTCAGTATGGATAGGTTTCTACAATCTTGCATTAGCACCACCATCAAAGTATATAACTGTGAGCAGGTTAGGTCCCCCAATATAGGAAAAAAAAAACTTTAAGGAGAAGCAGGTTTAAGGAATAAGAGTAAATGTCAGGTGTTTTTTTTTTTTTTTAACTCATCCTCTATTGAAACACCAGGCAAAATCATCAGCCCATGTAATAACACTTCCACCCCAAGCTGAGGTCCCTTATCACTGCCCTTATTGGTTTCTTTTTTAGAGACACCTGCAGCAGACCTATTTTCTGAGCCCTACAAAAGACAGTCAAGTCATAATTACATCTTTTCAGTGGACACAGATACAGCTGGGTAAGTCCCCCTCAAACCTCATTACCGTGAAACAACACTGTTCCAGCAATGCTTGGAAAAATGGACTAATGTGAATCTCACCTCCACCCTTTGCAGGAGCTGTCTATAACCAGTAAACACGCAAAAAAGATGGCATAAAAAGCAAAGCAATGAAATCAATAGGCTAAAAAATAAACTGAATCACATTTGCTTACGTGCTGCCTCTTTTTATGCAGAAAAAATAATTGCTCAGTAAAGTTCAATTTTTTTTTGCCTAAAGCTTCAAATATAAAGGTTATGGTATGACTTTAATTACTTAATTTGTGTCTTTAAATGTGGTAAAATAATCAGGAAAAAATAATTGTAGGAGTAAATTTAAGTCATGGGAGAAACGAGAATTCCCTTAATTAAATGCCTTTTTTTTAAATATGGGAAACCAGGTTCTTTAACTCTTAAAACAATTTGCCTTAACTAGCCCTAAACCACCTCCTGAGCTACTTGTAGGTAAAAGACATGAGGAAAGTTCAATGACCTCGTAAATTGGGGACTAAAAACTGTAATGGTGTGATAGTCTGTAGCGTCTCAGTGAAATTACAGAAAAACACTTGTCTGGAAATTGTTTTTTTGGAAAATTACCATGAGGTAGGGGAACAGGAGGGGGGAGAAATGGGGAGGGGAGGTTGCCAATGGTAAAATACCTAATGGGAGCCCACCGATGCGAAATGCACCTCCTCTGCTCCAACTGTCACGCAAACAAAGTTCTAAGCATCTTTAGATAAAAGGAAAAACAGTCTTTTTGCACAAGCGGTAGAGGAATGTTCCAGAGTTGGGTAAATGGGGAAGACTTGTTATACACCTAGTGGTGGGTGCATTTCGCCAGGCTGCAGCCTCCACACAGCTTTTCTTTGCTGCACTGCAGAGGCGCCATCTTCTCCGTCTTAATCTTCACTCAATTCAATCCTTTTATCTGCACCCTAAAAAAAGACTCGGAGGACCCTCCCCAACAGCCCGCGCCCCCAAGGGGTTCTACACCAGAGTGCCCAGCGCTGCCAGGGAGGAGGCCTCGCCTGAATCAGACAAACGCCTCCTTTGATGCACAGGAGAGGAGAGCTCGTGACTCCGCACCACTCGCTACAGCCCTTTCCATTGCACACCCCGCTCTCCGTGTATTTCTCACTAAAGACTTCACAGCCCCGCACAGAATTAGCAAGTCTCAGAGGTGATGGGGGGGTGTGAAGCGGTCCCAGAGAGCCCCAACTCCTCGGGGAACTGATGCGCAGCGCCAGGGCTGGAAGTCAGGCGGGAGCCTCGGTGGCGCACAGACTAATGAGGCTCGCGCCCCGGGCTGGCGAGGGCGGGGTGTCGCGGCTTTTGTTCCCGGGGACATTCTCCTTCTCCGGAAGAAGCTGAAGGTGCGAGTGAACGCCCCGGACTTCCAGGCTTGGGGAAGGTGCGAGGGGTCTGTGGGTCTGCGACCCCTCCCATCTCCCGAACTTAACACAAAAGGGAGACGCAGAAATGTACAAAGTTTGCCTGCGGAAGGTGATGCGCGACCCTGATAGGGGTCGCACTTAGGAGGCCGCCGCGAGTAGCCGCGAAGAGGAGAAGGCAGAGAAGATAGGGCAGGGGCAGGGACAGGGTGGTGGGGATGCAAAGGGAAGGTGAAACGGGGCGGAAAAGGCGAAAGGAAGTGGGGGGAGGGAGGCAGCTTTCCTAGCTGTCCCGACTCCTCCTCCACAGGGCCCGGGAGAAAGAGAAGGGCAGCGATTACGATTTGGGGACAGATACAGGGGCGCTGCATTTTCGGTTTTACTCCACGTGCTTCATCTGGATGTCTCTGGCCCCCACTCTAGACACTAACCCCGGGCCAGGAGGCAGGGACTGAGTCAGGATCTGGGCTCAGGATCGCCTCCTCTACTCGCCCCAGAGTGGCGCGGACCTGGGAGTCCGACGTCTCGCCCGCTCCCTCTCCGAGTCCCCAGGACAGGGTTGGGCCGAAGGCGGGGATGCGCAGAGCGCCCGAAAGTGGGGGCGTTGGGCGCGGAAGGGAGAGGGGTTTCTTCGACTGCCCCCCCCCCCGCTTCTCTGGATTAAAGACTTGCAGAGGATCGGCTCCACACTGTGCCCCCTCCCCCCGTTCCGAAGGGCGGCACCCACCTCCAGAGCCTGAACCGTCCAGGCGGCCAGCAGGGCCAGTGCCAAACGGGGCAGCATCGCGACCCTGCGCGGGGCACCGAGTGCGCTGCTGTGCGAATGCGGTCCGCCGCGCCCTTGCTCTGCCAGTGCTGCTGCCGCCGTCGCGGTCTCAGGTGGCCCGAGCGATCGCTGCTCCGGGTGCTCTCTCCCACTGCTGCCGAGGAAACTGACGGAGCAGGAGTCGGGCTGCAGGGCTTGGAGCCCCGGGAGTCAGCTGATCCGGCCCAACCCGCTCGGCACCCGACAGAGACCCCTAGCGGAGGCGGCGGGGAGCTGCGCGCGCTCCGGCCGGGAGGAGCCCCCGGCCCAGGCGCCCACAGGTGTAGCGCCCCCCGCCCCTCCTGCACCCTGCGCGCTTCCACTGCCGCCGGCCACCTGGTCCCCGGGAGCAATAGGTGGGGGCATCTGAGGCCAGGAGAGGGGCAGCGCAGGAGCAGGGGAAGGTGAGTCGTAGGACGTCTGGGCTCTAAAAAAAGTCGGGAGCGCTCCCCGCTCGTTCCCGTGAGCTTGACTCATCTGACCCCGCAGGCCTTTCGGGGATGTCGTATAGAGGGCTCCTGCTGGGGTGTGTTTTTGGCTTCATTTCGATTTTTGTCTCGACTTGGAGAAGTGGTGACGTTTTTAAGTGGGAATGGGGATGAGATGAGCTTAAAGGAAATGGAATGTCTTCTTCGCTGGTTGAGAAAGCAAACGCCTCACCCTCCCCCGCCCCCCCTCCTTCAAAAGCATACGAGAAACCTGGAATTTCTATCTTTAGAACAAACCAAAGGAAAAAGGAGCCGGACCTAGTGAAGAAGCTGGCGACCCATTTACTTATCCTTGAAAGAAAGGTTTTAAAAATTATTTTTTGTTTAATTGTTGAGATGGGGGGTGGTTCTTAAGAGAAGGGCGGGTCAACAGGGATTTTTTTTTTTTTTTTTTTTTGGTCAGGCAGTGATGGAACATACATCAGAGATGGAGGGGTGTGAAAGTTAGGAGGGAGGGGTCTGTAAAGATGGTTCTTAATTGACCACCGTAACTAAGAACTTCTGACCTCAAACTCTGTCCTTTCCTTTCCTTCCAATCTCATTTATTTCTTTAGTTTCTCCATAGAATTTATTTCCCTGTTCTTTATTGGTCTAGAATGATCTAAAATTATCCAAACGTATCCCTACCCTTTGACCTGAAGGAGCATGGGTCACTAAACCTCAGTCTACAGTGGGGCTAGTGGGAGGGAATGTGTGGGGTCTTGGCTCAGCCAGGGGAGGGAGCTTACTTCCTGAGAAGTGAGCGTTTATCTGCTAGCTTCCCTACATGTTCTTTTCTTCCACCTGCTCCAGTGCTGAGCCTTGGATTATTTTTTCCTAAGTGTCCTTTGAAAGTCTTCCACAAATAATAGCAAACATTTGTTAAAATGCAATATTTGTTTACATGCCTTATATCATTTATAATACCCCCTACACAAGCCAATGAGGACCTTGCTATTATTATTCCCACTTATATAAGCCAGGAGACTGAAACCAAGGAACTCCCAAATCTGACAGTAAGCAAATGACATGAAGTTGGTACTGCAGGGGAAAGCCTACGTGACAGCGAAACCCAGTTGCATCTTCCCAAACACACTTACCCAGCATCCTAATTCTCTGAGTGTCCCGGTTTTGTATGAGCAATTGAAACCATCTGAATGGTTTCAGTGCGACTTGAAGGTGGAGAGGGAGCAGGACCAGCCACACATTTTGCAGGGTCTGGTACAAAATGAAAAGGCAGGACCCATTTCCTCCAAGATTAAGAATTTTACATTGGTGACACATTGTTAAACCAACCACGGGTGTCTCCTGAGCACCGGGCTGTGTGTGACTGCACAGGCAGCGGACCCACGAAGCCAGCCCTACGAGGGATGAAGCAATTTTTCAGAGTAAGGGACTTTTATTGAGCACGCAATACAAAAATACAAGGAGGTTATAATCTATGAAAATAAACGTTCTTAGATTTAGCAGTTTCCCTTTTCACTGTTGGATTTCACCACACTCTCACATTCCCTGGCCAAGATGTTCTCAGGGCAGGCTGATTAGCAGCCGACTGTCAGAATGATGGACAGCCTTCACATTTTCTCCGGTTCCATTACTACTCAGAGATCTGATGGCTTTTACTTCTCAGCCACTATCTCTGTTCTGCACTTAATGCCGCTTCGTGCCCTGAGGTATCTTTCAGATTTCCC
>PVJI01001185.1:0-195760 GCA_004026765.1 Micronycteris hirsuta | reverse complement strand
ATGATCCGTATGTTTGGACGTTTGCAGATGTCTTGGAGGTTTCTGAGCCCCTCCTCCATTTTTTGAATTCTTGTTGCTTCATTCTTTTCTGGTTGGATGTTTTTTTCTTTCTGCTGGTCCACTCCGTTGATTTGAGTCCCAGTTTCCTTATCTCTATTGGTTCCCTGCAGATCTCTCCTCATTTGTTTAAGCAAGTTCGTTAATTTTTCGTCGAATTCTGAAAGCATCCTTATTACAAGGGATTTGAACTGTGCATCTGATAGGTTGGCTATCTCTTGGTCGGTTAGCTCTGGGGTTTTGATCTGTCCCTTTCTTTGGGCCATTTTTTCCCCCCTCGGTGAACCTGTTACTGTAGGGGTGGGGCGGAGTCTTGGGGCTCCCCTGTGCAGGGAAGTTCCCGGTAGTTGTGCTGGGACCGTAGCCTCTGGGGGCGGGGCCTGAGCGCACAATGGCGCCTTCTCCGCTCTCCGCACCCACACCGCCTCCTGCAAGCACTTCGGGCCCCTCTGCGCTGGCTCGGGGGGTCGCTCCGGGGTCGGTGGACGGGCTGCACAGCTCCAATCCCCTGAGGGCCTCCCCAGCGAACTTTCCTGTGAGGCCCGGCGTTCCTCCGGCCGCGGACTCCACCCCCTCACTTGCTCTCGATCTGCGCCGTTGAGTTGCGCCCCGCCTTCCCCCAGGTTCTCTCTGCACACGAATGCAGACCTGCCGAGTCCACCCGTCTCTCGGCCCCGCTGGGTCTGGATGAGCCGGGCGCAGACCGAGCTTCAGTCGGTCCCCGTCTGGGTGTGCTTCAGCCCCGCGGGGACCGCCCCTCCAACCGCGGACCTGCCGTCTGCTCACCTGCTCGCTGCGGAGTCGCCGAGCGCTCTCCCTTCGCTCTGCACCTTCTGGCTCACCAAACTTGATGAATATATCTTCTTTAATTCCTTGGTTGTTGGACTTCCTCTCAATATGATTTTCTGTCAGATCTGGCTATTTTTGGGTGTGTAGATTTCTGTTTTTTTCCCTTGTTTGGCTGTGCGAGGCGGTCCGGTGCATTCACCTATGCCGCCATCTTAGGAAGTCCTGTGTTGGTTTTTTTTAATTATGATGATAATACTGCCAGTGAATGTCTTTGTGCTAGATTCCAAATAGGTTAAATTGTTTTGTTCTCCAAAAGTCTATACCAGTAAATATTCCCATTAACATGAAGGTAGTCATTTCCCCACACTTCTGACCCTGGTGTGTGTATGTGTTTAGTCTTTTCAATTTTACTGAGTTCTCATAGTCAAAAGAAGATGTTTTGATTTTCACGATTAATTTAAAACTGACTGTATGGTCTATTGCACTTACTAATTTCTTTTTTGAGAGCTTTTGAAAGATCATCTTAGAGATACTAGTATTGTTACACCAGGGGTACTGGGAATAATAGTGCTACGTACTGCAGAAGACGAGGAGCTCCTTTCTGGTGGCCTGCTACTGCCCTCTAGTGGTTAGTCTGTACATTTTCTTATTTTAACCAACTTCAGATTACTGTGTGAAAACTTATATTTATCGCATGGTGCTCTTTAGTACCTTTTGGCACTTCCATTTTTCTTTGTTTTGTTGGCCATTCCTCACATTGATACATAAAAATCATATCAAACTAATTCAGCATTTTTTGTGTTCACTAATGCACCCTTTATTCTGACATTCTTAGCTGTGAAGAAACACCTAACGTTCCAGCCAGGTTTGCAGTTCAGCATCATTGCAGGGGCTGTGCTGAGTCCAGAAGTACAGAAAGAACAGTAATTGTAATGTTTTCCAGCGTAATTTTAGTCTGCGCCGTACATCTGGGTTGATAGGCATTGGACGGTATAAACCTTGTAAATTTAGGGTACTGTTTTCCTATTGGGTGCACTTGAGAGTTAGTTCAGAACAAGGGTTGATTTAGAGTAGGTTGAAGATGACTCACTTGCTCAAACCTGCCGTACATGCAGCCCATTTCAGATGTTATGTCAGGGTTCGCACCTAGGCAGTGTTATCTTCCTCACAGGCCCTCTGCGCTGGCTCCGGGGGTCGCTCCGGGGTCGGTGGACGGGCTGCACAGCTCCAATCCCCTGAGGGCCTCTGCTTCTGTTCTTTGTAATTGGACCAAGGAGCCAGTCCTATGTCTTATGTGTACTTGTTCTGTATTCCCAGCTTTGGATAATAAGCCTATTGGATCCTTGTTCTTCTGGAGTCCCGAGAGTCTGCTGTCTCTCTTTTTCTTTTCATTTTAAGTCCAACCTTGAAAGGTTTTCCATCATGCCCTGGGCTCCTTACTAACCTCGCTATTTCTCACATTGCGTTTTCTTGTTAATTTATAAACTTTACATTTCAGCTTACTATGCGCATGATAAGTAGCTTGTACATAATTAATGAAGGGTGATATTTATTACCTTTGTATTTTTCATCTTTTATTTTTAAATGGCCTGATTCTCTGTCACTCCATTTGTTTCAGTTGAACTTCCCTAACTCCTCAACTTTATTTGACTAGGTTCCTGTGCCCGCTGCTCCCCCCTTTCAGCTAAGAAGTAAACTAGCTTGGCCCTGGCTATGGCTACAGTGACCTTTTATTAATAAAATAGGTAGTTCTTTGATCTTGATATTGCCTATAACTTGACCTACCACCATTCCAATTTGTTTGATATTTACCTAAGTAAAAATTATCACCAGTTCTTTACAGTTTTTAAATGGCTGTTATGTTCTATAGCAATCTGCAGTACCTACCTCCTTCCCAGCTTTCCACAAAGATGTAACAGTCAAGTGGAAATATTGTCACTCATCTAACTTTAAATGTATTCTACATTTAAAAGTATCTAATTTCCTTTTGAACCTTATCCATACATTAAGAAATCAAAACTTTTCTGCTTAATTATTGTCTTATCTCAGTCTGGGCCAGATGTCGACCAAGTGCCCAATATGTGCTTAGGCAGAGTGCCGTGAATTTTAGGAGATGTACAGAAGAAGTACAAAAGTGGGAATTGTACATGAATTTAATAACAAGAACTAGAAGGAAGAAGTCCATGATTTCTTAGACTATTAGTTTAATGTGAACCAGCCCTGAGTTTAAAAATAATAAGCTTTTAAAATCTAATAGTAATAGAAAGTGCCCATTTCAAGGACTGAACATAACTAGTACATTTTTTAAAGCATAGTAAAAACTATAAGGTGTTTAGTTCTCAGATACTGGCTCTTAAAAAAAATTTTTATGCATTGTTCATTTATTTTTAGCTATCATGTCAATTAAGACAACTATAATTATTATCCCAATTTTTTTTTATTGTGGTAGAATCGATGTGCAACATTACACTGTTTCAGGTGTACAGCGTGATAACTTGATCTTTATGTATGCCACAGTCGCCACCGTAATTCTAGGTACTGCTCGTTACTGTGCGGGTGACCCCGCCCTCGTTGTGCCCACTTCCCGGCCTCCTTCCCCTCTGATACCCCCCCTTCTGTATCTGTGAGTTTTGCTTTGTTTGTTAGTTTTTTAGGTTGTGCATATAAGTTAGATAATATGGTACAGGTATACCTTGGAGAGACTGCGGGCTCTACTCCAGATCACCGCAATAAAATGAGTATCTCAGTAAAGTGAGTCACATGAACATTTTGGTTTCCTAGTGCACATAAAAGTTATGTTAAAACTGCAGTCTGTTAAGTCTGCGAGTCTGTTATGAGTCATCATCTTTTACTGCCAGAGGGTCTTGACTCCGTATTGATGGCTGCTGACTGATCGGGTTGGCGGTTGCTGAAGGCTGGGGCGGCCGCAGCAGTTCCTTACAGTAAGACAGCAGTGAAGTTTGCCCCATCGACTGACTCGTCCTTTCGTAACCGATTTCTCCGTAGCGTCAGATGCTGTTTGATCGCATTTCTCCCGCAGTAGAACCTCTTTCAGAATTGGAGTCAGTCCCTCAAACCCTGCTGCTGCTTTACCCACTAAGTTCATGTCGTGTTCTAAATCCTTTGCTGTCATTTCAGCAATCTTCACAGCATCTTCACCGGGCACAGATTGCATCTCAAGAAACCGCTCTCTCTGCCCGGCCATTATTAGAAGCAGCTCCTCATCCGTTTAGGTTTTATCATGAGATTGCAGTGATTCAGCCACCTCTTCAGGCTCTCTCGACTTATCACTTTAGTTTTCTTGCTGTTTCCACCACATCTGCAGTTTGCCTTCCGCTGACGTCTCAGACCCTCAGAGCCATGTGTGAGGGCTGGGCCCAGCCTCCCCCAGACTCCCGTTAATGCTATTTTTGACCTCTTCCCGTGACTCATGCACGTTCTTAATGGCGTCCAGAATGGTGAATCCTTTCCAGAGGTTTTCAATTTACTTTGCCCACATCCATCAGAGGAATCGTAATTTATAGCAGCTATAGCCTTGCAAAACGTATTTCTTAAATAAGACTTGAAAGTCGAAATTATTCCTTGATCCATGGGCTGCAGAACTACAGGAAATTTTCCTTTGCGTGCGTTCACAACTTGGCTAATTGTCTGGCACAGGAGGCCTAACTTTTGGCCTACCCTGCCTTTCAACATGCCTTCCTCACTAAGCGTAATCATTTCTAGTTTTTGTTTTAAAGTGAGAGATAATGTGATTCTTTCTTTCACTTGAGCACGTAGAGGCCATTCCAGGGCTATTAACTGGCCTCATTTCAGTATTGCTGCGTCTCAGGGAATAGGGAGGCCTGCGGGGAGAGACAGAGATTGGGGGCAGCTGTCCGTGGAGCAGTCGGGACACACACAGCACGGCCGATGAGACTCGCTGTGTGACACGGGTGTGGTTTGTGGCGGCCCTAAGTAATTACAGTAGTGACATCGAGGAGGACTGGTCAAACATCATCGTGACGGATATGGTAATTCTGAAAAAGTTTGAGTAGTGCAAGAATCACCAGAGTGTGGCACAGACGTGTGAAGTGAGCCGATGCTGTTGGAAGGGGGCACTGGCACGCTTGCGCGGCGCAGGTCGCCACACACCGTCACCGTGAACAGCACAGGGCCGTGGGGCACAGCCAGACGGCCTGTCTCTGCGTTGGTCTTTCTCCGTCCGACTGACTCTGAAATCCGTGCATTCCTTTTTCTGTCTGCAGCCCCTTCCCTAGCTAAGACCACCCTCTGTTGTCTGGACTACTCAAAGGGACCAGGGGATGAGTGGGTGGGGGCGGGTTGGAGGAAGAGGTGCTGGGCTAGGCCACACCCGTGTTGCTGGTGAAACACCGCACAGGCAGCGTGAGACTTCGCCTTTTTCCATAGTGGATCCAACTTTATCCAAATTCGTAACTGCATAGATTGTCACCTCATAACATTTAACTGTCTTTTACAGCCAAGTACTGCAGTCATTCGTGTGAGCTCATTTGTTCTGGGAGTGGGGGCGAAGGTGGCTTGGGAAGGTCACGGTTAAGAGGAGAATAGAAGACCTGTCTGTTGTTCCTCCCTATTTCTAATGACGTCGCCACCTCTCTGCTGAGGGTCACTAACTTGACTTTCCAGATATGCAGGTGTGGCTCTGTCCCACTTCTCTCTAAACCATAACAATGACGGCATCTTCATCTGCTTGTCCAGAGCGACGCTCAGTGCGGCCGGCGCGCTGATCTGGCCTGCTTTTCCTGCCACTGCGCGACACGCCGCTGCGGGTGTCTTGTGTTACAGGAGACGGCAGGAGGTCTCTGGGTTTTCCGTTTGCACCAGGGCTTCTCGGCACACTTTGTGGTGAAAAACCCAAATGTTCTCACAGGAGTCACGCTTAAACATTGAGGGTGGAAAGTCTCTTTCGGCAGGATTTTCTTCCCTAGATTTAAAATAATAGGTTGGCTTTTTCTTACCCATTTTTCCAGTTTAAACATCAACTGTGCTGGGTCATAATGTGTTCGTATGTGGGCTATTTAGTTTATTGACAAGATTTTACAGCAGCCGCCATCTGTCTGTCTGAACCGATTTGTTTGTCTCACCCCCCGCCACAGGAGAGCAGGAACTGGGTCTGTCTTAGGTCTTAGTGTCAGAGGACGCGTTTGACGAGCAGTTACTGACCAAGAGGTTCGTGCTTTGGGGCCTGGGCGGTTCCCCTTCCAACGGCATTCCCCGTCTCTTCCAGCACTGGAGAGGGGCCTCCTGAAAACCCTGCAGAAACTGGATGACTACCTGAACTCTCCCCTCCCTGATGAGATCGATGAGAATAGCATGGAGGACATTAAGTTTTCCACACGGAAATTTCTGGATGGCAATGAAATGACCCTGGCTGATTGCAACCTGTTGCCCAAATTGCACATTGTCAAGGTAGGCCCGCAGGCCGTGGCGTCACGTTGCCTGTGGCCCAGCTCGTCTGCTGAGGCAGCTCTTCCTCCGTGGGCAGACTTCGCTGATCTTCTGACATGGGACTGGGAACCCCCGCGTAGTGCAATTTAATGCTATTTAGGCTATAGCTGAAACAGCATAGAGTTGATTAAATGGGGAATTGTCTTAAAATTGAAGCATATGAGAAAGAGGAATACTATATTTTTCTGTGACTGCATTCAGAGATGTAATAGGTTACTTTCAGTTGGAGTTTGCGGCACTGACATATCATTAAATTCTGTTCCGTGGTCACCTGGCTTTTTCTCTCCAAGGCAAAAATATTTATTGGGCATTTATCATGTGAGGCACTGCTAAGTAGAGAACAGTAATAAACACTGGTTGTGCAGTAAAAATTGAGACGAAGGAAAACAGATCTGAAATAGAACTTGTGTTTGAAAGTATCGACGTGCGCCCACAGGTTCCGCTTGGCCTTCTCTCCGGTAGCCACGGCAGGCCGGCGGTCAGTGTCACATGCCAGAATGCCGGTGCAGCTCACTGTCCTCATCATTCACATCCCAGTTAGAAGGAAGGGGGCTTCTAGTTTCACCCCCTCTTCTCTGGTGAAATGAATGAGAGTGGTACAGGGGACGTTTCAGCTTTCTGTGAAATAGAAGGAGGTCTTAGAGAGTCCCAGAATCAGTTTTTCTTAAAATCAGAGAGATTCTGGTTAACCTGACAAATAAATGTTAACTTTCGATCTCTCTGTATTTCAGGTGGTGGCCAAAAAATACCGCAACTTTGATATTCCGAAAAGGATGAGCGGCATCTGGAGATACTTAACTAGCGCTTACGGCAGGGACGAGTTCACCAACACCTGCCCCAGCGACAAGGAGGTGGAAATCGCGTACAGCGACGTAGCCAAGAGACTCGCCAAGTAAACGCGCGCTTACGAAAGTGATGCCTTCACGTCCTCCCCGGTTACAAATACGCTTCTCCTAACAGACCGATTCTCTTCCTGTAAAGTAGAAATTCTGTTTTGCATGAACACGGCAGTTACGCAAGACTAGGACACAGGCTAGATGAGGTGTAGTAGCTCTCTCTGAACACACACTCCAAAGCAGTATTATTTTCAAGTTTCCTCCCGGCCTCCCTCCCCTCCCCCATGTCCTCTTCTCTTCTAACTGGAGACACTTCACCGCAAACTCTTCCCTTTAGAGGCAGTTCGCCACTTCTCCAGAGCCCTCGCCGTGGTGCCTGCTCACTGTGTGTCGATGGCAGGACCTGGAGGTGCAGCGTCTAACTGTTGGAACAGTAACCACGACCTCGTCGGTCAGCCCCAAACTGGTGCATAATGCATGGTACAGGAATATTTATGTATTTGGGGGAACTTTGTAATATTTAGTAAGAGTATATGAAAGGATTGCTACTGTATCAAAATACTGTACTCTGTTTCAGTTTAGTCTGTCCTGGAAATGTGCTGAAGGGTGTCACCACCAGGGAAGAGAGCCTTCTACCCATGTCACTAGAGATTTTGCTGTTTTACTTTGTACGCAGGTTTTTGCTTTTCCTAAAAAGCATCTACCCATTATACCAGTTATAGCATCTGGCACTTCGCAGAAGCTACAAGTTTAGAGGAGGGATAATATTCTCAGTCTTGTTTGAGAATTTCAACCCTATCAGATAAACCAGTGGGCCCCTGATCCTCAGTCTGAATGTGGTGTTTGCTCTGTGTGTTTTGCCCAGTGCCATTCGTCTGGAATGTTACTGCTTTCTTCCTTTATTTTAAAAGGCTCCTTTTTAGGTAAACGTAGACCTTGCTGTTTGTAGGTCTTTTGAGCAACACTACATATGCTGGTATTCAGTTGATTTGGCTATAGCAGTACAATGATTAGTAAGGTAAAAATTAACACAGAAATTAACCTAACGGACATAGGGTGGGTTTGTCAAACCATCAAGTAGAATTTTGTTTCTAAAGCACATTTAATGTGGGTAATCTAGACTGCCTTATCCACCCTGCATTAAAAATAAGATAAAACGCACAGATTGGCAGCTTTTCCATCCCACCCCCACTTGCTGTTAGACATTGGGTAGAGGGTGGCTCCCCCTCCTTTTGGACTAAATCATGGTTGTTGGGGTGAGTACGTATTCACTGCAGTTTTGCCTAATGTTCAATCATTGCGTTTCCTTCGATTGAATCTTCCTGCAGCCACACTGAGGAATAGCACTCTGCATGTGCGTTTGTTGTTTCAGTGGGAGTCCTAACCCAGGAGTGACTTGTGCTCTAACAAGGGAGGATGAACTTGGTGAAAATAAAACAAAAGCTTGCTGTGTATTTGTTCATTTTTGAAATAAAATTAGACCTTCCAAGTATTGCTCCAAAGATGGGGTTGTGACTAATAATACATTTTTTGGTAATTTTTTATACCTAACTTGTTTAAGAAGTGCTATTTCTCCTAAGTTGCTTTTGGAAATTTTAAGTATGTTGCTTTAAAATGGCAATGATTTCCTCCCTCGGATATGCTAACATTCAGTAAGCACTGCCTTTGTGGAAGCAGCCAGATTTTTATAAGCCTACTGCATTTTTTAACCTGTAATTAGCTTAGTGGAGAAAGATAAGAAAAGCTCCATATTGTATCCATTTGGCTCAGGGAGATTTGCTTTACCTTCCTTAAAACTCCTTATTGCTGATCAAAAGTTTGAGCACCTACCTTTTTGCAATTGAATATTGGATTCCGATTTATCTGTCTCCAGGAAGAAGCACTATCAGGTTATCTACTGAGATATGATAGCAGTAGCTTCAGTGGGTGAAAACGGCAAGTCTGCACCAGTACCCAGACAGCCAATCAGTACTTTTCATCTCCTTTTGAATAGTGGTGGCTTGGCGTTCAGGTGATACTGAACCTTGCCTCAGAGCTCAAAGCGTGAAAAAGGTTCAGAAGAAGGGGTGTCTGTTCTTCCCAGTGAATGGTGAACTAAGCGGTGCAGTGTAGAAGGCTAATGAGGAAGGAGCAACATTTCTTAAAATAGAGGGATGAAAAATACATTCTGAAACTCAATTGTGAAGTATTCTTACCTTGGATATTTATTCTCTACCTGTAAAAAAAATATTTATCCCCTGATTCTCTTGCCTGTCCTTCTCGATGTCCAAGGAAGGTAGGTCAGTTAGGATTTTGATGAAGGCAAAGTTATTTTTCTGTATAGACAGACCTTATTACTTTATCAGGGAAGTTAGGCCGATGGAATTGAGATTAGCAAATGGACTAAAGCCAGAAAATAGGATGATCCCAGCAAATGCTTTTTTAACCCATCTTGTGAGTAGGAAGTACATAGCTTAAATCTTAGGAAATTTGGGAATAAAAGTAACCTTACAGTGTGTGGGTTGACAAAATGGAAATCACTTGATATTATTTCTGCAACTCCCCCGTCATTTAAACCAGCAAGGAGGGCGGGGTCTGCATGGAAGCTCTTCCTGTCTCCCAAGGGATTCTGCAAAGTTTTGTTTAACAGTTGGAAAGCTCTCTGCTATTTCAGTTGATGACTTCCTTAAAAAAAAAATGCAAATGCAAATTTTTGTATACAGTTCTGTTATCTTTTACTAGGATTGTCGACTTGTGATAAAATTCACGTAAGACTTTATTTCTTGGTAACTTCAGCTTACACAAGCCATCTGTAAACCTGTGAGCAGTCTGTATGCAATGAAGACATTTCTGACATTCACTCTTACCCTAAGTTGGTCACCTAGAATTTAGGCAGTTTTACTTCTGTTGAGTTTTGAATCTCCAGAGTTGCATGTAGATAGCTTTTATTTCTGTGCATTTAAAATACCCATTTAGAAAATATCTATAAGGTAAAAATGATAAGAAATGGAACTGTATTTTTTCAAGAACATTTTGATACAACCGTCATCAAGTTTATTGTCAACCAATTTCTTACACTGGTTATAATTGTATTTGATTCACAGAGAGGGAAGCATTCATTATTGATATCCTGTGTGGGTTTTTTTATTCCATTCTTTACAAATTACCAAGATTGGGGGCTGTCAAAATTATATTTTTTATTATAGAAAAAAAATTCCAACTCCCCAAGTCATAATGTTGAACAGAATTGGAGTATTTTCTTTAGAATTACTTGAAAAGGCAAATGAAAGCTTATTATAGAATGCTTGTGTTTTCTTTTGTCTCTCTGGAACCAGTATATTGCTGGCAGCTGTTGTATTAAAATAAAGTATATTTTCACTATCATAAAAAGTTCTTTTTCCTCCCCCCTCATGAAAATAAATAACAACTTGGGGTAAAAGTGTTGTATTTGAGACTACTTTTTCCTACAAGATTCAGCACAATTAATACATGAAAGGAGAAAAACTAGATCATCTCAATAGGTGCATAACATAATTTCATAAAAACTTTCATGATACTCATTCTTAGCAAAGCAGGACCAGAGATAAATTTTTTTTTTAACCTGATAAAGACATCTGCCAAGAACCTACAGCAAATTTCATGTGTAAATATGAAACAAGCCTGCTCATCAAAGTCAGGAGCAAGACAGGATTATCACCACTCTTACCCAGCCACTTTCCAGAGCGCCGGTACTAGAGGCACTCTAGCTAACGCAGGGGTATCACTGAAGAGCCTTGGCCAGTGATTGTTCTTTGCAGATGAATGCATATACATAAGAGAAGTCTAAACCTACTGTTAGAAATCACAAGAACATTCAGCCTGATTACTAGATACAAGAATGAGGAACAAAAACCAATATGACTACTATATAGTAATATTTACCATATCAAAATTAATAGATGAACTAGTAACATTGGCTTCTTCTGGAAGAAAACTTGCGTGGGAAATTGTCAAGGTATACTTTTTTGAGCTTTTAAAATTTTTGACAAATGTATTACCCTAAAAAAGTAAGGTGCTTTAAAAGATGAACTAAGATATTTAGGATTAAATGTAATAAATAATGTACAATTCCTTTAGGAAGAAAAATACACAATATTGAAGGACCTGATAGTAATCCGTTCAGTGGATAGGTATGCCATGTTCATGGGTAGATAACTTATAAGCATTTCAGTTCTGTCTCAAGTAATTTATAAATTGAATATATTTTCCAACAAAATCTCAACAGGTTATTTTTTTTTTCTGGAAAAGTAGGTAAATGGATTTTAAAAATCCACATGGAAGATTTATGTCACCAAATAGCTAACAGGTCTGGTGTGGGGAGGGAAAGGAAATTTGCCTGAAGATAGAGAGACTTAAAAGCTTCCCATGAGTAATGGGTAGGAAATCATAGGACATAGCAACACAACACTCCTGCTACAACTGCCAGAAACAAAACAATACTTGATTTTTTTAACTTCTTTTAGATAGAGGGGAAGGGAGAAAGAGACAGAGAGAAACATTAATGTGTGGTTGCCTTTCACATGCCCCCCACTGGGGACCTGGCCTGCAACCCAGGCATGTGCCCGGACTGGGAATTGAACTGGTGACCCTTTGGTTTGCAGCCCACGCTCAGTCCACTGAGCCACACCAGCCAGGGCAAAACAAATAATATTTTTAAACCTCAGAAAACTAGAAGCAATAAAGACAATGAATTGAAATTTCAGAGGAGGAAGTCTTTCTGAGGCAGGCCGATGGTCTGGCCATTTTCTCCCTGGCGGGGGGCATTTGCTGATTCTGGGCCTGGGACTGAGGTTTGGGTTTGGTCAGTGCAGAGGGGCTCAGCACGGAGAAAAGAAAATTCCAAGGCTCTTGGTTCATAGGGCACATGGGGAACCTGAGATACCCCGAGTATGGGACTTCTTTTCTCACAGGACACTTGCTGAAGTCCAGAGCTGCACATGGCATGCCAGAAGCTAAGCGAAGGGCTTCTGAAAGGCAGAGTGAGATCTCCCACAATCTCACGATATTTGGGAGACGAAACCTAATTGGAGGGGGAGACCTTCCTGAAACAGCAGCTGTGTGGTTGCCTGGCAGTGACAGTGGGGACTGACTGCAAACGACAGGGGGGTCTTTAGGCGATGACACAACTGTTCTAAAGACGGGTTGTAGATAAGGGTCTAGTCTCCAGTCATATAAAGAATTCTTACAACTCAGTAATCAAAAGACATCCTAATTAAAAAATGAGCAAAGGATTTGGCTAGATATTTCTCCAAAGAAGATACACAAATGGCTAGTAAACACATAAAAGACACTTAACATCCTTGGTTGTCAGGAACTGTAAATCAAAAGCACAAAGGACACCCTCTAGGATGGCTGCAATCCAGGAGATGGACAATTGTAAGTGTTGGCAATGACATGGAGAAATCGGAACTCTCGTACGTTGCTGGTGGCAAATGTAAAATGGTGCAGCTGATTTGCAAGGCAGTTTGGCAGTTCCTCAAAAAATTAAACATCCAGCAGCTCCTCGCCTAGGCTTATGACCAGAATTAAGCCAGATTTGGGCTATTTTATAATAGCCCCCAAATGGAAACAACTCAAGTATTTATTAATTGATGAATGGATAAACAAAATGATATATCCCAAAACGGAATCAGCCCCGGCTGGTGTGGCTCAGTGGATTGAGCACCGGTCCACAAACCAAAAGGTCGCCAGATTGATTCCCGGTCAGGACACAGGCCTGGGTTGCGGGCCAGGTCCCCTGCTGGGTGTGTGCGAGAGGCAACCGATTGATGTGTCTCTCACACATCCATGTCTCCCTCTCTCCCTCCCTCCCCTCTCTCTAATAAAAGTACAAAATGGAACACTATTCAGCCATAAAAAGTAGAAACAAGCTATAATGGCCCTTAAGAACATGATGCTCAGTGAAAGAAGCCAGACACAGGGCCACATATTGCATGATTCCGCTTACGTGAAATGTGCAGAACGGGCAAGTGCACAGAGACAGAGTCGATGGATGGTCTCCAGGAGCTGCAGGAGGAGAGAATGGGGAGTGACTGCTAGTGAGGACGGGCTTGCTTTCGGAGCAATGACTGTGTTGTGGAATGAAATAATGGTAATGATCACACCACTTTGTGAATACACTGTAAACCACTGACTTATATTGTCTGGAAGGCCAAACTTCATGGCATATACATGACATCTCGAAAAAACTGCACGGGGACAATTCTGCCTTGTGAAAGTTTTGGGTAATCAGTGTCTCATTGGGTTGATTGGCACGGGTTAGTGACGTGCTTGAGTGAAAGTTCAAGTTAAATGTCATCCAAAATATATTCTGAAAAGGGAAAAAGCAAAAGGTAAGAATTGTGCTAATGATTGCTCAACTCTATAAATTTACTAAAACTCATTTAGTTTTGTTCACCTAAAATGGATGAATTCTCCACAGTTCGTAAATTATACCTCAATAAGGCTCTCTTTTTAGAAAGAGTTTAAAAGCACAAATCCGAAATTAAGAATTCATTGTATAGCTTCAAAAGAAGGGACACCACAGAAGACAGGATTAGTGCTTGAAGACAGGCCAATGGAAAAAAGTCCGAACCGAAGCAAAGATAGTAAAAAGATTGCAAAAACAAAGCACTAACAAATACTACCAGAAAAGAGCATAAGAGACAAGCGAACACAGTCTTAAGCTATGTGTAATTGAAGTCCCAGGCCGAAAAGAACTGGGGCAGAAACAATATTTGATGAAATAATGGCCGAGAATTTTCCAGAACTGTCGACATAATCAACCCACACATTCATAAAACTCAGCAAACACCATATGGAATAAAAACAAAGAGACCAAATCTAAGAATATCACAGTCAAATTGCTGAAAACCAGGACAATTCTAAAGACAGCCGGAGAGAGAGAACGCATAACTTTTGAAGGAGTAACAATAAAACCAGTGTCTGGCTTTTCAACAGAAACTTTGGAAGCCAGAAGACGGGAATATTCAAAGCGCTGGAAAGAAGCCTGCCAACCGAGGAGTCCATATGTAAGTGAAAATATTCGCACAGGTGAAGGCAAAATAAAGGCATTTCAGACAGACAAAAGCTGTGAGAATCTGGCATCAGCCAGCCTGTGCTATGAAAATACTAAAGGAAACCCGGATGGAAGTATAGACCTGGAGGGAAGAACGAAGAGCATTGTAGAGTGAGTATGTATGTAGGCGAATATAAAAGAATCTTGACTGTTTAAACAACAATAATGTCTTGAAGGCATACTCTGTTATAAAATATATAATGCGGAATTTGTATCAGTGGTAGATGGAAGTATAGACCTGGAGGGAAGAACGAAGAGCATTGTAGAGTGAGTATGTATGTAGGCGAATATAAAAGAATCTTGACTGTTTAAACAACAATAATGTCTTGAAGGCATACTCTGTTATAAAATATATAATGCGGAATTTGTATCAGTGGTAGAAGGCATACTCTGTTATAAAATATATAATGCGGAATTTGTATCAGTGGTAGTGGAAGGAAGGTAAATCGGGTACTTGGACGATCCTTACATTATTTGGCAAGTAAAAGTACTAATTTAAGAAAACTATAATAAATCATAGATAAATATTAGAATTCTAGGATAACTACTAAGATAATGACAAAAATAAATAACTTTAAAAATCTAAGATTCAAGGGGAAAATGGAATTTTACAAAATATCGAATGGCTTCCAAAGAAAGGGCAAGAGGACTAAATGGGCAAAGGCTAGAATAAGCCGGAGAAGCAGCGGAAGGTTCTTTGTGAGCCCTATGTCATCAGTAATCACAAAAATGTAAGCGGACCAAGCAAGCGACGACGAATCAGAGAGCGTCAAACCGGATTTGAAAGGAGCTAAACCCAACACGTGACATTCATAAGAAACAAACTTTATGAGGACCCAGAAAGGTTGAAATGAAAGGCTGGTGTAGTCCATCCTTTGACAGAAAACAAAAGAAAGCAGATGTAACCATTTCTCCTACAAAGCAGGCTTTGAGGCCAAAAGTATTACTGAAGAGGAAGAAGGATATTATATAGTACATTGATAATGTCCCTTTGTCATGATGAAAGCTTTCTTCACAAGGAAGACAATAGCTCTATGTTTATGTGCATCTAGTAACCACAGCCTTGCACACACACAGCAGAAGTTAAGCCGAAGGAGAATTAGACAGATACATGATCATAACTGGAGATTTTAACACAGCTCTCTCAGTACCTGCTCCAACGGGCACTGCCCACTCACACCCCCAGTGAGGAACAGCGGGTCTGAAAATCACAGTTAACCAGTTCGGCTTCCTGACATGAGGACACTACACCCCAAAACGGCAGCACGCACACCTTTTCTCCAAGCGCTGGGGAAGTTTCAGCAAGCAGACCGTATGCTGGTCCATACAGCAAGCATCGACGAGGTTCAAAGGAATGAAATCATACAAAGTATTGAGTTGGCCGAAGTATCCATTTAGTTTTTTCTGTAAAATAAGACACGTTTTTAATTCTCACCAATAACTTTATTGTTTCAGATGTTTTGAGAAGCCACTGTTGGCTTCTAGTGGGTAGAGGCCTCGGGTGCGCTAAGCATCTTCCAATGCCTAAGACAGCCCCACAGCAAAGAATTACTTGGCAAAAATGTCAATAGTACCGAGGAACTTTGCAAACTATTTTTGACACATACACTCAGTCACAGCACCTTCTCCATACTCTGCACAAATCTTTTTTCTTTCTTTCTTCCTTTCTTTCTTAAAGATTTTATTTATTTATTTTCAGAGAGGGGTAGGGAGGGAGAAAGAGGAGAAAAACATCAATGTGGTTGCCTGTCGTGCACCCCCAACTGGGGACCTGGCCTGCAACTCAGGCATGTGCCCTAAGTGGGAATTGAACTGGTGACCCTTTGGTTCGCAGCTGGCACTCACTCCACTGAGCCACACCAGCCAGGGCTGCACAAATCTTTTCTCGTGTTTCAGGTGCACTTTTACCTTTCTTGAAATAATTGAAACAATAAAGCACAATATGCCAAAAATGTTGTGTAGCTTCTTCCATCTTCAATATTAAAATGGCTACACAAAAACTCACCAGTTTAGATAGGTTCTTTTTAAATGCACACTGACATGACAACTGTTAAAATACAATCTAACAAAATTGTTTTGAATGAAGTTAAAGACAACTAAGCACCACTAGAGCCATCGAAAAAACTAAATGTTTTTTGGCCAACCCCATATGTTCTCTGATCACAGTGGAATTAAACTAGAAATATATGATTGAAAGACAGCAAGAAAATCCCCAGAATAAGGAACCAGTTACAGTCGTTGCAACAAGCCCATGACCTAAACTGAAAATAAAAAATTTTAATTTAACAAACATGTGCAAAACCTAGAAATTATTCTAAGCACTTTACATATAACTCAGTCTCTGACGAGCTTGCGATAGAGATTCCGATTCCCATTTTATGGATGAAGAAACCCAGGGATAAGAAATTTGCTCAAGGTCACACTGCTAGTGACAGAAGCAAAATTAGAGCCCCGTAGCAACACGCAGATCGCGCTCTGCAATCTTTGGAAGTGCTTCTGCTTTTCTCATTTGGGTGGACTTGGCTCCCCCGACCCCTGACTGCCAGGGTGTGGATTGCCGGGTAAGCAGAGCTCCGGCTGGAGCAAAAACAACTGGTGTTTGTCCTCTGGGGAGGCTCTCTTGCACGGAGCAGACGGCAGAGGCCCGGGTGCACCCAAGCTTGGCATCCCCTAGGCCGCCTCACCACCTTCTGCTGCAGGAGGCGTCAGCCCGCGCTGGTCCCTGCAGCCGAGCTCGCTTTCTTTTCACCAGATGGGTGTGGTTCTGCAATGACCAGCAGGGGGGCAAGCGCCCCTCCTTTCGGCCCGCGGCTGCAAACTTGCCGGTGACAGCTGCAGGGCCTCGTCAGTTTGGGGAGCTGTCAGCTCGGTTCCGCCGCGCCGCGGGTTTCCTTCCTCTTTATCAGATCGGTCAGGGCTGCTGCGCGATGCGAAGGCACCTCCGGCCTCCTTCCCTCCTTCCTGTGCGGAACCCACGCTCTCCCGCGCAACCACTGACGGACCCCTTCGCTCCCGCCGCCCGCCAGGAGCAGGGCCAGCCCCCTCCTCACCCTACTCGCACCTTTTTTTGGGGGGTGGGGTGGGGGCGGGACCTTGCTTTGGCCTCCATCAGCCTAGAGCCGGGGTGCGCCCGAGGCGTGCAGACCTTTAGTCCTTCTGCACGTCCTTAGTTCTCGTCGGGCAGCGAGGCAGCTCGGGGAGGCAAAACTCCCAGGTCTGGCTGGCAGTTGGGTCGAGGGAGAGCAAGGGGTGTGCTGCCGTTAGTCCCGGGGCTCCTCCCGCTCCTCCCAGGCCCCACGAGCGCAGAGGCCTCAATGCCCCTGAGCTGAAGGCTGGTGCCCAGGACCGGCTGCGCGCCGCCGCCGCCCCGGGGCTGGGTTGTGGGCTGCGGCAGGTAGACCACGCCCACTCCCAGCAGGTCCATGCGGAGCGAGATCTAGAGCGGCCTGGCAGTCAGACGGACAGAAAAAGCCTCTCTCGGAAGAGGGCTCTGCGCTGAGAGCTGAACGGCAACACTGTCTCCAGGGAAAAGGGCTCCCTTGCAGACTTCCCCGGAGGGAGGAGTGGCATCGAGTAAGCCGAGCTGGCGCTAGGGGTCCTTTCGTTTCGGATCCCATTTCTTATAAAATAAGGAATGGCTCTAATTCAGTGTCTTCAAATGTTCCCTCTTTCTCTGATTTCCTCAGTCAAACAAGAAGAAATAACTTTCATTAAACACTATGTGCCAATGTACTGAGCTTATAGGTATGCATATATTATAAACACATTTTAAAAATATGTAAGTGCTTCAAATCTTTTAATCTTGTCAACAATCTATTGAGGCGAGGATGACTATTACCCGCTCCCCCCCCCCTCTTTTTTTTTTTTTTTAGATAAGGAAATTTAAGCATAGAGAGGTTCCCTAATCTGGCTTCAGAGTTTAACCACCAGGACACCGGGACGGATGCTGATGCATTCACCTTCCCTAGGTGGGGAGGGGGCTCAAGTGGGGATTCAGGAAGGCTGATCTCTTGGCCCGGCAGTGGAGCAGCCCGGAGGTCCCCAAGAAGACTTTTTCTAGTGGAAATCTCAGGAGGTCCGCAGCTGTGCCTGCCCAGCTCGTCTCCAAAGCACGCAGAGCGGGGGCAATGCAAGCAGCAGAGCCGGCCGGTTCCAATGCGCCAAGTGCACTGGTGTGCCAGTTTCTGTGTAAAAGGGGTGTGTGTGTGTGTGGGTGGGGGCAGTCCTGTTTGGTGAGAGGGGATCCTGGGAGGCTGGCAGAGCAGAAGGGGCCTCTCCTCAGCGCAACTCAGAGATAGATGTGCAGCTCCCGGCTGCCTGCAGAGGTCACTGTGAGCCAGCGCGGGAGGGACTGGAGGTTTCCAGAACAAGGAAGGAGCCCGAGAAGCCCGGTCCCGCTCCATTTCCTTCCTTCCCTGGGAACGGTTATTTCAACGATGTCTTCTCATGCTCTTTAATAGTTTACCGCCAAGGAATTGCTCCTGAGCTTTACCAATGCTCCAAGAATTCTATGCCAGAATCTCAAGATTGCCTATTTTAATTATTTTTAAAATCGGGGATAAAGACAAAAATGTAAATAAAGTGAATTGGAGCCCAATTCATTGGTGCACCGTATTGATTTGATTATAAGTAGAGTTTTTTTTTTTTTTTAAAGTATTCTGCAATGTTCTAAAGATACCTTTCAACTTAATATGCTAAACCAACTTTCTCTCTCAGGTGATTTTAGAAATCCTGGTGACGGCTAGCTACAAATACTCCAGCATCTTCGCTCATCAGCAAAGGGACGGAGGGTGAGTGACTCGCCCCAGGCCCCCCGGGTAGCTAGTTGCAGAAAGGGGACTCCTCAGGACCGAGTTCTCAGGATTGGACAGCAGATTTGGCCTAAACACGTGAAGAGCACCAGGCAGGGGCAGAGGTGCAGCTGGAACTTCCTGTTGATCCCCTCTCTTTGGCGTTCGGGGAGTTCCCTGACCTCATAAAGAATGGGTTTAACAATCCTAGGCATCCAGAATCTTTCTTTATCTCATGTGCAAACACACTTAACCAAATGAGACGCCCAATTCATTAAAAAATAACACTGCTGAGCAGCCCCCTGGGTGCAAGGCACTGGCTGGGTGTGAATAAATGGAGACACGTGATTTCTGCCGTCCAGAAGCTTCCAGGATTGCAAGGGAGAAAAGACATAAACACTAATAACCAGCCAATAAAAGCAGAAGGTTAGAAACAATTCACAAAAGACTTAAAAGCCCTAGTCAGTCATTGTCTCACGGGGTATTGCGGAGCCTACCTTATGCCAGTTCACAAAGGGAACAGTGGCTTGTGCTTGTCACTAGGAATATCAACAGTGTATCAAGGAGGGTGATTTTTTCACAGTTTTTAAGAGCTGTTTATCGAAGTAATTCTGCTCATTGTAGAAATTTTGGAAAGTACAGAAAAGGGTAAAGAAGCAGACACACAGATTCCCCCCAAATTCACCACCCAAGAGGCAACCCATTTGTATTTTTCAGCCTATTGCCTAGGATTTTTTTTTCTTTAAGAATTTTAGGGCTGACTTTCTATCATAAATTTATTATATCATAAGCATTTTTCCTCATCATCTGGAATTCTTGATTATTATGGGCCGTTTACCCAATGCTGTCTGTCACATGGACACATCAAAATTGACTCACCCATTCCCCAACTGTGGGATGTTTAGGTTGTTTCCAGCTTTTCACTATTACTCATTTCCACTGCAGTGGGCATCGCGGTGCAGACGTCCTCAGCTGGAGTTCAGCTGCTGGGCGTGAGAGGCAATCATCAGAAATGTGGGCTGAGCGCATGAACATCTTTTTTTTTTAAATATATTTTATTGATTATGCTATTACAGTTGTCCCATTTTCTCCCCATTCTTCCCCTCCACCCCCACCCCCCCATTCCCCACCCTTTAGTTTTTGTCCATAGGTTATACACGTAAGTTCTTTGGCTTCTACATTTCCTATACTATTCTTAACCTCCCCCTGTCTGTTTTCTACCTACCATTTATGCTACTTATTCTCTGCACCTTTTCTCCCTCTCTCCCCCTACCACTCCTCTGTTGATATCCCTCCATGCCTTATATAAATCCCTCTAACATTTCATATAATAAAGGCTGGTTGATGATGAACTCCTTGCACTTGCCCTTATCTGAGAAGTACTTTATCTGCCCTTCCATTCTAAATGATAGCTCTGCTGGATAGAGTATTCTTGGCTGTAGGTCCTTGCCTTTCATGACTTGGAATGCTTCTCCCCAGCCTCTTCTTGCCTGCAAGGTCTCTTTTGAGAAATCAGCTGACAGTCTTATGGGAATTCCTTTGTTGGTAACTGTCTCCTTTTCTCTTGCTGCTTCTAAGATTCTCTCCTTATTTTTCATCTTGGGTAATGTAATTATGATGTGTCTTGGTGTGTTCCTCTTTGGGTCCAACTTCTTTGGGACTCTCTGAGCTTCCTGGACTTCCTGAAAATCTATTTCCTTCGCCAGCTTGGGGAAGTTCTCCTTCATTATTTGTTCAAATAAGTTTTCTATCCCTTGGTCTTCCTCTTCTCCTTCTGGCACCCCTATGATTCAGATGTTGGGATGTTTAAAGATGTCCTGGAGGTTCCTAAGCCTCTCCTCAGCTTTTTGAATTCTTGTTTCTTCATTCTTTTCTGGTTGGGTGTTTTTTACTTTCTGCTGGACCACTCTGTTGATTTGAGTCCCCGTTTCCTTCTCATCCCTATTGGTTCCCTGCAGATTTCCCCTCATTTCCTTTATATTATCCTTCATTTGTTCAAGTAATTGAGACAATCTTTCTTCGAATCCTGTGAGCATCCTGATTACCAGTGCTTTGAACTGTGCATCTGATAGGTTGGCTATCTCTGTCATTTAGTTGTATTTTTTCTGGATCTTTGATGTGTTCTTTCATTTGGGCCATTTTTTTTCCCTCAGTGCGCCTGTTACTTTAAGGGGCAGAGCCTTAGGTGTTCACCAGGGTGGGGTAACCCATGTTGTTGTGTTGTGACGCTATCTGTGGGGGCGGGGCCTGAGAGGACAATGGCGCTTGCTCTGTTCTCCGCACTTCCCCAGCTGCCCACAAGCAAGCTGGGCCCTTCTTTGCTGGCTCTGGGGTGAGTGGATGGGCCTGCACAGTTCCAAGTCCCTGTGGGTCCCCCCAACGAACTCTCCTGTGAGGCTGGGGGTTCCTCCCGCTGCCGTCTCGACCCCCACAGGTGAATTCAATCGGTGGTTTGAGGCTTTATTTCCCTGCCTTGGTGGGCTGTGTGGTCTGCTCTGCTCCCCAGCCTTTCCTCCTGGTTTATCTGCGCGAGAATGAGGGACCGCCCGGTCCACCAGTCTCAGCCCCGGTTTCGCCGAGTGCCCTACCTCGTATTAGCCAGGCGCGCCCTCCACGGGCCTCTCTGGGCAGCTGGAGCGTTGCCGGTACCGCTCCACAAACCGTGTCTTGCCGAGCGCTCTCCACCCGGCTCCGCCCCGCTTACCAGTCTGGATGAACGTGTCTTCTTTAACTCCTTGGTTGGCGGACTTCCACTCAGTTCAGTTTTCTGTCAGATCTGGCTGTTTTTGTTTTTTAAATTGTTGTTTTCCCTCTTTTGGTTGTGTGAGGCACAGTGTGTGTACCTACGCCTCCATCTTGGCCGGAAGTCTCGAGAGTACGAACATCTTAAGCCGGTTGATAAATATCATCAAATTGTTTGCCAGAAAGTTTTGAAGGAAAAGTTAAAAAAAAAATAGATGGACAAAAAGTAGGAACGTTGTTCAGGCTTCCGACAGATGTCATTAAGTGGCTCATCAGGCATATTTCGCCAGTGGACACCCCCAGTGTCCCCAGTGCGGATGCCATCTTTCTGTGCCTCAGCTAGCACAGAGTGGTGTCTCTGCTGACCTCATGGTATTCGATTGCTATTTGCATTTCTTTGGCCCTTGGAGAGAATGAACACTCTTTTCTTTCCCCCAAATGTTTATTGGCCACTTATATTTGCTTTTTATCATGTCCTTTGCTCTTTTATCCATTGTTTCTTTGTGTTTTTTTTTAATTGATTTATGTGGGTTTTTATCAATGAAGGGTTCTAACCATCCATCTGTGGCATTAACTATAAACATTTTTTTACCGTTGTCTTTTAATTTTGCTTGTGTTTTTTAATCACACCAGAATTTTTTGTTTTTCTGTAGCACAGATCTGGTCAAACGTTTCCTTTGTGGTTTCTTCCCCAGCTCTGAAGCTTAGAAAGCCCTTCGCCGTGTGAAGATCACTTGGTGAACGGAGTTCCCAGGTAAGGGGTGCCCTGGGACCCTGGCCTGGAGGCCAGAGGTGACCCCGTCTCAGGTGCATGGATTACCTTTTGTAGTTTGGGGACAGATCAGGGACACCTTTTAAGGCTATACTTGGAGGGTCACAGGTTGGGGAGCCACTGACAGACTTTGCCACTGACGTATGGGAGGGACTGCAGATAGATTGTCTTCAGGACAATACCTAACTATTGGAATGCTTAAGTTCTTCGAAGAACAATGGAAAATCCATCCTGGTAAGCAGTTATGGGAAATCCAACATTCAGAGTTCAGGGAAACTTGAAGATTTCTCCACGTCTTTCTGAGTCTGCAGCCATTTTGGGATTGGAGGGTGATGCTTCCGCTGATTCTGTTACTATAGCGATTGTGTTACCATCAGGACCGGAAAGGACCCTTTGTGTAGCAAGTTTCCTTCTCGCTTCGCAGCAAATTGGTAC
Organism: Micronycteris hirsuta; assembly: GCA_004026765.1. Classification (NCBI taxonomy): domain Eukaryota; kingdom Metazoa; phylum Chordata; class Mammalia; order Chiroptera; family Phyllostomidae; genus Micronycteris; species Micronycteris hirsuta. Next base: position 172,798 of record PVJI01001185.1, on the reverse strand, counting down.
TTACCGCTCTGTTTGGCCCCCGTGTCGCCGGCACCTTCTCTGCTGGCCGGACCGCGGACCTTGGGGGCAGGCCTCCACCTTTCTGCTTTAATGAAAACAGTTGTTTCAGTCACCGATTCTGCGAAAGAAACCACACTCGAACAATCTGGAAAATCTCTGGGAAGGAGTTATTCTGGGCGGCCATGTTTTTAGTGAATAAAAAGCTTATTCCTTAGAAGACTGTGTTTTTGTTTCTGGTTAGACACCCTGTGGAAATGCATGATACCTCTCGGCTTTAATTTTTTTCATTCTCCTTGACAAGACAGTCTAATACATTCTTAAATGAAATACTTGCACACTTTAAGATGACCTGGACCCCATGCTCCACCGTACAGACATTTCAATGTTTTCCGTCCTGCGTCCCCCCGGGCTGTGCATTTTACAGCCAGCAAATCGTCCTATGGGCTCCCCTGAGGTCCGGCCCTTTTCGGGGACCACAGCCGGGTCGTAGGTGTCTAGAGTTCCTATTGTGCATATAAATGGTCATTTTTAAACATTTTTGTACTGAAATATAGTGCACACACAGACCAGCGCACCAATCACAAATGTTCAGCTTGATGACTGAACACACACGTGTCCTGCACTAAGCAGCCCACAGACCCCGTGGGAGAGGCTGTGAGCGCCCGAGGCTCTGCCGATGGCTCCCTGCCCCTCACCCCACCCTGCCCCAAGGTACCCCGACAGCACAGACTCATTCTGAGCATTCAACTTTGGAATCAATAAAGTCACAAAGAATGTCCCTTTGCTTCACACTATCACGGCAAAATTCACCCAGATCGTTGTAACAGCAGTTTATTCGCTTTCATCGCTGCGTGGCATCCATGCATTTCGGGGGCATCGGTTCCTGGCTGTGGAACAGATCACCCCAACACCTAGTGACCCAAAGCGGTACCATTTGTTATCCCTCAGGGCTCCTGTGTGGTGGGAATTTCAGGAGCAGCTCGGCGGGGTTCCCCCTGGGGTGGTGCGTGACGTGTCAGACAGGGCTGCCGGTATCTGAACGCTTGCCTGGGGCTTGCGGGTATCTGTCCCCAAGAGAACACGTGCACATGGCCACTGGCAGCAGGCTCCCGTGCCTCCCCACGTGGGCTCTCCACAGCGTGGCTCCGGTTTTCTCACGACACAGTGGCCGTCTTGCCCCAGAAGGAATGATCAAGAGACCAAGGTGGAAAGTGTTTATGGCCTCTCTGTGGAAGTCACATGTGGTCACTCTGACCACATCTTGTCGCTCCCCAAGTCCGCCCCAGTCAGCGCCGAGAGGGCACATCATACGGGTGTGACCATCGGGAGGCAAAGAGCATGGGGCGTCTTGGAGACTGGCTGCCTCGTACGGACAAACTGTCCATCGTTACAAGATGGCTCAGCACAGCACTGCCCATCATGTGGCTGGATTATAAATGATTCGCTATTGTAGTCATGACGGCCACGGACGGCTTTATGCAGGTGGCTTTGTTTCTACTGAAGGAAGTTGTTCTCAGAAGCAGATCCCGGGAACGGAATTCCTGAGTTCGAAGCTCTCGACCTGTTCGCGGCTCTTGCTCCACTGTCACCTGTTGCTTCCAAAGGACTGTACCGTTTTCAGCGCTCCTGGCCACCAAACGGTAGATGGAGACCACCCCGCCTTTATCTACATTAGGCATTAATGCCACCAGACAAAACTCAGTATACGTGGGACCTAAAACAACCCTCTGTCAGTGTTCTGGGCCAGAGCGCAGCAGTGACTGCAGGGGCAGCAGTGCCGTGCAGAACCAGGGGCCCCTCCCTAAGAGGCCCTGGGTAATAGGGCCTCTGGATGTTTTTAAAACACACTGGTTTTGAAATTGCACTTTCTGCCACCTCGTGGGAAGACACGCATGGTGAGTGGATAAAGTGAGTCACTTTCCCTCTACCTGCCTCAGTGTCCCGGTCTGTAAAATGGGCATTGTGGCGCCGCACCCCCAGGGTAGCCGTTAGGATGGAAGAGATCATGGATGCAGCGTCCCGAGCACCAGGCTCGCCGCAGAAGTGGGCGCCCGGCAAAGGCTGGTTTCCTCCTCTCCCCTTCTCCCATTTCCTCTTCTTGGTTTGATGAGGGCCACCCAGTTTACACTCACTGGCCGAAATACTTCCTGTGATATGTCTTTGTTTTCTCCTCAAGAAAAAAAAGTACGTTATTTTTTTTTCTAATTATAATAGCGAGGCACATTCACTGAATAAAAATCTGGAAACTGTGGGAAAGTACAGAGAAGGAAATACAAGTTACCCACAATTTCACACCCCTGATCTGCCACTGCTAACTTTTGGGTGTGTCTCCTTCAGGGTGCAGGGCCACTTCTCATTCTCAGAATTGTACGGTGTGGCTCTGGGACAGTGTGCCAGCTCTGTCCAGGCCCCCATGGTGCTGGGGTGGGGTGAGCCCTGGAGCCATCCAGTCCCAGCGGGGACCGGGGTCTTGGGGCCGGACCACCTCTCGCTGTGCATGCGAAGCAGATCGGCTTCAAGGCTCAGTCCTCACCGCTGGCAAACAGCAGGACCGGGAGCCGCACTGATGGCAGCACCAGCCTTACTCTTCCCCTCGCCCCTGCCAGTCCCTGGCCAAACTCATCCACACTTTGGGCACGTCCTGTCTCTGGGCCTCTACGTGATGTAACGGAGCTGCTACGGCACTGTCGGTGAGAGGGACTGCCCGGGTTCTAACCCTAACTCCGCCACTAATGGCTCTGCGACCCTGGGCAAGTCACTTAACTGTTCTGTGCCTCACTCGCCTCTAACTGGGAAAGACAGTAATAATGTGTGAATTAAATTATGTCGATCAAATGAGAATCTGCATGAAGTCTTTAGAACGGTTCTTGGCACGTAGTGGGTGCTTTGTGAGTATTAGGTAGCATATTAGGTGGCATTACCATAGTGTCTGACATGTAGCAAGAGCTCTGAGGCACGTGCCGTTCAGAACTGTACAACAGACTCCAACAGCGCGCAAGCGTTTGACACGAAAAGCGAAAATTTCTCTGTCTTCACTCGCCACAAGTGACCTCTGGGAACAGGGCAGTGGACCACCTTCCAGCTCTTTCTCTAGAAATATACAATAATCTTCTAGATCTGGTGTTTTCTTCTAAAAACATCGTATTATACCCATTTTTCTGCAACTTGCTTGTTCACTCGGAATAGCACGGACATAGCTTTATGTCAGAATGTGCAGATGGACAGCTATTAAACGTACGCCTCCAACCCCCTACCAATGGACAATTAGGTTGTTTCCATTTTATTATGCAACATACAGCAGGGAACATCTTTCTCTAGAATTTTTCTCTAGAATTTCTCACCGCAAAAGGAGTAACTGAGAGTGAGGAGGTGATGGGGATACGAGCTCTTTGTCACTGTTCTGGAGGGGGAGGGCCACCCTTCCCGGGCCCCTGGCATCTGAGTGGCCCTCGCGTGTCGCCCCGGGAGGAGCCCCCACACTCCCAAAGGAGGCAGGGGTCCGCCCAGGAGGGTCCCTCCTCGGGGCAGAGACAGAGCGCGGGTTGGGAGAGGACAAAGTGACTGCATGTGGCCCCGGAGCCCCCCTTCCCGTTTCCTTTTTAAAAATTATTATTTCAATGTTTTTATTGTGAAAAAGATGCGAGAGTAGCCCAACGTGCATCGGCGCACCGCCCGTCTCAATGCGACAGTTGTTGGCACTTGGGCGTATTTCTCTTACTTTCCTACATTCGATCTCTAGCTTGTTGTATCTGTGTTGTGGCTGAAACATTTCAAAGTGAGTTGTAAACACCGTGACCCATGTCCCTAAATAATCCATCTTCTAAGAATATGAATGCACCTATATAACCAGTGCCTAAGGAACTTAACAGTCATTTTCTAATATCATCCATAATAAATTAGTTTCCAAATTTCCCAGGTTGTCCTCCAGATATATACATTACATACATTTTTATGACCCTAGTGGATCTCCATTCTCTTCTCTCCCTAGCCGAGCCTGGTCCTGCAGCCCCCATCGGTGACGGTGGCCGGGCCAGGCAGAGACAGCAGTCCCCACAGCCCGCGTGCCCTGTGGAGGTGGGGGTGTGGGGCAGGCTGGGGACGGGTGTGCTCCTGTTAGGGAGGGACTGGGAGCCAGACACTGGCCCCTGCCTTCTCAGGCGGGCTGAGCTGGGGCTGGAGTCCAGGGCTGTGCACGCGTGGATCTGGAGCCCTTGATCGGCAGCCGCTGGGGCAAGCTGGGCCTGGGCTCCCGGGCTCCAGTCGTTCCCCGGACGCTGCTTTGGGCAGATGAGGAAACTTGCCCCTCGCAGGCCAGCACCCGCCTGCCTTAGCAGTGGCATTGGGCTGGGTCTCGGCCCCAACTGCAGCGAGGGCACTTTGGGTGGTGCACCTGCTATGCGACCCCACGTGGCAACTCTGGCTGGGAGGGGCAGTTTGGCCAGGAAGGCAGGACAGATAGAACCTCCAGCCTGAAAGCGGGCAAGGCAGCGGTAAGCAGCCGGCCCTCGGCCACACGGCCACAGCAGTGCTGCTTCTGGCGTTTGCTGGGCGTTCGCTCTGCGCCCAGCCCGGCCCTGGGTGCTGCCCCCAATTCTCTCATAGTTTCTCAACGCCGCCTGTAGGGTAAGTGTCAGTATTATCCCCTCTTCAGGGATGAGAACAGAAGGTCAGAGAGGTTCAATGAATTGTTCGAGGCTGCACAGCTCATAAGGGGCCGAACCAGGGCTCCATCCTGGAACCTGTGGCTCCTGGGATGTGCCCCACACATCGGGGGCACAGTTGTCAGGGGCCTGGGAGCCCGACCCAGGGCCAGGGCCCTGGATCCTGCGTACTAGGTCTAGGGTGGGAGCTGAAGTCAAGTTCAAACAGGTGCCTCCCACCCCACTGGGTGACCCTGACATGCCCCCATCCTGGTTGAGAAATACTGGGTACAAGAGCACAAGAGAATCCAAGGCCCCTGACCTCTCTCAGCCACCATGAGGGTCGAGCACTGTGTACAGACCTTTAGGTCCCCAGGGAGAAGTGTGTCACCTGGAGGTGAGGGGGGTCAGCATCAGATGAAGGGCAGGTTGGTGGGAAGGAGGAGAGCTCGGGTGTGTCCCACGCAGCACCCAGCCACCCTGGCTTCTCTGGCGAGAGGAGCAGTCCTGGACGGTTGGGGAGCAAGACTGCCCTGGGCTCCCCCAGAAAATGGGGTGCTATCGCTGGCTCTCAGCCTGGGCCAGTGGGGCTCTGGGGGTTAGCGGCCGATATTGTTGAGAATTCTGGAAGCCTCCTGCTCACATTCCCTAAAGGGGCAGGGAGTGCGGACTAGGGGCAGATTCTGAGGCCACTGGCCCTGGTGACAGTCCCCTGCCCAGTCCGTCCTTTGGACAGTGGCTCATGTGGCTGCGGGTTCAGACCTGCACTTCCTTCTGGAGGAACCTGCTGTTCACCCCGCTGTTCACTCTGGCAGACTCGCTGCAGGGGCCCCACAGTTTGAACGGGGCTGGGGTGCACCCTGAATAATTTGGAGTCTGCGCTTGCCAGTCTGGAACCTGCCTGATCACCTGTCCTCCAGAACACACGTCCCACTACAGCTGCACCAGGGCTTGGCACTGCTCCTCAGCTGTCACACGTGGTCAGGTTTTATGCAACTGGGCCTAAAAGAGATCAGGCGGCAGACCCAACAGACACTTCGATTGTGACTCCTGGTTTGTTTGTTTTGGAAGGAGAGGCCATTAGTAGAAATTGTTGGCTGTTACCCGTTATGGAGGCTCCGAGGTGAGGAGGGGGCAGCCATGGGTGAAGCTAGGCATAGTCGGTAACCACAGGCCTGTGGGGGGTGGGATCCCCAGACCCCCAGAGAGGAAACTGAGGCTCAGAGGGGTCAGCAGTGAGCCCACAGTCACACAGTTTGAGGCAATGCTTCTACACACGACTGCGTGGACACTGGGCATCTTTCCAAGCCACTCCCACCCTCCTTCAGGAGACAGAACCTGTAATTTCCCACTCCCACGCTCAGCAGTGAGTGTCCCGTCCCTATCGTCACCATCCCCTTTGCTCTCATCCATATCCAGCTTCCTGTTCTGACTGCCAGTCTGGGTGAGCTGAGCGACTTCAGGACCACACCACTCCCTCTGCGGCAGGAGGCCAGCCCCCAGCAGACCCTCCCTCCCAGCCCCTCAGGCCCTGCCTGCATCTCCACTGCACCCTGTTCTGCTCTCCCTCCCTGAGCGCTCCTGCTCTGGCTTCCTCTGTCCTTTTGTTACCTGCTCCCCTGCCCCCCACCCCTCCCAAGGTCCCTGCTGATGATAATATCATGACATGAAAAATAACACAGCCCATTTACCAAGACTCTGTAGCGTGCTTAGTGCTTGGTGCTTACAAGCATCATCAGGCTCTGGCAAGGCCAGGTGTGGGGGGAAGTGTCTCCTCCTGCAGCCAGGGCTGGGGACCGGCAACTTTGGAAAACAAAGAGGATGTTTTTATGGTTTTGATGGTTAGTCAAGCTGCCCTCCACCCAGAGGAAAAGAAATTAAAGTGGGCTGTGTGTATAGGGGTCGGGGGTGGAGGGACAAGGTCTTGCACCAGGTTCAGCTCCCAGGCCCTGTGGGAGGGGGCAGTGGAGGACCAGGAAGCGAGACCCTGGTGCTCCCCACAGGTGACCGCACCCTGGGGAGTTTTCCAGAGCAGAGCCGAGCCTCCGACAGTGGCCGCCTCTCCCTCACTGCCCATGGCCCCGACCACGGGAAGTTCTAAACCAAGGGACTCTTCTTGGGACGGTTCCTCGCAGAGTCTGCCTTCTCCCCCGACTCCCTTTGTTTGTCAGTGATGCTCTGTGCGTGTGAATGTGGGCGACTGTGTGTGTGAATGTGTGTGAATGTGTGAGGTGTGCAAGTATGTGAATGTGTATATATGTGAGTGTGTGAATGTGTGTGAGAGTGTATGTTGTGGATGTGAGTGCGTGTGAATGTATGTATGAGAACGTGTGTGTGAGTGTGTGTGGGTGAGAGAACACACATGTGTGTACGGGTGTGAGTGTGTGAGAGTGTACGTGTGTGCGTGCATGTGCCTGTATGAGTGTATGGGTGTGTGCGTGTGCAGGCACACATGCATTTTTGTCCACCTTTACCCGACTTCCTGCAGCTCCCCTGACTCAGTTCCCCAGACTTCCCGGAGTCTTCCTCGTTGGCGGGCCGTGAGATTCGCCGCGTGGGGCATTTAGTGCTGCTCGTAAAACACCACTCTGCGCTGTTTTCCTTTCCCCCTTTTTCTCTGGGCCCCTCCGCTGCGCAGCCTGGGTTTCTCCCCTCCGTTTGGCCAGATACGTAAAATAAATACATCCACTGCAGGAGGAAATGACCTCTGGGTCTGGGGACCTTTTCCATGGCCTGAGCTGCTGACAGTTCCTCACTTCCCTTTTACGGTTTCACAACCTGAGACTGTGCCTGGGGGGTGTCTCAGATCCCAGGGGCGTGGGGGCCCTCGCAAAGCCCTGAGTCACCCGGTCTCTCATTTGGCTTCACCTGGTCAGCCATGCCTGTCTCTGGACTTCCATTGGCTTTGTGTTTTTTATCTTTTTAGTAACAAAAGAAATGTATGTTTGTCCCTAAAACTATAAACAGTGCAGACATGAAGATGCCCATGGGGTTTCCTCTCCTCTTCTTGCTGGAATCTGCCTCCCGATGGGAAGGGTGTGGCTTGCACTGTCTTGGGAGCAGCTGCAGATTTCTCACCCCCTTCTGGAATGTTCGTTGCTTCAGGCCAGTTTTAAACTCTACCCAGCAGGAGGCCCCAGCCTACGGCAGGCCCTTGGCAAAGGTTGAATGAATGAAGGAAGGAAGGAAGGAATGAAGGAAGCTGGGCCGAGCGGTCTGTTTCTGAGTGGGCAGTTCATCCCGGAAGACACGTCTTCAGCCATAACAGAGTCAAAGATCCTGCTTTGGGATGGGGCCCCACCCCTTCCTTCTGTGTGACCTTGGACAGGTGCCATTTACTTTTTGGAACTTCAGTTTTTCCATCTGCAAAATGGAGATATTGCCTGCCAGCTCTCATCACAGACCAGCGAAGGTCAAAGTGGAAGGCAGGAGGGAAAACGGGACATCTCTGAGACAGGATGGAGTGGGAAGATCAAGTTAAAATCACACGTGACAGCATGGTGAAGCTTATTTCGTTGCTCCCCTTATCTCTCCAGATGAGGAGGAAAAGATCTGGAAATCATCCAACTGACTGTGGTTGCCAGGAACTCCTTAGCTCTGTCTGCAATGTTTTCATTTTTTACGAGAATGTACCGAGGTTCTACTTTCGTGTTGGAAATATTTTAACATAAATGTATATATATAAAATAATAATAGTCTCCGTTCATTGAACTCCGACTCAGTTGGAGACTGTGAGGATTATTATAATCCCCATTTTACAGATGGGAAAAACGAAGCCCAGGGAAGTGAGGAAAGGCAGACACAGACTCCGAATGCTCTGTGATGATAACAGCCACTGGGCGAAGGGACAGGGATTCACACCAGGGGAGGAACGGCCCAAAGAATGTGTTAATAGGGACAGAATTTATGACGTTGAAGAACAAGGAATTGATGTCAGAAAGATGTGGGATCATGTCTCAGTTCTGCCACTGCTTGGCTTCATGATGTCAGGCAAGTCCCTTCACCTCTCTGGGGTTCACTTTACTCATCGCCAAAACCGGGGGTGGGGGTGGGGAGAAACCACCAGCCTTACAGGACAAGACTCTGTAAACGGTGAAGAGCTGCTTATTCATTCTTGAAAGGAGTATTTATGCCAAGCTCTTCTCTCAGGTCTGGGAGTACAGCAGCAGATGTGACAGACCAGGTCCTGATCCCTGGAGATGACTTTCTTATGGTCAGGGCCAGACAGTCAATTGGAAAACCAGTGAGAGAGTTCCAGGGTGGGGATGAGGGTGAGGCAAAGGAGGAGAGGAGCTGGAGCCCCGAGGAAAGGGAGAGCTGGTGTGGGTGATGGACAGAGGAGACCAGGGTATTTCCTGCTGGCCAGGGAGCCTGGGAAACGCAGCCTGCAGACGTAAGTCCCCTGCAGTACAGAGAGGGAATGTATTTGAGGCAAGAGGTGCAGTCCGTGAATGCCTGTGGCACTGGGGAGCCCTCCTGTGACTCTAGAGGGAGGAGCCACAGCCTGTTTCACTGCCCGCTGAATACCAGCGTGGCTGGGAATAAGGAAGAACGTTGGCTTCCCTGGGACTCCCGACCTAGGGGTCTGTCTTTGGAGAACAAGCCCTGTGTGGAGGACGGTTGGTTATTTCATGCCTCCTGGCTTCGCTCCCGCAGTCATATCCCCAGGAATGCCCTTCCCACCCTCCACTGTGCAGCTAACTTTTACCAATCTGATGTGATTCGGCTCTTCCAGGAAGCCTTCTGGCACCCCCACGTGGGGTACCAGTACCTTGTGCCCTTCCACAGCATCTTGTGCTTACCTCTCTGCTTCGCACAAACTATATCACATGGAATGTGAATTTCCCTGTTGGTTCCAGCGATTTTTCAGGGGCATGGAGGATGGTGGACTTGGCCTTGTCTTCCCAGTGCAGGCAACCACATTAGGGGGATGGTCTCCGAGGCCCCTGCAATGTGCCTCACAGACGGTATCTGATTTAATCCTCCCAACAACCCTGAGAGTAGGTTTTTATTGTCCCTGTTTCTTAGCAGGAGAATATGAGGTTCAAAGAGGAGAGTAGTCAAGCTGGGCCAGTGAGGGGGGAGCTGGGATTGGAACGCAGCTTCTCCTGGCCGCGAAGACCGCGTCGTTAGCCCTGGGGCCACATGGTCTGGCCACAGGACAGCTGGGCATTGGGTGGGGCCACAGGAGGTGCCTCTCCCTGACCCTCGGCCCCAGTCTCTGCGTCAGCCCTGTGCAGACGAAGAGGCTGTTCCCGGGGCCACTTCTCCATTCCAAGACGACCAGGAGGCCAGGCAGGGAGAGCAGGTCTAACCACAGATTGACAGACGTTTCCAAGAGTGGAAGTGGCGTGTCAGCCTTGATGCGTGTTTTCGCGGTTCCCTTTTCATGTTTTCCCTCGGGTGACAGTTCCAGTCCTGGTCTGGTCGCCCTGGTGTGTTTCATGTCTGTTGCCCACCATCTTCAGACTGGTCCTGACAATGCTTTCCATGAGCAGAGCACTTTCCCGTTTGCAGGACATGTCTACTAGCTCAGTGGACTTTCCCAGCAAACCGGGGACTTGGGGCCATTTGATAGAAGGAGGCTTGGAGAGTCTAGTGGCGACAGCGACAACATGTAGCTGCTTTTGTTGAGTTCTCAGTGTGCTTTGCTCCTGTTATAACGGCAACTACACACTGTGTCCCCTGCGATCTTCCCAGCAGCTACATGAGGCCAACAGTGTTATTATCCTTGTTTTAGAAGTAGAGAAACTGAAGCTCAGAGAGGATAACCAACTTGCCCAAGATCACACAGCAGCAAATCCAGACCTAGAATTCATCTTTTGATTCTTTTTTTTTTTAAGATTTTATTTATTTATTTTTAGAGAGAGGAGAAGGGAGGGAGAAAGAGAGGGAGAAAGCAATGTGTGGTTGCCTCTCACATGGCCCTCACTGGGGACCTGGCCCGCAACCCAGGTATGTGCCCCAACTGGGAATCTAACCGGGACCTTTTGGTTCCCAGCCCGCGCTCAATCCACTGAGCTACACCAGCCAGGCCATCTTTTGATTCTTAGTTCAGTGTTCTAACCAACTCTTGAGAATAGTCATAAAACCAAAAAAATTACTGTATTTCAATAAATCTACACCATTAAATATGGACATGCCACTATTTTATATGCCACAGGAAACAAAAGTACTGTCAAATAAACTAGAACAATACTTTATCACTTAGAATTTTTTATTAATAAAAGCTCTTTTATTAAACTAAGATGCCTATCATATATATATGTATATATATATATCTTGTGCATACATAAAAGGAATATTGATATGAAATAAAATGAAATTGATGTGAAAATAAGCTTTACATTTAAAATCCTGCTTTGGCAGAGTGCTCATGCTTTTCACAGTCTTGTCTTCTGGGCCCACAAGTGCCGGTGACTCAGATCCCTCTCTCTCTGTTTTCAAAAACATCCAGCTAAAGCTGACCTATAGCAAAGCGTACAAATCTTAAGTACCTCTGATGAGTTTTTATCCATGTCCATGCACCTCTGTGCTCCGTGGTGTGCTGATTGTAGAATATTCAGGAATTTTGCAAACCATCTTTAAATTGTCAGTCACCTAAAATCAGCCACGCTGGGAATATTGACACCATGGAAATTGGCAAATGTTACAATACAGAGCTTTTTATCCCCTTCGATAGCACTCCACTGGCTCTGACGGCTGGGTCCAGCACCCCTCGAAGGCTCCTTCGTGCCCTCCCCCGCCCCTCTGCACCAAGGGGGCCACTCTGAAGTGCGTTTCTGAGAAGAACGCAGAGCTGAACCAGGAGCCAGGGCGCTGGGCCCTGACCTGGCTTTGCCAACATGCGGTGCCCCCACTCTGTCCTCCACGGGAGGAATGCTGCTGAACACGTCTGCTTCGCCACTTCCCCGCCCTGCGCCCACAGCGGTTCCTCATGGTTAAAAGAATACTCCTCTATTGTCTCCAGGATTTTCTTCCGAGCCACAGAAACCCACACCACACCACAGCGATGCTTGGCCTGAGCCGGAAATGACAGCTGCATCCAGAGGCTCCTGGCCAGCAGCCGTGGTAAGACACACCCCAATTTCAGAGATATTAAAGTGAAAATGGTGCCTCTCAGAGTCGCTGACGTGCAGTGCATAGCTACCCTCTTGAACGCCTTCCCTTGCTGAAGTGGGTTCCTTGGAAAAGCAGTGCATCTTGATGATTAAGCCCCAGGACCTTGTTTCCTCATGGCCAGCAGCCTCACAGTTCAGCTCGTTCCCAGACAGGTGATGTCCTGCTCATTTGTTCTGGGGTCAGCCAGGTGCTACTGCCTCTGGCCCTGGCCTGGAAAGAGAGGGCTGGGATGCTGTGGGAAACCCCTGGTCCTCAGGCTGCTTTGGGACAGTCCTGCGTGCAGACCGAGCCTGGGCTCGTGCCCTCTGGGGATCGACGGTTTGAGCTGTTCTTTATGGGGTCGCACCTCAGACCCACCCCTGGAGGACCGTTTCAGGGTCAGCATCACTTTTCCAACCTGGCTGTGACCCGTGCAACTGGGTTTTAATCACCTTTGTGTTCCCTTAAAGCCCAGCACAGCCCTGGCACAGAGCAAGTGTCTGGCAGGTATGCGAACGAATGAGCCCACGACAGACCAGGCCAGACTCGCTGCCCTGACAACGCCACTTCTCTGTAAAACTGACAACAACAGCGAGATGGCCGTGCAAAGTGGCTCCCCGTGAGCTCCGAGGGCTTCCCCGGGAGGATGCTACATGACTCCTTTGGAAACTTGGGGCCCTCCCCTGCTCTTCCTTCCGTGACTTTGTTTAGGCTGCCTCACCACAACCCTGCCTGCCAAGGCCAAGGCCTGGGTCGGGGGGCGGGGCAGGGAGTGGCAGGGAGGACCAGGCTGGGACCTGCTCCGGGGCTGGGAAAGGGGTCGCAGGAAGCGGCATCCCCAGGGAAGTGGATCCAGAGCGGCAGGTTCGGATAACACCTCGGAGAGGCCAGGGAGATGGCAGTGAGTCTGCTGGGAGGGAAGGAGAGGGCGGGAGCGCAGGTGCCTGGAACGGGCCTCAGCTGACCTGTGCTTCAGGAGGTGTGGGAATTCAGAGGGAAGTGGGCTGGGTCCGGGCCAGAGAAGCGTCTTCAGCCTGGATCAGGATCCTCAGGCCCAAGTCCCACCCCTGCCACCTCCAGTCCTGACCACTCCATGACTGCTTTCTCTGGGCCTCAGTTTCCCCAACTGAAAAACGAAGATAATAACGCTGGTCCGGCAAACCTCCCAGGTACGGGTGTGGGAATAGTGAAAATGTGCTCAGGTGATGCTGAGGTCTTGATGGGGGGCCAGGCACGAAGCGCGTCCCAAGACTTCATTCAGCGGTCTCAGAGTGGGGCCCAGCAGGGTCCTGACCACTCGGGAATTTGTTGGACATGCCAGTTCCTGGGCTCCTGCTAAATTTGAGACCCTGGGCATGTGGCCAGCAGCTTGGATTTTAACAAGCTCTCCAGGAGATTCTGCTGAAACCTAAAATTTGAGGATCATGATGTTACTCTGAGGCAGGTCCCGTTAACGTGGAGGGTAAATGCCTCCATCATACCAGTGGGCCCCCGTTTCTCCAGATGTGGGGGCAGTTTTTTTTTTTTAAAGATACAATTCGTATACCACACAATAAGCCCTTTTACAAAATATACAATTCAGTGGCTTTTCGTGTATTCACAAGGTTATGCAACCATTACAACTAATTCCAGAAGGTTTTCATTGCCCCTCCCTCCAAGTTATACTTTCCAGCAGTCATTCTGCTTTCCCCTTTCCCCTCGCCCTTGTCGATCACTGACCTACTTTCGGTCCTCATGGATTTGTTCATTCTGGACATTTTGTATAAATGGATTCTTGTAATATTGTATAAATGGATTCTTGTAATACGCAGCCTGCTGTTTCGTTTAGCATAATGCTTTCAAGGTTCAACCGCGTTGCAGCACACACCAGTGCTCCATGCATTTTTACTGCAGGAGAGTAGCCTGCTGTATGGGCATACCACTCGTTGTCTCCCATTCATCCACTGATGGTGTTTGGGTTGTTTCTACCTTTTGGCTATTGCGCATAAATATTCGTGAACAAGTACTTGCTTGCATATCTATTTTCTTTCTTTTTTAGAGATTTTATTTATTTATTTTTAGAGAGAAGGGAAGGGAGGGAGAAACAGAGGGAGAGAAACACCCATGTGTGGCACGCCTCCCACTTGGGGACCTGGCCTGCAACCCAGGTACGTGCCCTGACTGGGACTCGAACCAGCAACCCTTCAGTTTGCAGGCCGGCACTCAACCCATTGAGCCACACCAGCCAGGGCTGACCACACCAGACAGGGTTGAATACCTATTTTCAGTTCTCCTGGGCGTACATCTAGGAGCAGAGCTGCTGGGTCACAGGGTAACTTTGTGCATAACTTTTTGAGGAGCTGCCAGACCGTTTTCCGAAGGGCTTGCACCGTGTTCCATCTTCACAAGCCATGTATGAGGGTTCTGATTTCTTCGCTTTCACCAACACTTGCTATTTTCTTTTTTTTCTTTAATTCTAGCCATTCTAGTGGATGTGAAGTGGTTTCCCATTACAGTTTTGGTCTGCACTTCCCTAGTGATTAGTGCTGTTGAGCATCTTGTCATGTGTGACTGTCTCAGGAGGCCTCCCCTTCGCTGCCAGAGCGGCTTTGCCCACATGCACGCACACACACACACGTGCATGCACATGCACACACACGTGCACACACACACATGCACAGCCACTCTCATAACTTCTCTGGAGAAATGTTCATTTAAGTCCTTTGCCCATTTTTGAATCAGGGTGTTTATCTAATCACTGTTGAGTTTTAGGAATTCTCTATACATTCTGGAATCCTTCATCATGAAATTTGTAAATATTTTTTCTCAGTCTGCAGATTGTCTTTTTATTTGGTCAATAATGTCTTTTGATGCTCCAATGTTTTTTTTTTTTTTATTTTGATGAAGTTTACCAATTTACCTATTTTTTCTTTTGTTGCTTGTGCTTTGGTGTCATATTTAAGAATTTGTTTTGCCAGATTCCAGGTCATGAAGATTCAATGTTATCGTCTGGGAGTTTGACAGCTTTAGGCCCTTGCTGCAGTTTGAACTGATTTTTCTGTACGATGTGCGGTAGGGGCCACCCTCGTTCTTTTGCATGTGGACATGTCAAGCTGTTGAAGAGACTAGAAAGAGGCAACGTTTTAATGAAAAATATTGAGTAAAACACGAGTTAGCTGATAGGGGCCAGATATGGCAAAAGGTGAGAAAATGGTACTGGAGTGAGCGAAGCTGGGGAGACACCGTTTCTAGTGGATCCTTGCTCTTCAAGGGTTTCCTCTGGCCTGGGAGACAGTCTGTTCAATAAAAGGTAACCGAACAGAGGTGAAATGGCTGCTGGTGTCCCACCCAGAGGGGCAGCTGGGCAGGACTCTCCTCTGCTCTCCCTCGATCTGCAATCATGAGCGGGGGGTCTCTGGGAGCAAAGGGGAGACACCTCTCCCTCGACTGCTCACCTGGTGCCCAGCTGCTCCCTCCTCTTCCCCCACCTGGGCCTTGGTCCAGCTGCCAAGCCCGACGCCTCTGCCATCTGGCCGGCTGTGGTTCCAAAAACAACCTCAGAAGCACGTGGGTATGTTTTCCAGCCTTACCTAACGGCACTGCCTGAACGCAGCTTCCCGTTGGGAGGGCAGGCAGCTCCTTGCCCCCTGGAAGGTAGTGGAAGTGCGTGGTTTTTCCTTTTCTCGTTTTGGAACAGAAGTATCTTCCTGAGTCCCTCTGGCCGAATGAGGCGTGCAGGCCTGTTGACCTCCCTGGCAGAGCTCCGGGGCTCCGTGTGCTGTCTCTGTTACCTGTCACCAAGGTGGTCCAGGCATATTCATTTCCTGGGGCTGCCATAAAAATGTGCCACACACCGGGTGACTTAAAACAACAGAATTGTATTCTCTCATGGCTTTGAAGACTGGAAATTTGAAATCAAAGTGTTGGCAGAGTTGTTTCCTTTGGAGGCTGTGAGGGAGAATCTGTCCCATGCTTCCCTTCTGGCGGCCACTGGCAGTCCGTGACGTCCCCTGACTTGTAGGTACATCACTCCAACCTCTGCCTTTTTCTTCGCATGACCCCTGCTCCCGGCGTCTTCATGAACTCTGCATCTCTTCTCCACCAGTCACATCGGATAAAAAGCCCCACTCTACTCCAGCATGACCTCATCTTACCCAAACTACACCTGCCGTGATCCTATACACAAGTAAGGGGACCCGAAGAAGGACAGGAATTTCAGAGGGGACACTCTGCAACCCAGGGCAGCAGGAAGCGCGGAGGGCGGGCCTACCTGGGAAGGAGGCTGGAGCCGACACCCATTTCCGCGGGCCTCTCCTTCGCGTCTGACAACCTGCATCTGCGGCTCTCTTCGGAGGATTCCCCTCAAGCTCCTAGAGCTGCTCTGCACCCACACACACAGCAGCTGGAAGTGCCTGGGCGTTGGTGTCCCCTGGGGCCGCCTTCGCACGATCGTGACTGGCCGGCGTGCGTGCGGGAGTATGAAAGCCCAGCTCACGTGTCTGTATTGGGAACAAAGCTCTGTGAACACAGAGGGGGTCTCTCACGCATCAGGCAGGCCTCCCCCAACCATGGCTCCTAAGACCTTCTAACCTTGCTCTTTCACCCTGCTGACCGACCAGCCCAGAGTTAATGTTGGCGTGTCGCCCTCCTTCCACCGTATGAAGGGACGGCCACATCTATTGCTCATCATCCTGCGTGCCAGCCTATGAACCAGACCCATGTCCTTTGCTCCTCTGACAGTTGACCATTAGGAACTGTGACCAAGAGGCTACCTGTGTGTTGCTGAGGGATAGGTATAGATGCAACAGAAGTAGGTGACACGGGGACCTGGCACCTCTTCGTGGGATCGACTTGAATTCTCCGGACTCGCCCTGTCCCAATTCCACACGCGTCGCTTCCATCTGTGACAGTTGCGGCGGCGCCCCTCCCATGACAACTTGCTGGATCTGATAATCGCAGCTCCCGATGGAAGCTCGGGGAGCACAGCCGCTGGGTGCCGCACGGCCAGGCACTCAGTCTCTGTTACGATCCAGTTGCACGCCAGGGTTGTTTCTCAAAGCAAGGATAGTTCTTTGCTGCAGAAAATTCCAGGGGTCTTCACCAGCCTTCTTCTGCCGAGGTTTGCCAAAGACTTCGCCCAGTATTCCTGGCTATCTTCTTGGTCAAGTGGCTTAAAGAGCAGGGAAGCTCGCCCTGAAGCTCGGACCTCCCGCAGGGTCATCTCTTTCTTTGTCTCAAAACTGGCAGCGTTGTGCAGCAAATGCTGGTGAAGGTGTGGGGAAACCGGAACCCTTGTGCACTGAGGGCGGGAATGTCAATGGCACAGCCACCGTGGAAAACAGCCACAGAAATTAAAAATAGAATTAGTGTATAACTCAGCATTTCCACTTCTGGGTATATGACCCAAAAGAATGGAAAACGAGGTTCTGAAGAGACACTTTTACACCCAGTTATAGCAATGCTATTTAAAATAGATGGATAAACCCTGGCTGGTGGTGTGGTTCAGTGGATTGAGTGCCCGCCTGTGAACCAGAGGGTCGTTGGTTTGATTCCCAGTCTAGGGCACATGCCTGGGTTGCGGGCCAGGTCTCCAGTAGGGGGTGCTAGAGAAGCAACCATACATTGATGTTTCCCTCTCTTCCTGCCTCCCTTCCCCTCTCTCTGAAAATAAATAAATAAAATCTTTTAAAAAATAAAATAAAATAGATGGATGAATAGATGGATAAGCAAAATGCTGTATAGCTATACGATGATATGTTATCCAATGTTAGAATACGAGGCGATCCTGTCTCGTATACACACTACAGCATGGATGAACCTTGAGGGCATTATGTTCCATGAAACCAACTTGTCAGAAAAAGATGACACTGTCTGATTCCACTGTATGAAACAGAGTAATTAACATCACCGAGACAGAGAGTAGAATGAAGGCTGCCGGGGGCAAGGGTAGGGGGGTCATTGTTCCATGAACGCAGAGTTCCGGTTGCTTAAAAGGGACAGAGTGACGGAATGAATGGTGGTGTTGGTCACGTAACAATGTGAATGGATTTAACGCCCCCGAATGGCACACTTGGATGGTCAGGATGGTGAGCTTTGTGTCGTGTGTATTTTAACCCAATGAAAAACTGACAGCTTTACCTTCTTCTAATACACAGGTCAGAAGAGGGTCCCCAGGTGTGCCATATGCCGCTCCAAAACTCAAAGGGGCCCGAGGGAGCGGCTTAGAACAATAGAAGTGCGTTCTCCCCAAGTGCTGGAGGTCCATGTCGGAAATCAAGGTGTTGGCTCCAGACTCTGCCTCTGTGGTGACTTCGTATCCTCTTCTTTCTGTGAGTGTCTTCTAAGGACATCTGTCATTAGATTTGGGACCTTCTTGGGTCATCCCCATCCTGAGAGCTCCAACCTAATTATGTCTGTAAAGGCCCATTCTCCAAATCAGGTGATAGTCACAGGTTTCCGGGATTAGAACACAGACATTATATCTGGGGGTGGGGGGTGCGTTTTTGTCACCTTGCAGCAACTTGTCTTTTATCTTAGAGGTGATGGCCTGGCGTGGGGGTCATTTTCCAGCAGCATCTGCTCCAGTGCCCCTGATCAGCCTGATATCCCACAGACCCACAGACATCGCCCAGGTCCACCACGTGGACATCACGCTCGTATCTACCCCCTCCTCTGGAGAACTGATCGCTGCCTAATAGTAGGGATCTCACCAGGGAGGTCACACCCCTCCAGGGGGCCGACCAACCACACCATCTGGCTGACTGCCCTGGGGTGACTGCCCTGGGGGGCAGCTTGTGGTGAAATTGATGCTCCAGAGGCCCCGTGAGGCCAGCATGGGGCCAGTCTCCAGCCCAAAGACACCATGGACCAGCTTTCTTCCCTGCTGTGTCCCACTTTCTGAAAGCCCACCCCACACAAATCCCCAGCTCTGCATCTGTTCCTGGGCAACCTGACCCGAGATAGTCCTGGCAATGACCTCACGCGGGGGGACAGCGAACAGAGCCCCCTGGGCAGGGCCGTGAAGGTGCTCGGCTGCCCCTATCATGGGGAGGCATGCTGCTTGGTCTCCTCTCTGCTGGTGGACATCAGGAAGAAAATCTTTGCCAAATCAATAGCAGCACCCCAAGTTGCGGACGCCCTGCTGACCTGCCCCGGTTAAGGACACCACGTCTAGCCCAGTGGCTGAGGTGGGCTGTGCTGGCTGCACTGGGGGTCTGCAGCCACCTGGGAGAGGGACCGTCTCTGACCACCTTACCTGCTGGCCCCTTGTAGCCCCCGGGCTTCCCCCATCACATCCTCCCCCTTCGTTTTTCATAGCCCGGACGCCTGTCTGCACTCATGCCACGCCCCGTATTTGTTTGTCTGTCTGTGGCTGCTGTCCAACGGGGGGGCGGTGACGAATTCACAGCTGCAGCCCCAGCTCCCAGCACGGTAGGCGGTGCTGCACCAGCGCACACCAAAGGAGTCCAAGAGCGGGCCCATGTCCCTCCACTTGAAGTAGACAGAAAGGAAGAAGGAGGGTTTTCTGTGGAGACTCTAAAGTGCAGGCCATTTCTGAGGGTCACGGTGGGAGGAGACAGGTCAAGGTGGGCGTCTTCCAGGTGGTGAAAGTCCCCTTGGCCCGCACCAGCCCCTCCCCGGCTGCTCTTTTCGTTGGGTCTGGCGCAGACCTCAAGGAAACATAACATTTTTAATAAAACCTCAGAGTCAATAAAGCCGAATGGTCTCGAGTGACCCTCCTGCCGGCCCTGGCTGTTGACTTTAGAAGTCAAGAGGTTGGGGTGTTGCCCAGTCCCAGCGTAGTTTAGGGAGATATAAGCTGGAAGGGCCTGGCCCGTGTTATATGAAAAAAAACAAAGCAAAACAAAACTCACTGGGTCCTGGAAAGATTCCACCGCCAGCCAGAATCAAAGGTCCATTCAGAGCGACAGAACTCTTCACATTCACTGCTAATGAAAACCAAATTTCTTGTCCCTCTGAGCATTTCCAGGGGCTGCCGTGCAGCTCTCGGCCACCCCTCCCGCCACCGAGAGGGCCCCACTGTGTTAAAATAGTTTTATGATAATATGGGCCTCGTATTTTTCTAATTTCAGGCGTCGGTGATTTAGGACCGAGTTGTTTCCATGGAAAAAGAAATGGAACTTGTGTGAGATGGGGGAAAGGCGTCTACCTCTGCTGATATTCCCACCGTGCGCATATCCAGGCCGAGGGAGCCGGGCCGCCAGGGGGCCGGGGCCTCATATACAGGGCATCCCCCTGAGTGGATCAGGATGGGTGGGGGTAGCTGCAGGGCCCAGAGACAGTGAATTCTGTATTTTGACTTCAAAATTTGTGGAATCTTAGCATCACAGCTCAGAAAGGCAGACACAATCACTCTCAGAAGCAGAGAAAAGGCTGTAAAGCCTGTGTTCTTTCTGTTCTGCTTTTTTTTTAAAAAAAGGCATTTTTTCATTTCCCTTTCTTTTCTTCTTGTCCTTGGTGATGGGTCTTTGTATGAAGTACAAGTCGTGGGGCACAGACTCGGGAGGAGGAAACACCACTTGCTTTGTAAAGTTAATGTAACTCTTCTTTTGAGCCTCCAATAACCTTCAGCTGATGAGAAACTTCAATTGGACCTTTTCAGGTATTGCTCTGCCCTTGTTAGGGTTGAGAGGGGAGTCTGTCCTTATTCCTCAGTTTTCTCATCTGTAAAATGGGGGTAATGGTGGTACATACCTTAACAGGCTGAGCTAAAAATGGTGAAATATTCATACAGTGCCTGGCATGCAGTATTAGTTGTTATTGTTATTCTGAAGATAAATATACAGAGAAGGCACTGATACAGCATGGCCTTATCAGGGAATGCTACCTAGAGGAGGTGACAAATCAGCTAATGTCAAATGAGTTGGTCCAAGCATGCTCTTGAGCTCTTCTGCTTGGATATTTATCCAGGTCCAGAAGTTAAATACACTATACCTTCAACAAATGTGCTCAACTTAGAAAACTTGCCTGCACCAAAAAACGCCAAAAAATAGCCCTGGCTAGTGTGGTTCAGTAGATTGAGCACTGGCCTGCAAACCAAAGTGTCACCGGTTCGATTCCCAGTTAGGGCACATGCCTGGGTTGCAGGCCAGGTCCCCAGTCGGGGGCGTATGAGAGGCAACCACACACTGATGTTTCTCTCTCTCTCCCCCTCCCTTCCCTTCTCTCTAAAAATAAATAAAGTCTTTAAAAAAAAAACAAAACCAAAAAATATAAAGGACAAAACAACTATAACCCTATCTTTCCAGTGATTTCATTCTATACTACTTTTATTTCCATTTTTAAATTACCTTAATTGACATACTGTGTATGCAATGTGTACCTGGTTAGAAAAATGTTTATTCCTACAAAAGTATTTACATATTTATAGAAAATAAAGATCTGAATGGGAAGAAAAACCCTGAAAATATTAACAGTGGTTATCTCTGAAGGGGTGGGATTATGAATAATTTTTCTCATGTTCTTGTTGGCAATCTATATTATCTTTCTCTCCCATAATTATGTATTATTTAGTGTAATTTTAAAATGTGATTTTATACAATTTTTTAAAAAAGATTTTATTTATTTATTTTTAGAGAGGGGGGAAGGGAGGGAGAAAGAGAGGGAGAGAAACATCCATGTGTGGTTGTCTCTCTTGTGCCCCCAACCGGGGACCTGGCCTGCAACCCAGGCATGTGCCCCGAGTGGGAACCAAACCAGCGACCTTTTGGTTCACAGTCCCGCGCTCAATCCACTGAGCTATACCAGCTGGGGCTAAAATGTGAATTGAGAATGTAATACATAGAACCTGGGAACCTCAGACTCAGGGTCTTATAGTCATTGCATCTTTGGGTCACAGATTGAGAAGAGCTGGGTGACTGGACCAGAGTCTGAGCCCTGGACCTTTTAGTAAACAGGCTGCATGTGGCCCCAGGTGTGGTCGGGGGTTGTCACGAAGCAGGACATGAAACTTCACTGAAAACCTGGGGGTGGGGGAGTCGGGGAGAGGGCAGGGCTGGTGTTACTGCACAACCGGCAGTAACAAAGTGATTATTACAGAACCACGTCCGCAGTGGTCCCATCAAATGCCATGGACAGCGAGAAACCAAGAGACACTGAAGCCTGAGGGTGGGGGCGTGGGTTCTTCCTGTAACTTCAGTGCTAAAGGTGCCTTAGGGACGCCTAGCTCCCCTGCACACCACGTTGCACAGGCGTCCCCTCCCGTGCCTGGCCTGGTGCAGTAGCTTGGGAACAGGTCTCAGCACCCCTGCAGTGCATGCTCCGCATGGCCACGGCAGTCCCCTCCCACACACACCCACCAGAATGTGCCACGGCACCTCACCTGGGCTCCCCAGTGCCCCCAGGACCACATCTGAGTCCCTCAGCTTGGCCTCAGCGCCCGCGACCTGGACCGGCTCGCCTCCCATCCCATCGCCATCATTCTGCCTCCCCCGCCACCCCTCTAGCTCGGCCACACTCCCGCTCTCCAGGTCGTGCAGTTCCTTCCGCTCTGAAGGCCTTCCTGCTGCCTCTCTGGAATGTCTGCTCATCTCTCCACATTGTCTCCGCCCACCAGGCATCCCATAGGGTGGCATTGTTTTCCTGTCTCTGCCCTATGAGCCCCTCAAGGGCACGGCTGTGACTTATGTGCCTTTTCTTCTTGCTGTCTGGCACCTGGGAGGGGTGCGGCTCGGGTCTAGGTTTGGTGAATGAGTGAATGAACTCTTCGGGCCAAGGCCTCGCAGACACCAGGCCCACAGTGCAGAGCAGGGCGGTGTGGCCCACACAGCCGCCACCCACTAGGACACCCACGAGGCCACGCTGTTCCAGCAGTCGGCATGGGCACAAAGGGAGGGTGGCCCCAGAAAGCTGGCTGGAGGGCCGCTCCCCACCCCTCCGCAAGAGGGCTTCCTACGAGCCGGCCCCAGGCAGGCTCTCTCTGCGGGTGAATATAAATAAAACAAACAGCACGCATTTAGCTGCAAAACTAAAAATAGGAAGCCTGGAATCCGGCTCCGGGCTCCTCCAGCCGCTGGACCACACAGTGTGGGTTCGAAGGTTGGGGATATGGCCCCCCACCCCTTTCCAGCTCCCCAGCCCTCGTGGGGGGATTGGGAGCACTCTGGGTTTCCACAAGGAACAGTTCATTCTTTCACTCTGGCTCCCTCCACCACCCGCCCCTCCCCGCCTACCGTCCGTTTGACAGCTCATTTCATTAATGACCCCAAAATGAGCCGACCCGCTGAGGCGCATTCCCTGCTCATGTGGTCGAGCAGGGGTGTCTGGTGAGGCCGAGACTGGCCCCTGGGCCCTGCTGGGGGGACCTGGGTGGCTGCGTTTATGGGGTGCAGTCTGGGGCAAGGGAGGGTCTGTGTCCAGCTTGGTCCTGCCCCATGACACCAGGGCCAGCCCAGCCCCAGGATGGCCCTCACAACCGACTCCTCAGACCTTCAGAATTTTCTCCTTAGGCACACGCCATCACCTCAGGCCTGCAAACCCCTGCCAGGACTTCCCTTTTTCAGAATGAAAGCAGAGCCATCCTCGGTGAGAAGCCTAGCAGTGCAGGATTGCTCCCTGAGGCCAGGGGGGCAGGTCCGCCACTTCACCTCTCGGGAGGTGCCAAGCACAGCCCAGGGCGCAGGAGGAACCCCTGGGAGCCCCAAGGCCTGTAGCACTCTCCCAGCCTCTTGCCAGCCAGTCGAGGGCTGTGGGGGCTGGTGCGGGGGGCGCTGGAGAAACTTCCAGCATGGCCCAAATCAGAGGGATTCGTGGAGCCTCTGAAATGGAGTTCTGGGGTCCAAGGGCTCCCGGACTCTGGAACGAGGTGGCCTCCTCACCCTGGGCTGGCTGCTTCATGTCCTAAGCTCCCCCGGGGGCTCAGGGGAGCGGAAGGCAGGGCCAGGGCTAGAGCTCCGGAGGCTGGGTGCTGGGCTGCGGATGTCAGCCTTCCTTTCAGGCGGGGCAGCCCCCTGTCCCAAAGCAGGGCCTTTAGGGACAATGGGACCTGTGATTCTGCCACACACCTGGAACACAGTAGGTGCCCAGGTAAGATTTGAATAAACAAGGCTCAGGGGGCCAGCGTGAGGAGGCCAGGGTAACCTCCCACAGCCACATAGCGCAGCTAAAGGAGGAGAGAAAACCCTTCTTCCACATCAGGACACTTCCCCCGCCCTTCCAGGGGTGAACTCCTGAGGTTAGGAAGTTCTTCCTAATACCTAATCTGAATTCTGGCTGCAATCGAGGCAGGAGAGGAATGTCCACTCTCCCCTCCTACTGCCACCTGCAGGCCACTGTGGTTACTGCAGTGCTTCCCCCAGCAACCTTCAAACTGTGGGACCCGGGCAAGTCCCCGACTTCCCTGGGCCTCACTTTTCCCCTGAGGAAGCTGAGTGTACTGACTGGTCTGTGCCTGGTGGGGTGAAGGTGATGGAGCTTTGAGTCAGGAACTCTTGAGCACACAGTTCCTCTCCCATCAGCTGTGGCGCCAAAGTGTGGCTGGTGGGGAGGGGCTTGAACTGTGGTCACCTCGTAATCTCCGCCATCCCTACAAAGTGGCCCCAGACAACAAACACATGTATGAGAGGAGAGTGTCGGCCTGCAGACGCTGTTCAGGGCCAGTCCTGCTCACCCAGGCAGATGCGACTCACAGCGCACCCCAGAGAGGAACTCTGCGGCTATGGCTGGGATCCTGCTCCCAGAAGAACCTGCTGTCCCCTCAGGCAGAGCGGGCGCTGGCGGTGGGGGTGGGTTGGGCTGGGGAAATGGAACTTCCTGTTGGGTGTTGGGTTTCAGGCAGACTGACCGAACTGAACAGGGCTAAATCTTGGGATTAGTTTTTGAAGTGGGTACTTTCACTCGAAAATAAGGTCTGTTTTATGAAAATTCCTCTCTACAAGATCTAACTAGACAGGCATGGTGGGCCAGGCCTCCTGGCTGGCGGGGTGGGGGTGGGGGGTGGGTGCGCTGCTGGCAAGACAGGCCCCCCCATACCCTCACACCCACAGCCCCCACCACCAGGCTGGGGTCCTCGCTCCACCACAGACAACTCCCAGGAGATGCAAAGCCAGGTGACACCCCCCTTTGCACCTCAGTCGCTTCATCTGCAAAACGGGGGAGCTGACATAGCTGCTGCTTTGCAGTTCTGATTGCCACTAACCTGCCGCTGTGCCAGCAAGCATGGACCCCAGAGGGGCATTCTCTCACTAAGGCGGCCAATGCTCTGCCTGCCTCTGCCCTCTCCCCACCTCTGAGCCTGAGGACACGCTGGAAGAGCTGCACTGTTTCTTCTGGTTACTTGTGAAAAATCACAGGCCACTTGTGAGGGGAGAGGTGGTGGCAGCACCTTGAAGACCTACCCGCCCTTCCTCTGGCATCCCAGCCACAGCGGGAAGCACTGGCTGCTCTGGCTTGGGCTGGGTTCTGTGGCCATTCCTGACAGCGCTGATGTGGGGTCGGGGTGGGGGTGTGGTCCACCACAGTGGTGGGCTTAGTCCTGTTCCCGCCCCACTCCTCCTTGGCCACGGTGGGGCGGGGGTGGGGGGGCCTCCATCCTCCCGCGCCTCCCATGCACACAGCCCTAGAAGCCCGACATTGGAATCCTTCAACACGTTTCTGTTATATAAGAAATCAGTCAAAATTCCATTTTACAGTTAAATATTACAAAGGTGTAGACAGTTTACTGTACCAGCGAGTTGTGCGTTAGAAACAAACACACCAAGCAAATTATAGTGCAAAGCAGTCCCCACCCTTCCCCTACCCTCATCCCAGCTCCGGGACGGCTCCCCACACTCGGCATGACAATATGTCACAACGGATCTGCACCCACCACCGACAGGCCTACAGTAGGGTGGTCTCAAACCCTGCATTTTCTTGTGCTTTTCTAAAAATCAGTGTGTTTGCCTAGCATAACTTTAAAGTAGCCTTGTAAAGAAGGACCCACTTCTACAAGCCCAGACCGTCTGTACCCGCCATGGCTGCTGTCACTTTTAGTCTGGGGCTGGGGAGAGGGTCGACTTATTTCCTGTCCCTGCCCCTACCAGGGCTGGGATGTCAGGAAGGGGCAGAAATCTGGGGTGGGGTCACAAAGTGCTGGGCGCTGGGAACCCGAGGGTGCCTCCCACACGGGTCTAGGCCAGTCCGCAAACAGAGAACAGGAATGAAGAAGACACAGGACAATGGGTTTGTAGCTGCTTCCTGAGAAGGGGTGGGGAGTGCCCCTAGGTGTACGGAGTCAGCAGGACACCCCCAGCAGCTCTTTTGAAGAGATGGAGACGGCTTTTTCCAGTGAGGGCAGGATGAGAGAACTGCAGCAGGAAGGGCTTGGATAATGAATGAGATCACCAGGAGGACCTCCTAACCTGCCGGCCAGTGGCTGCTCTCACAGGCTGGGGGCGGGGCAGCAGGCCAAGTGCAATGGCAGAGACAAGCCCGAAGGAGCATTCTGTAGGGGAGATTTCCACATCCAGAGGATGTGGCTGAAATAACTGCTGAAAACCACATGCTGTCTACCCCTTGTAAGTTTCGCCCTTCTACATAAGCCCTCCTAGAACTGAAGAGCTCAGACGCGGGAACCCATGCAGCCTGAACCTTTGGGCAGGGCATGTTTTCCCACGTGCAAGCTGGCGGGGCAACACCGAGCCTCTGAGCGTGTGGGGTGGGGGGGAGGGGTGCTGAGCTCTTTCCACTGTTCTGCCATCAGCTGGCCACTGCTCTCCACCTCTGGTGCATCCCACCCACCTGTACCAGAGCACCCGGGGCCTCCTCTTGGACAAGGGTCCAAGAGCCACACACGTTGAGATTCCAGCATCTCACCAGCGTTTCCCTGGTCCCCCCAGGGCCAGCTTTTGGGGGATGTCGGCGGGATGCTGCCAAAGGAACATGACCTGGGCAGGAGGTACCCAGGTGCCAACAGTGCCATGCTTGGGAGAGGGGATCTTGTTCATTACATGGGGCTTCACCTGTTACAAGGCTGTGGGTTTGAAAATGTTTGACTGAAGCTTCTTTTTCTACAATCAGCTTTAAAAACTACCTTTTGTTCAAGACGGCTTTTGGACCATAGATTAGTTCGAGACGAGGGGCTATCGGTGAGAGGCTGGAAGGTGCTGGGGGGAGCGGGGTGTACAGCTTGGCTGGACCTGGTGGGATAGGTATGCTCACATCGGGCCCCAGTGCTTCCTGCTAGTTCCTGTCTGGCCCCCGTACTGTCTCCAAAAATTGCAATTTTGAGACCAGCAGAGGGTGAAGGGGGTCCTTGGCCCCCCACCATGAGAACAGCGGGTGAACGCCTCAGGCTGGTAAAGTGCGTGGAGGCCCATCTGCTGGTGCTGCCCCAGTCTTAGGGAGCCGCTGCCACAGGCTAGTCTACTCCGGGGCCTGGGACCCCCGGGGCAGCTAGGCAGGGACAGGGGTTTCCTAGCTGTTAGGAATTGCGTGGGGATCGGCTGGGGGTGCCTTCATCCCATCTCTGCCAGTGATTTTTTGGGAACTCTGGATGGGTCCTTCCCCCATGTATACAATGAGGGGGCCCCCTCTTGGGGTGGGGTGCGCTTTCCAGTTCTGCCTCAGTGTGTGTAAATGCGGAGGAAGGGCTGGGCCCATGAGCATCTGAGGAAAGTGGGGGTGGGGAGGTCTTTCCAGGGCCCTGTGGTGAGAGGACAAATCATGTGGGCCCTGTGACAACCCTGGGCCTCGCAGGGGACAGCCAGGCCGCCAGGGGAGGTGGCAAGAGGAGGATGCTTTACCCAGAGGACAGTGGGGAGAGATGGCCAAGACACTGGCAGGGCTGTCCCACCCCGCCGTACGAAGCTGTGGCTGGACCATGGGCTCTCGGAGCCATCGCCAGCTCCGGGCCGTGACTGCCCCGAGCCTGGCAGCTGGGCCAGCCACTTGCCGGGAAGGTTCCTGGGATGCCTGCTTCCACTGGGGGCAGTCCACTGTGGCCCGGGCGGTCAGTAGGGCCTCCACACTGCCTCGTCCATGCGGCCCGGCGTGCTCAGAGCGGTGGGCGAGTTGCTGTGGCTGCCGTCGGCCTCCACGCCGTCGCTCTGGCCGCCCAGGCTGGGGTTCATGAGGTTGCCGGCAGCCACGGAGGCGGCACTGCTGGTGCAGGAGGCCAGCATGCGGGTGGGCGAGCGGTCGCCCCCGCCGCTGCTGCCGGCCACCATGGAGAACTGGTAGGAGCCGGAGGAGGCGCCGTAGTAGAGGTGGTACGGGGACGGGTTGGCCTGGAAGGGCCCGCTCTGGTTCTGCGGGGCCCCGGGGTAGGGCGGCGGGAGGTAGGTGTGGTGGAAGCGGCTGGTGGCCGGCATGCTGGCCACGCTGAGGCTGCTGATGCTCGTGCCTGAGGGCGTCGCACTGTAGGGGAAGGCGGCCGACATGGCCCCGGGGTAATGCATCCTGGGGTCCGGGAAGCGGCTCTCCGTGAGGGTCTGCAACGCTGGGAAGGAGCGGTCGAACTGGCGGGGGTCGGAGAAAGGGTTCAGGTCCGAGGTGCCTGGGGGATACCAAGGACGGTCAGTCACAGCTGGACACCACCCGAGTGGCCGTCTTAAAGAATGATCTGGGAAACAGGGTCCCACACATGGTGACGGGAGGAGACTGGGCTTCGGTGCTGACACACAGTGGAGTCTACAGACACATTGCAAAGGCAACGCTGGACATTTGTGTATCTTGCTAACCAATGTTGCCCCAGTAAATTTAATTAAGAAAAAAAACAACCACCTCAGGGCTCTGGTTCACAGGCCTGGGGTAGGGGGCTCCCTGCCTCTGCTCTCACTGCCTGGGCTGTACAGGGGCGGAGCTGTCCTGGCTGAACACAGCCCTGCCTGGAGAGCAGGTGGGAGCAGGCACCTGGGCCGCAGGTGGCCGTGGGGCCTCCCTGCGCAGATGGAGGAGGGGGGCCTCTTCTTTACCTCGTGGACTGACCCCTCTTCACAACCGAGCAGTGCAGAGGCCAGCCAAGGGGGTGAAGGTGGGCCCCACCAGGGCTACTGGGGGTGCTGGGGGCTGACAGGGATGGTGCAGGCCTGGCCTGGAGCTTCTGCCTCCCTCCCTCCCTCCCTCCCGGCGTAGAGCTGGCAAAACTGTGGGTGTGGAGGGCGTCTGCAACGGCCCTGGAGAAAGGGATGTGGAGCCTGCTTTTGCAGATAGGAACACTAAGGCCAGAGAAAGATTCGTTTCCCAGATGTTGCAGAAAGGACTCGAACTCCTTGTGAGGCCGCTGCTTTCTGCTCTTTGCTGGGGTGCTGTGCGTGCCGCACCTCTCCTTCCTGGGGCTGCCGTGCAGACAGTAATGACAGGCCACCTTCATTTGCCTCAACAGCAAAGTGAGATGGCAGCCAGAGGGGCCTGGTGGCCTGAACCCTGTCCTTGTCAGGGAGAGACCGAGTGTCCAGCCCAGGTCTTGCCCCAGCTCCCCCAGCTCCCCCAGTGTGGCTCGCCACAGGACTCTAAGAGCGCCTGTTCCCTACTTTTGGATTTACTGACCCCCCCAAAACCTCAGCATTCAAAGGGGCTTTGGGATTGAGTCTAACTCCTTCAGTAGCAAAACTGAGGCCCAGAGAGGGTGAGGCATGTGCCTAAGGGTCACACAGCACACTGGACCTGGCGCCAAACCCTAGGGTTCTAGTTCAGAGCCCCGCTATGGGCCTGACAGGTAGCTGTCCCGTTTCTGAGGCAGCACAGCACAAAGGCTAACTGTGGGGTCCCTGCAGCTGGATACTCATCTTGGGTCTGACTCTTCCTAGCTGTGTGTCCTTGGGCAAGTCACTTAACCTCTCTGTGCATCAGTTCTCCCTCATGAAACATGGAGCCAGGAACCGATCCTAGGAATTACACTAGTTAATACATGGAGAGTGCTTTGACTGGGTGGAGAGCAGAGGCCTGTGCGGGTCAGTGTGGCTGCAGCGGCTGTGATACTTCTTGCTCTGGGTCACCAGAAGCACCGGCCCAGTCAGGGTCCTGCCAAGATGGTCCCCCGACCCCGACCTTCCTTGTGCCCTGGCCAAGGGCACAATGAGGACGTGGATGAGCCCCCAGCAGTAGTCCTGAGGGAAGCCACCAAAGAGGGTTCAGGGAGACCAGCCTCTGCCCCGGGCGGCTCCGGGCCGGCACTGCCCACTGTGACTGGGGCTTGCCTGAGGATGCGGAGCTGCAGCTGCCCTCAGGCCCCTTGCTTCCCCGGATCTGCCCGAGGTGCTGTGTGACCTCAGGTGAGACTTGCAACTTTTCCAGGCTTTGGGGTCTTCCCGACCCCCTGGGGAGCGCTTCCTCAGCATGGGCTCTGGTCCTGGTTGTGGGTCAGAGTGGAACGATTCTCCTGGGCTCAAGGTGGGGGACTGTGGGGGGCAAGGGTCCTCCTGGAACATCTGGTACCCTCCCTACCAGGTTTCTTGGCTGCTCGGTGCTGCCTTGAAGCCTCGCGAGCCAGGGGTGGCTGGCTGCCCCTCAGAGCAGTGGGGGAGACAGACGGCTTTGCGGCAATGCCTAGCACCCCAAACACAGCTGAGCGTGAGGCTCACTCCTCTGCTCTGAGCCCAGGAAGTACGTGCTGCCCACCTGACAGGAACCCAAACGGGGAGCCCAGGATGAGGCAGCCGGGCTGCGCCAGGAAACACGGGCCAGGCAAGGTGTGTGTGGCCGCTGGAGTTCACACGGGCCACAGGTTCTGCGCTGGGCCTGCCCAGAATGCCACTGTCCCCTCCTGCCTCCCTCCCAGCGTGGCGGGGAAGCGCGTGTCCGCAGCACCCCTGAGGCTCCTGCCCCCAGCCCCTCCCAGCCCAGTAGCCCCAGGAAACTGGAGCTGGCCGGCTGTCGAGCAGCCAATCCCAACACTGGAAGGAAATGTTTATTTTCTTCTCCAAATTGCCCCAGCTGCTGCATGGTGGCTGAATGAGCCCTTTGAGCTGTTAGAAGCCCCCATTGTGGGCAGCCGCAGATGGGGGGGGGGCGCTGGGGGCTGGGGTATGGAGGGGACAGGGCCTTGGCACTGCTTGCCAGTGACCAAAGCTGGGGGGTCAAAGCTATTAACAGGCACCAAGAGAAGTGGTGGTGGGTGTCCTGAAGGGATCCCCAGGATGGAGTCTGAAGGTAGAGGCTAGTTCCACCAGAAAGGGAGGGACCACGACAGGGCCCCACACCAGCCTTGCCAATGCCCCTCTGTGGCAGGTACCTCCTTCATTCCATTTCACAGATGAGAAAACTAAGGTTCAGAGAAGTGCAGTGACTAGCCTAGGAACACACAGCCAGTGCCTGGCAGAAGCAGAATTCCAAGTCCGGTACATCTGACGGTAAAGTTCATCCTCCTTCCCTGGTCCTAGGTGTCAAGAGCCCTTCCTCCCACTCCAAAGGGGACCAGCATGGGAGGAGGAGGTCTGGCTGGGCTGAAAGGCCACCTAGGCAGCCTGAGGCCCAGTGCTCCGGGTGGTCAGGGAGGGGCTAAGGGGCCCTGCCAGGGTGCAGCAGAGGGGAAGGGCTGGGTCGGCCACGCCCTCCACCCCACCCCAGGCCTTCCCTACCTCTCCTCCCAGCCCCAGAGTGGAGGCAGGGGCTTTGCCTGCTGCCTGGCTAGACCCTGTCCTTTGGGGCTGGACAGAGGGTGGGTAGCCTGCCTTGGGCTCCCTCAGGATTGAATCCCCAGCCACGTCCACACAACTGTGGGAGGGCAGAGGTGGGCTCTCCTTCCCAGGGAACTGCCACCTGCTGGTTTCTGGGACTCCCCGGCTGGGGCCCAGTACCCCGCTGGGCGTCACCCTGCCCATGGCAAGGTGAGGCCTGCAGCATTAGGCTGCTGTACCTTGACAAATGCTGGCCCATCGGACACAGGAGCCCAGACAGCTTTGGGGCAGGGGTGGGCATGAGCCCAGAGGGCAGAGTACCTCCCACTGTCTCTTAAGGTCAGATCGCAGCCTCAGCCTCCCCCCACCTCCAGCTCAAGGGCTGTCCACCTGCTTGGAGCAGTTAGGCCTAGGGTCCCCTTCCCCCCACCAAGGCCCAGCTTCTCAGGCCAGAATGAGAGGGACCTTCTCTTAAATTAGGGCCCTATATCAAGTCCGCCACCATCACTGATTTGCCAAATGGGTTCTAACCAGGCCCTGGAGCACCGAGAAAGAATGACAGCCACACAGTGTGATGACAGCCACACAGTGTGACGTCAGCCAGCCCTCCTGCCTCTGCCCCAGCCTGGTCCAAGGGCCAGCTGTGCACAGCCTCCTGCGTCCAACCCACTGGCTGACAAAGCCTGGGGAACAGTAAACATTCATCATCCAACCATTTACTGAGCACTTGCTAAGTGCCAGGTGTCCATCTACTCTGGAAGGCCTGCCTGAGATCTAGCTTCGATTGTGCCTGCTGTATCCATCCAGGCAATGGGGACAGGGACCCCTTCCTGGGCCTCGGCCCGGAGGCCTTCCTCCTCCCTTCTGTTTGGGAGGAGTCTCTGGGCCCGTGGGACCTTTCCCAGGAGGTGCTGTGTATCTCTCCAGGGCCGCAATGGCACTTTACAGTTTACCAAGCTTGTCTGAGCGCAGTAACGGCGTCTGCAGGTCACTCCGGCCCTGGGCAGAGGTGTTCACCACCACCCCAGTTTTGGATGAGAAAGTTGAGGCTTGGGGGGTGGGGCGTGTCTTCAGCAGGGACATGTCTGCCACCGGCCTCTTGGACAACTCATGTCCCAAGGTATGGGGTGCACTATGAGATGAATGCCCTCTTCCCCAGGGGAGAAGGAGCGCCCGCAGGACAGGGATCGTGTCTGTTCCCGTGGACCCCGGGGCCAGGCGCAGGCACGGCACATGGTGGGCATCGATAAGCGTCTACTGTGTGAGCGAATGAAGGGCCTCGTCGGGGCCCGGGCACAGAGCTCCCCCTCAGGAAACGTCGTGGGAGCAAGTGAGCATGGCCGCCTCCCTGTAGCACGCATGCAACACTGCACAACCACTGGGTGAGCTTTCGGCCTGGAGCACAGGGGCCACATCTGGATCCTCCCCGACCTCCCCCCGCCCGCGGCCCCTGCCATGTTGTACCTTGGATGGGGGTCTGGGCCTGGCTGTTGAAGTGGCTTGTGGTGCTGAGCGAGCCGCGGGGGCTGGGCATGCTTGGTGTCACCCGCATGCGCACCCGTTCCAGGTCCCCGAAGCGGTCGGAGAATGCCTTGGTCTGGTCCTCCAGCTTCTGCCGGTGCCCTGCAGAGCATGGGGAGCCCATCAGCAGCTGGTTTCCGAGAGTCTCAGCGGGACAGAAATGCCTCGCTTTGCGGGGAAGTTCCCCGAGGTCTCACGTTAGGCCTCTGCAGGGAGAACCTTACACCAACCTCTCTCCTCAGGTTCTCCAAAGACTTTCTGACAGACTGCGGCCATAGGTACTGTCCTGGGGAGCACATGTGGACTGCCATCGCGGTCCCACCTCCGCCTGCCTGAGCAGGAACACTCATTGTCACACCCCAACCTCCACAGCACACCGTTTGGCAGGAGGGGCACTGAGGCGACAGGCATGGGCAAGTGACTCAGGCAGGCTCCGGTGGGGAACGAGGGCGAGGGTCCAGGAGTGCAGCAACCCTCGGCCTCCCAGCATCCCAGACCCTGCCCCTCACACCTGAGAGGCAGCCCTGGAATGGGCCTGCCCTGCCCCCTCTGGCCCTGAGTCACCTGGTACCCACATGCCTTCTCTCTGGGCCTCAGACAGAAGGGAAAAGTCACCAGGATGCTGAGAAAAGGCCCAGGACACCTTACTGCGGGGCTGGACTCCTGTCTCTGACTGGAAGCTGGGGACAGGGGACCAGTGCACCTGCCTTGGGACATTACACCTGGAGAAACTGCCAGCATTTCCCATTACCCATAGGCCATGGCCCACATGGGAAGGACCCCAGCCTGTCTCCCAGGCCCTAGAGGGGCTGGCGGTGTGAAGGCGGCCACTGCCATGCCCCTGGCTTCGTGCAGCTTCCTGAAAGATATCAGGCTTACAGCAATACCACACACACCCCCGTTTCCAATGATTCATTTTACATTTCACAAGCAACACATGAACGTCTGCAAAAATAAAAGCATTACAGGTCACGCAATGGCCCTTTCGAGCTACCCAAAGCCCCTCCCAGAAGCCCCCACACTCGGTCTTTCCTTCTAGCCTTTTTTTGGTTTCACATGCAACAAAAACACAGAGCAAGTTTCTCAGGGAACTTTCTGGAATTTTGTCGGCCTGGCTGTATCATTCCATCGCTTGCCCTTCCAGCAGCACACCCTGGAGCGCTGCCTCAGTTTTCTCATCTGTAAAATGGGGAGGGCCAGCCAGCCCCGTGCAAACAACGGTTCCTGCAAGCAGCCCGAGGAGGACCGTGCTGCTCTGCCGGGGGCACCCCTTGCTCCTGCTGGGCACGTCCACTGGACACTGAGTCCCTTCAGCCATTCTTCTCCGATGGGCACTTCGGTTGTTCCCAAATTTCCCGCATTAGCCCCTCACAAGCGAGAACCCAGGGACACCCTTGCTCACACCTCCCTGTTTCTGGGGATTTCCCCAGGGCAGACGCTGCCCAGCCCACCTCCAGACTGGCCCATTCTGCTCCACCCGACCCCGAGGGAGGGGGCCAGGCAGGCACTGGGGCCTTTTCTTCTTTTCACAGGCAAGAGAAATTTCGAGAGGTGAAAAGGCTTGCCCAAGGTCACAGAGTGGGAGAGAGCAAAGGATCTCCTGGTTCTGGGAACTCTTGGAAAGGAAGTGTTGGGAGGGGCCTAGGGAGAGGGCAAGGCTGGCTTGAGTCCTTAGGTCTGCAGTGACGTGCAGAATTTTCTAGACTGACAGGGAGAGAAGAGAGAAGTAGGTGGGAGGTAAAACAGAACTCCTTACCGGCCTTCCTGGGGCCTGGAAAAGTGCGGACCGCCCCTGGGAACGAGGGGCAGCAATGGGCCTGATTTCTGGCTTTCACAATGGAATGCAATGGATTCTGGGTCCCCCGGGCCCCCATGCTCTCTACAAACCCCTGCCACAAGCTCAAATGGGCACCTGAGGGCCCTTAGAAGTGGAGCAGACAGTCCTGGGAGCCTCAGTGGGCTCAGCAAGTCACCAAAACTGGGAACCCACTTTCTCCTGTGAGGGGGCTCCAGCTCTGGAGCCCAGGGGACACTTGGCTGCTGGGGTGAGACCACGAGGCCTCCAGCCAGGCGCCCCACTGCTGCCTTCCAGGGCCCTTGGCAACAAAGAGAAAATGTGAGTTCGGCTGGAGCTGTGACCAAAAATTCAGATGCCTGTAAGGACTGGACAAATCAAGTAAATGAGGCACATGGGATGGGTGGAGACTGGGGCAGACCAGAGACACCGCTCCTTGTAAGAGAGGTAGTTAGCATCTAGACCAGCTGACCGGTGCTCTGGTGGGGGCGGGCCCAGTGTTGCCAGGGCTTCCAACTGACCGGAAGAGACCATAAACCTGCTGTTATATGAAATCTCCCATATTTTGTACGTTGGCAATTAACTCAAATACCAAACAACAATAAAAAAGCCAGACCGATCGTTCTGTAGGACGTGCCCTGCCCAGGGGTTGCCGGTTTGTAACCTCCAAGTTCAAAACTTCATTATCTGGGTAGTTGTACAACATCGGCCACCAAGAACTGGTCAGTGGATACCCCTCAGGAGGGGCTCTCTGGGGGGGTGCCGGAAGGCTCGGCCTCAGCCCTGGAGGAAGTGCCGCCCTTGCTGCTGAGGCTGCCGAAAATGGCAGAGAAAGGAGATAAACTGGAGGGCGGATGGATTCAGAACCATTTTGACAGGCAGGAAGGCGGAGGATGGACCTGGAGACCACAGACTGACCTGACGGCAGCTGAGGCGCAGGGGATCTGGGTGCCTTAGTCGACCACAAACCCATAGGGAGCCAATGGGGCCACACAAGAGCTGGTGCGAAACCTCAGGCCCTGTGACGACTGTCACCAGCAAACAAAGTCCCGTTTCTGAGTCACACTGCGTACCAAGTGTTTACAGGCACCCTTGTGGCCCAGCAGAAGGAGGGCGGAGTCCACAGCAGGCTGGCCCGCTGCTTGCAGGCTGGTGGCCTCCCTGAAGTCACACTCCCCTCCGCCCACCCCAGGCCACAGCGCCCCACGGTGGCGCCCTCACACCTTGTGGTGCTGGCCAGACAAGGCATGTGGATGCTCCCCACCCACACGGGTCACTGCCATGTTGACCAGACCTGCTACCCCAGCTCATTCCCAGGGAGGCAGACTGACTGTCCTCACCTCAGAGACCAGGGCACTGGGGCCAGGATGGTGCGTCGTGTCTGGGACACAAAGCCAGGACAGCAGAGCCAGCACCGTCGTCCGGAACCCAAGAACTAAGAACAGACGGGACCACTGAGACCTCAGGGTGAGGCCCTCGCGAAGCGCGTCATCTGGGACGTCAGTCAGGTCCCCAGAGCACACGCCCCTACCAGGTGCTGTTCTGCCTTCACACAGGGCAGAGTTTCTGGAGGAGGGGGTTTTAACAGCACGTCGGGAACTGCTCCCTCGTTGCTGTGGAAGGTGGGAACCATCGCCAGGCAGGGGCACAGGGAAGCCAGAGCGGCTCCAGGTGGCAGAGGTGCCAGAGAGTCTTGGTGCCCTGGGGCCCGCGCCCTCCCCCTGGGAGCAGGGGGGAACTTCCTGTGCCCGAAGGAAGAAGATGGGCCTGCAGAAGAGACCTCTTTCATTTGGCCACCCACAGTGGGAGTGGGGCAGGTATCTCCTGCTGTGCCTCAGTTTCCCCTCTGCACAGGCTGCTCAATGAAGCCCCTCTA
Source organism: Micronycteris hirsuta (assembly GCA_004026765.1). Lineage (NCBI taxonomy): Eukaryota > Metazoa > Chordata > Mammalia > Chiroptera > Phyllostomidae > Micronycteris > Micronycteris hirsuta. Next base: position 136,333 of record PVJI01001185.1, on the reverse strand, counting down.
GCTCTGAAAGCCCCTGACTTAAGATTGCAAGGATCAGCAACTGGCCTGAAAGAGACCCCAAATGAAGATGGCAGGGTTGCTTACTCCAGGGCTCAGCCACCACCTCCTCCTGCTGTTCCCAAGGTTTCTCGAGTATTCTCCAGCTCCCACACTTTGGAGCCACAGGCCAGGCACAGCCGGGTCAGGAACACTTTCCTGCCCTCACAGGAGCCTCCTCCCCAGGAGGCCCCCTTCTCCCGGCACTGAGCCCGGCAGCCCCTCTGCAGACTGAGAGCAGCGGCAGCAGGAGCAGCTCGAAACAGCAGCCAGGCTTCCTCCAGGCTGGGGTATGAGCGGGGGACATGCGCTTCCCTGTTTCACCCTGCATCATCCCCTGGGGAAGGCCTTCCTCTGTCCCTGCCTCACAGGTGAGTAAACCGCAGCTCGGAGATGGCCAGTGACATGTCTGAGGTCACACAGAAAGCTCCTGGCCCCCTCTTTTCCTGGAGCCCGTCCTGCAGGACGGGAGCCTGGGTTTTGAAAATCTGGGGCTCCAGACAATGGATATCGGGGCCCAGCTGAGGGCCCAGAGAGGCTCTCTGCTGGCCCCGGAGGACAGGCCTGGGGAGAGGATGGCAGGGGCCAGTGGACCTTATCAGGGTCCTGCCCGGCTCTGAAGCGCAGCGCTGAGAGGCCAGCTCAGATCGAGCCCCGCTCTGACCCGCCAGGCCCTCTCCTCCCCTAGCGTGTTCCATGCCTGTAAGACGGGGAGCACACCGTCCGGCCCCAAGAGCGAGGAGAGCTGAGCACAGACCCTGAGTGTTTAAAAGTACAGCATTTTGGCCCTGGCTGGTGTGGCTCAGTGGATTGAGTTCCGGCCTGTGAAGCAAAGGGTCGCTGGTTCAATTCCCAGCCAGGGCACATGCCTGGGTTGCGGGCCAGGTCCCCAGTTGGGGGTGTGTGAGAGGCAACAACACATTGATGTTTCTCTCCCTCTCTTTCTCCCTCCCTTCCCCTCTCTCTAAAAATAAACAAAATATTTAACAAATAAAAATACAGCATTTTGTGGGGAGGATAGGGAGAACCCTGGTCCAGGGGACCTGGCTCAGTCTGCCCGTCAGCCTCCAGCAGCTGGGCCCAGACCACTGATGGTCCCTCCAGCGTCACCAAGCACTGTGCCAGGGGGCCCATGCACGTTGTCTGCAAGGGCCACGACCCTCTGAGAGGCTGCTACGGTCACCCCCATTTTACAGATAGGAAAGTGGGGGCACGTGGACCCGGTTAAACACAGAGGGGTTGGTGCATTGCATGGAGCTTGGCTGCCAAGGTCTTGACTTCCTCAGACCTCCATGAGAGAAGAGCTGGGTTGCCTGGCGAGGAGGCCTGACTGGCAGGAAGGCAGCTCAGTGTCCTGCCTCAGCCGGGCGGTGGGGGGTGGGGGGTGGGCAGGAGGCCAGCAGGGGCAGAAAGGCGGGTGCAGAGGAGCTAAGCAGGGCCACAGGAACAGGGTCGTCTGGGGAACAATGTGGGTCCCAGTTATGGGGCCCTTTGCCCATATGAAGCCACTCAGCTGCCTCCTTGGCTGCCCGGCGCGGCCCTGGTGTGGCCACAACCCAGACACAGCAGCCACTGTCTGCCCAGCCGCGGGGTGGGGCACCCGGGCCCTAGGCCCGCTCTGCGGCCTGTCAGGAGATTTACACCCGACTCTTAACAACCGCGTGGAATCGCAGGCGGGTGCTGGGCCCGGGGTGGTCTGCCGTGAATCGGCCCCCTGTGAGCAGATGAAAGCCGGTCGGGGGCTGGCGGGGGGCCAGCGGGCAGGGAGGCAAGCAGCTCCTTCCCGGGCTGCAACTGGGGCTTCCAGCGGCCTGGGGTTGATTAGGGGAACCAGGGAGGTCTGAGGTTAACCCCTTCCCTCCTGCTGGGTGCACGCCCCTGGGGATCGTGGGGGGCCAGGAGTGGGCGGCTCTCCTCCACCGGGGCACCCCTCTGCCCACACCTGGAGCTGTGGACAAAGCCGTGACGGCTTTAGAACCCTCAAAGGCCCACAAAGGCGGAGGGTCGCTGTCCCTGCCCATGCTGTCTGGAGCCCCCAGCAGCCACAATGGCTGTTTGCTCCCCCTCCTCAGGGCCCTGCTCAGATGTCACCTCTTCAGGAGGTCTTCCCTGTCCCCCACCCTTGCCACGTCCCATCCCCTACACACTGGCCTCTCATCCCCAGCTTTGCTTTTTTTCATAGGAATTCACATGACCTGAAATTAACTAGCTAATCATTTGTTCATTTTGTTTATTCCACAATAGTTACCAAGCACCTATTAAGCGCTCGTGTCTGTGTCTGGGGTCTGGACCAGTGCCTGGCAAAGCACAGGAAAGAACCTCTGCCCTGTGGAATGTATACAATGGTGGGGGGAGGAGAAAGGAATAAATGCACGAGTGAACTAGAGAGCATCTTAGACGGTGCTAACTGCTTAAGGTAAAAGTAAAGCTGGGAAGCGGAAGCGGGGGCACTGCTGTGCGTCTACCATTTGAAACAGGGTGATCAGGAAAGGGCTCCCTGCAGGGTCTGAGGAAAGACTCCAGGGACGGATGGAGGGCGCCATCAACCTGGCGGTGTTTGGGGAGGAGTGTTCCAGGGGAGGGGGAGGGCAGTGCAAAGGCCCTGAGGCGGATCTAAGACCAGCCAGGAGCCCAGGGCGGGGTGAGTGAGGAGGAGGTGGCTGAGAGGAAGAGAGAGGAGCAAAGGCCACAGGTCAGGTGGAGCCTTGTTGCCATGGTGACAACGGAACTGTTTAGCATCTCTCTCCACCCGTGTGTGAGACCCGAGGGCAAGAGCCCATCTGTTGGGTTCACTGAGGTGCCCTCGGCTTCTAGAACAGTGCCTAACACATGGTAGGTGCCTAGGAAAATATTTGTTGAAATCATTCCATGTACATTTTTGGGAAGGGCCCACAGGCCAGATGGCAGGGCTGCCCCATCTCTGCCTCAGGCAGGATTAAGAACTTGGGTCCCACCCTTTCAGGTACCATTGCCTGCTAAGCCTAGACGAGGTGGGGTGAATAGTCCCCAAACTATGGTCCACGACAGAACCGCCAGACCCTGTGCTGCCCCCTGCCCAGCGCCTGGACCCTGCTCAGCCACCTGCTTTGTCACTAGCCCCTAGTGACTGTGAGGGACACCAGCCTTGAGAACCTCAGAAACCGAGGCCACACAGGCAGGAAGCCACCAAGCCAGCCTTCAAACCCAGCTGGCCACCTGGCTGCAGACCGGGCATGCTCTGCAGGGCACCGGAGGGGAACGGCCCAGCCACAGAACCCACAGCGGCCTCAGGGATCTGCAGGCTCCATTCCTTGGCTCCCTGGACAGCTCCTACTCATACCCCACCCCACCCACAAAAGGCTCCGCCCTCACACAGGGCTGGGGGTTACAAAGCAGGCAATCCCACCCACAAAAGGCTCTGCCCTCACACAGGGCTGGGGGTTACAAAGCAGGCAAAAGAGCCAGAAAGAAAATCCTATGATAATCCATGAGGGTTCTTGGGCACTTCCTGCAGGCTGGGCGGCTGTACATTGGTTTAATGCTCACAAGAACTCCCCAGAGAAGGTAATATCATCCCCATTTTACAGATGAGCAAATGGAGGTGAGAAGGCCCTTCCAAGTGGCTCACTTTCCTGAGCCGGAGGCTGGAGCCCTGGGTGCACTGAAGCTCACGTTTGGACAAGGGCTTTGCCTCTTGGCCTGTCTCCTCCCGGGGCTGCTAAGGATCAGTTAACAGAGACTTTGAATAGGGCCTGGCACTCCAAGAGGGCTCGATGACCAGCAGTGGTTAGGCTGATCTCTTATCTCTTATAGGTAGGGAAACTGAGGCCCTGAAAGGGGTGGATTTGTCCAAGGTCACAGGCTGAAGGCCAGGCTGGGACTGGAACCCAGGGTGCTGGGGAGACCAGCCCTGAGAGAGCGGGGTGGGGGGCGTCGGGGGCGGGTCAGGCAGGTCCTCAGGATGGGAGGCCCGGAGACCTGCCCGCCTCCACTGCTGCTCTTTTCGAAAAATGAGCTTCTGCTAAGATTTTGTTTGAACAAGTCACTTTAAAAACACTGAGCTGGACTGTGCCCAGGCCCAGAGAGGGATGCCATCTGCCTCAGGTCATGCAGCAAGCCTGGCCTCTGACTCGGGCTTATCTCCAGGCCCAGCTTTCCCTTCCTCTTGCTGCCTCTTCCGGTGCCACCCCTCCCCCTCCAGCTCCCTGCAAGAAGGGGTTGCCTCAGGTCTGGGGGACCCCAAGAAAGAAGAGCAGGCAAGTCTCCCCCCCGCCCCATCCAGGGGCCTCAGTGGGGGCCGGCTGAACACGGAGGGCTCTGAGGGATTCCGGGCACTGCCTGGCCCCTGGGAACTTTCCCGCCAGGCTCCAAGCCCCCCCCCCCCCCCCCCCCCCCCCCCCCCCCCCCGCCCCCGCTCACATGCCTCTCTGCACGGGGTGCTCATTGCTTTGTGGAGTGGCCCCTATGTGCTGCATCATTATACTAAGCCCAACTGTGGCTCCCGTCCATCCTGATTTCGCCCCCCGAGACTCAGAGTAGAATATCACCCCCTTCAGCAGAAACTTACACCTCTACTGCCACGGCCTCGGGTTCTCAGCAGCCACCCGAATGGTGGTGGTGGTGCTGGGAGCCCAGGGGGATGGCTGAGTACCAGGGGTAACAGAACACCACCATCCAATGACTCACAAGGAGCCTCCCTCTGCTGCAGCCAGAGGCTACCCACTTCAGGCACTGGCTGCCAGGGCTGCTGGGTGGGTGGTATTATCCCACTTCCTGGAGGAGGCAGCTGAGGCCGAGAGGTCAGCAACTTGCCCAAGGCAGGCAAGCTGGCTCAGAATCTACTCTCTGCACAGTGGCCTGTGGCTCATAGGGCTTCCCAGCCATCATCACTTTGAGACTTTGGGGATCACTGACCCAGTTCACAGATGACAAAACTGAGGCCAAAAAGAAGACATGACTTGTCCAGGGCATGGATACACCCATGTCCAATCCTAGCAGGAATCTGGCTAGAATGGGAGCTGACTGCCTTCGGGCCTGATGACTACGGGCAGGAGCTCAGGGGAGGCCACGGGAGGTGGCCCTGAGAGGCTGAGCAGAGGCTTCCAGGGCTGCCGGGCCCAGCGCTGAGCCTCTCCCAGTAGCCAGATACTGCGGTTGGCCCAGGAACTGGACAGATGGGCAGCCAGGCCTGCCCGATTCCCAAGGAAGGCCAGGCCCGGGTGGTCTCACTGACCCTGCCCTGGCAGAGTCACTCTCCCGTTCTGAGCCTCCTGGGCACTGGCAGAGACCAGAAGCATGTCCCGCCCCAGCTGGCTCCATCAAAGGCTGCCTCTGGGACCCTGGACGCCCCCCCGAAGCTAAGACAGTGTGAGGCCCCAGCCAGGATCTCAATGTCCCCAGGCCTGGATTCTCTCCTCTCTAGAACTGGGCGACTCTCTGGCTCTGGCTGTCACGAGGATCCCACATGAGACAGATGATAAATGCGAGAGGGTTTTCTAAACTGCAAGGGGCCACGGTTACAAAGAAAGAGAAGGACAGAGCAGCTCTCGATACACCAGGCGAACACGCACGAGTGAGGGACAGTTCAGACGAGAGCTCTGCTCAGAGCTCAGGACACAGGCTGTGCAGAGATGGCCCTCCGGTTCTTTGTTTCACTCACTCGCTCACTCGCTCACTCACTCACTCATCCAGGGAACACCAGCCTTCGGCCCACTCTGTGGCGGCTGCCTCTCGGTTTCCCCAATCTGACTCGGAAAGCTCTAGGTCCTTCAGCAGGCAGAAGCAATTAAACAGCTCTCTCGGATGCTAAGATGCAAAACCAGGGCTCCCTACACTTAGTAGGTGCTCAATGAATACCTGCAGAATCCAATTTGCATTTCTGATCTTGAGAGTGCGGGTCCGGGGGTGAAAGTGCTTGGGCTCTGTGAGACTTGCGTAAGTCCCACAGTAAGATGCAAAGACAGAGCCTCCAAGGAGGGAGTCTGGCCTCCCGCAGCCACTGGCAGAGGGAGCTGGGGTGGAATAGGGCACACCTGGCCCAGCCTCCCGCCCCAAAACACACACACACTCTCTCTCTCTCTCTCCCCAGCCTTTTCTAGACTCTTCCTTTCCATAACGACGCAAGTCCATACCCCCAGCAGGCCCCCAAAGGCAGTCTCCCACTGGAGAGGGGCTCAGCTGCTCCTGTGGTCTCCCTGTCCCAGCCTCTTCACTGTCCTCCCCAAGACCCGGCCAAGCAGAGACGGGTTGGGGCTTTGCTGGCAGGCGCGCAGTGTGTGGAGGTGCAGGGCAGCAGACCACACCCCTCCCCCCCACAGGGGTGCTTCCAGGACCCAGTGCCATCTGTCTGACCTTGGTGACTGCCCTTCCCCCTGTGGACCCTCTTCCCTGCTCCCAGGGGACTCAGTGGCTCTGGCACTTACGTCTGGGCTCCCGGGGTCCGTCCACAGTCACCTTGATGGCTCGGTGGTAGGTGGCCACTTGGGTGGGGTTGGTGAACACGGTGATGGTCAGCGTGAAACTCTTCCCTAGGGGGAGTGAGGGAAAAGCAGGAGGTTGGTATGTGGAGCCACTCAAAATACGCTGGTCTCCCACCTTGTCTGCCTCCCCAGGAAGCCCCTAACCTTCTAGAAGGGGCAGGTCTCTGTCCTTTGAACCTGGGGAGAAGATGGGGTTCTGGGTAAAGTTCTAGCTGCTGGGGTTGGCATTCAAAGCTCCAGCAGGGATGGCACCAACTTTATTGCCCCACCTCGCCTGCTGCTCGGGCTTCTTTCTGCTCTGTGTCTTAGCCCGTTTCTGCTCTTCTTCTATGCAGAGACCCTGCAATTTTGGGATGGGGAGCAAGGATGGGTTTATATTTTTTCCTCAAAGTAATTAGTGATCTTTATAGAAAAATCTGAGAGTATAAAAAGAGATGAAAAAGAAGAAGAAAACACCCATAGTTCCACTAGCTAGAGATAAACCCTGTTACTGTTACTATTTGGGTGTTCTCCCCTCTGATCCTTTTTAGGTGTGTGTGTGTGCGTGTATTCAAAGAGTTGAAGTGATTCTAAAATATATATTTCTGTGCCCTGCTTTTTTTCACTTAACATCACATCATAAGCACTTTCCCATGTCATTAAAAATTCTTCATAAACTTCATTTTTAATGGCTGCAAAATATTTCAACCCACAGGAGCCCCATCTTTTATTTCTCCATGTCCTTACTCTCGGGCAGCTAGGCTGCTGCTAATTTCTTATTGGCATGTGCGGCCGGGGCTGGAAAAGGGCTGATTTGGGAGCTGCAGACATTTCATTTGTAGACACAACTGTTATTTCCAGAACTCTGTTCTATTTTTAAATAGACAGTTGGCTCCAAAGTCTCCATTCAAAATTCCTGAGAGGGGAAAAAAACCTTTAAAATAATAATAATTTATTTTTTACCATTTGAAATAAAATGAAATGACCTTCTGTTTATACAAATCTTTGTCCACACCTCTGCAGATTTCCTTAGCATAGATTCCAAGAAGTGGCGAGTGACTTCACCACATCGGAGGGTGGGGACGAAGTGCGGGGCGCTGATCTCAGATGACTCTCCTGAGAGAGGTGCAGTGACTGGCGTGAGGCCACGGGTCCATCGAGGTGGAAGATCTTTTAAACTCTCCTGACTGAACCTGCCTTTCTTCTGTTCCCAGTGAGAATGAAACTTTTTGTACGTTCGTTATCGGCCCTACAGCAACCCAAATTACGGCTCCGTGCACTTTCAGCCTTCCCCACTGAGGCCTCAGTGCGTTTCAGACATCACTCTGCGCAAAACGTGCTCGCATTCCGCCTCCTGCTTGGGGCCGCCAGGTTCCCAGTTCACTGGTCTTCACAGTTTGCCTTCTGACTCCGCTTTGCATTCTCGGTTCTACCTCTGGCTCCTGATCTCTCCTCTCGTTTTTATGTTTGGGCAGGTTTCCCCACGCAACGGACAGATGAAGGTTTACTTCTGACAAACTGTGTTCTGTCTCCTTCCTGCACCTAATTCTTTGATTCTTCTGGGTTGAAGGTAAGGATTTCCCCTCCAAGGGCAAGCCCAGTTTTCCCAGCGCCTTCCCTGGAGTGAGAGCACCCCGCCCCCACTGCTCTCTCTTATGAGAGCCTCTGCAAAAACACGATTGGGAAGGTGTGGAGGAGCTTCACTGATCCCCAAGTCCAGCTCGGGCTCCGGTCTGAGCTGCCTCTCCCTGGACCCCAGTTACAGGCTTGGGGACTCCCTGAGGGCAGGGCCGTTGGCTCAGGGCACCTGTGTCCCCCAGGGATGGCTCAGGGTGGGCACTGGAGTGGGGGGCTGCCCAAGTGGGCCCCTGTGCTGTCCCTGTGCTCCCAAGAACTCTGCAAGGCAGGCAGGTAGGTTCTGCTGTCCCCACTTCACAGGCGGAAGATGACTGCCCAGAGCGGGGCTGACGGCACAGTCCTCTCTGCGTGGTTCTTTCTGGGTACTTGCTGGCCCAGTGATCAGGCAGAAGCTCCAGCCCCTGGAACAGGGGGCCCCAGAACCACAGTAAACCAGCCAGGCCGCTGGGGCCACACTGAGGAGCCCAGGGGCTCTGAGATACCAGGCCTGGGGGAGGACGGGGCTCAAACAGGTGTGACTGGCACTAGGAAGAACGGAGCCTCTCTGGGAGGGTTTTCTTAAGCCAGCTGGCTGGAGGCAAGGGTGCAAGTGCTGAAATTCGTGCCTGCCCCTGGAGTCCTGGGCCGGAGGGACAGACATGGCCCCTCTCTCTCAGACCACAGGGACACTTTTCATGGTTTCTAGACCAGTATGTGCAGATGGTCTAGGGGAATGCTGGGCAGGCGGGCTCCAGCTCTCTGCCCATGCCCTCCAGAAAACTCCCTCCTGCTGTCCCTCATTCTGAGGTCATTTCCCTCCCAGACACCCCTGCCTCGACCAGTCAGACACTCTCTGGGGGCCCCTGGGCCTCTCTGTCCCTCACCTCCCTGGAGCTGCAGGGCACTGGGCCATGCGGAGCGGAGGGCAGCCAGAGGGCAGCCAGGCCAGGTGGGCCCGACCCCCCCCCCAGCGCTCCTGTTTGTCCCCTCAGCTCCCGCAGGTCTGCACGGAAAAGTGAGGCCTCCTGGGCACTTTATCTAAAGCAGGGGTTTGAAACTTGGCATCTGCGGCCTTCTCTGAGAACTGAGGTGCCTGTGAGCGGGACAGGGCAGACAAAACAAAATGGCAGTTGCACTGTCCCCAACCGCCAAATGAAATTTAGCATCTCTCTCGAGTATGAACATAGGCAACAAGCCACAAGCATTACAGAAGTCCCCGTGACCTTGTCACAGCAGACGTCATACGTAGTTACATATCGCATTACAGGCATTGCAGATTTCTCTAAATATCTCTTACGCTCGTCACAGCTTCAAAGTCATGGTCGTCATCAGCCCCACTGCTAGACCTCACTATTTAATATGCTAACAAAGCGGCACATTTATCACAATTTAAAAGACATCTTGCTAACTATGTTTTCACATATTGGTTTTCATTGTAATCCTTTGTATTTTGTTTTGTTCCCTAAAAAGCATTATTCTGAGACTGTCAGAAGGGTCCATGGGGTGAAAAAAGATTAAGAAGCTCAATCAGAAGCATCAGAGACCCCCCACTCCCACTCTCCCTGCTTGAATTTCCCCTAAATGCTTATTATGTCTAGTAATTCATCAACTTATTTATTTGGTCTCCCTCTATTAGACCATAAGGTCCCTCGGGGCCGGCATTTTTTTGTGTTGTTTATTGCTGTTTCCCCAGCCTCTAGGAGAGTATCTGGCACACAGTAGGTGCTCAGTGAATGTTTATTAAATGAATTAAGGACGGAGGTTACTGCTCCCATTGTATAGATGAGAAAACTGAGACACGGGACAAGGAGTTGTCCAGGTCACCCAGTACCCAGGCAGAGCCCAGAAAGGGGAGAATGTGCCGCGGCCAGCCCTCTGCATAGACGCTAAGGACCTGCTGTGAGACCTGGCGGCACAGCACAGGCCACTCCTGAGGTCACCAGGCCTCCTGACAGCTTCCTCCCAAGTTCCAGGCCTGGCACGACCCCTCTCGGGTACTCCCAGACAGGAGGGAGGGGAGAGAGAGGGAGGGAGAGGCTGGGACTGAGAGCAGGAGTGGGAGGGCGGAGCAGGTGGCAGGTGCCACTGGAGGCAGGGACCTCCTGAACCAGGGACGAGGGAGGCTGTCTTCCTGAGTGCCCCTTGGCCCTCTCGGTGGCTTGGCAGCAAACCCATCCACCATCTCTCTCCCCCTCTTGGAGGAGGAAGCTGCAAAGACAAAGGAGGTGGAGAACTTTGTGTAGGACCCCCGGGAAAATGTGCGATCAGCCAGGAGTCTAGGAATTCAGATCCCAGCACTCCAAGGGCTGGCCCTGCTTGGGGGGCGAGAAGTCCTAGGCTGGAAATAGCTGTCCCTCGGGGCTCTGAGTGGCCCCAGACACTCCCGCAGGACCTGGGGCCCTGGCCCGCTCGGCATGCACTGCTGGGTCTGGCCGTGTGATTTTGGGCAAGTCCCTGTCCCTCTCAGCCAGGCTTCCCGTGTGGGATGCCCCGACCATGGGGTTCCTGGACAGCGGGAGGGGACATGTCTCAGGGAACCTCAGGGAGCCAAGAAGCTGTCTATCGGCTCCCCACCAGTGGCCCCCCCAAGCCTGCAAGCCGCACGTCACCCCAAATCTCTCTCCACTTACTACAGTTTCTTTTTAACCACTTATCGACACTTTGGGAACCCCTGCTCTTTCCACTTTCACCTGGGCCCGTGGCCGCCTCCTAGAGGGGACTTTGGGGATTTGTGGTGTGTGGTCCTCGAGAGCGGGGTTTAGGGGCGATGTAAGTGTCCAGCACTGCACAGGGCAGTGAAGTATTCATTCTGCCTGTGTGTGAAAAATTTGCTCATAAACACTCTCTGAGCTATGAACCTAACTAAATTTTACATAAAACAAGGCATATATATATATTTTTTTTTTGCACACTTTTAATGTCTATTGAATTTTCCAGGAGGAAAGACAGGTTTAAAAAAATTTTTGTTCAGAACTTTGCCAGGAATTGTTCCCAACCCCAGAAAGTCACGGCATTGACGGCACGACCGCATTCAGACCCCGAGCCGCAGGTGCCTCGCCGGGCCGGCCTCCGTGGCTGTCACCGGGCTTCTGCCGGGGGGTGAGCGTCTGCCCACCAAACAGTGTGGTCTCACCCAACATTTGCATATTCAAATAAATATTTTATTATAAATTACTTCTCCCCTCCCCTCCTTTTCCATTAGAGCTATAGAATTGTACGGATTTTGAAACTGCACATAAGCAGAGAAGCTAGGTTATCTGCATTTCATTGCGAGATAGTAAAAGGTGCATTTCAAATGATTTAAGAAGGGGGCGCTGCGTCTGGGGGGGGCTTGGCCTTAATCACTGCAGGAGACACCAAGGACTTGGTTTCCTTCCCTCCCTTTTCTGATTCACGCCTTCGGGCTAACCATGGGCGCTGAGGTGGTGGTATGTGTCTGTCTTTCATCGAAAGGCATCTTCCTGGAATTGAGACAGAATCAAGGAACGAAAAGCAGGGAAGTATGCAGCAGTTCCCATCTGGCTTCTTAGTCCTGGCAGAAGTCAGAGAGCCAGGGAAAAGCTCTGGCTCCCAAATGCCAACCTGTCCCTACTCCTGAAGCGGCCCAAACGGTGTCAATCACTGACTTGTTCTCTCCGCGGGAATTTCCCAACGGGCAGGCAGGGCGCAGCAGATGCGCAGCTGCTTGCCACAGGACCCCTTGGCCCTCCTTCCTCGCTGCCACCCGCCTCCACTTCTCCCACTCAACAATTCACACCTTCTGGGTTTCCCCCACCCCCGCCCAAACCGCACCAGAGTCGGAGAATCAGTGACAGTCACCACTCAAAAGGACTTCAAAGACCTCCTCTAGTCCCAGGCATCTGAAGTAACAAAATCTCTAACACGCATCCAGCTCTCAGTATACGCCAACTGAGACACTTGTACCAAGTTCCTTAATCCTCGCAAAATCCCACGAGATCTGTATCGTTATGATCTCCATTTTACAGATGAGGAAACTGAGGCACAGGGAGATTTAAGCCATTTGCTCAATGTCATCCAGCAAGTCACTGGTGGAGCTGGGCATTGAAATCCAGGTCAGCTGGTTTCAGAGCCTCCACGGTCTGAAAGCCTCGTCAAGTTCCGCAGCACCAGAACTCCCATTCAGGCCTCTTCCTGCCGCCCGGACCACTGAGGCTGGTGAGGGAAACTCAGCCTCCTGCAGCCACTTTCCAGAGCCACAATCCAGCCTCAGCTGGCTGTGCCCGCTCCAAAAGTGTGCTGTCAACAGCACTTTGGAAACCCGCCGAGCCTCCCGGCAGGCCCTGCGGGGTGGGTGCAGGTCTGTGGGCAGAAATGCCACAAGGAAATCATTTTCAGCAGCAGGATGGCCAGGCAAGGTCTCAGGTAAGTCAGAGAATCATCATCTCTTCTATGTCGCACCCCCTGGAAGAGGGGGATACAGTGCCACATTCCTGGTGCCGTCCAGGGCTCCAGGGACTGATCTTTCCTTCTGCCTGCCTCCCAAGGGACTGAAGCTATGGACAGCCTCCCTCACTGCCACCACTCCTGGTCCGGCAGCCGGGGCCACCACCCTGCCATCGAGCGGAACCGGAGCAAGCCACCGCCAACCAGTGGCAGCTAGGGACTCTCCATTCAGGGCTGGGGCTGGGATTAAGTTGCAAGAGGCTTGAGATATTGGGGATGACAAAAGGAGCTTGGAGACTAATTAGGAGCAGCAATGAAAGCTTAATTCATAAAAGCAAACATTTTCCATCCATCAACCTGCAACCAGTTACGGGCAACGTTTGAAAGAAATCTGTGCGTGGGGAAGGGAGCCAACAGGAACAGGAAATGTTTGAAAGAATGTAAACTATTTCAGTTTCATAAAAAGTAACAAGTAAACAGTTATTACATGCAAATAATGCCCTGGTTTTAATTAATGCTGAAAAGTCAAAATATGTTTGACATTTGTATGTATACATTGAACGGCTGAAGAGGGAAAAATGGTGCCCAGATGCCCACTTCTGAGCAGGGCTGGCGGCTCGGAGGGAACTAAAACCTTGATACGGTCTTGTTTATTGGTGTTGAAAAGTACAATTCTGCCTCGGCCTCTGCTGAGACTGGGGGCAGAGGGAACCTAGCTTACTTTCTTAACAAAGCTGGAGGGGCAGGCCAGGTGCTAGGGAAGGGCACGCCCCTGTTTTCAGCAGGATGGTCTTAAAGGGCCAGCGAGCCCTCAATGACCCACTTCTCCAGGGCAGGGTTTCTAGGGCTTCTCAACCTGAAGTGGTGATGGGTTTCAGGTCCTAGTGTAGCGGCCCCTCCTACTCAACAGCCCCCGGTGGCAGCCACAGCGAGTCTGGCCCTACCTTCCTTCATGCTGCCCGAGGTGGATCGGACGGACAGGCGCATCGGCCTTGACTGCGGGGTGCGAGATGGCAGCCTTTGAGCCGCACTTTCCAGTATTCGGCATCCTGTACTGCATTCGTTTCTTTTCTAAACCACGTTAAGGCTCAAAGGGCTGGGGAAACTGTGGCTTTGGGAGACCACAGCTGTGGAGAGGCAGCCTCGAAGTGTGGGGAGAATCTGCCCCAGCGGGGAGAGTGGCTGGGGTTCTTGGGCCCCGCAGACCAAGGATTTGTTCTCTAAACCACCTGCCGAAAAACGTACAGGCCCCTTTTCGAGCTTGCTAATCTTCCCCCAGCATCTTTTGTGAGATCGGGGCACTTAATCAGGAGAGGGGAGGTATGGCAAGTTCAGGAGTTAGTAAACCCCAGAAACTAGGAAAAAATTGTGGCTTTTTTTTTTTTTTTTTGCAAGAGACCCTAACATTCTTCACATCTTCAAAGGGGTCTGTAACACCCTAATGGGTTCCAAATTGTTGTTTTTGACAGAACCGGACCTGTTTCTGGGGCTCCCATTTGGTCCCCAGGGCCTCATTCTCAGCTTCCTTCCCCCCAACCTTTGCTACTGCCAATGCCGGGCTTCTTCCACTCACCTCGCCCACTGCGGCCCACAAAGCGAAGGTCGTTGAACCTGGCCACTTGGTTCTTCATGACGGCGGAGGCGTTGCGCAGTTCAGCAGAGTAGTTCTCATCGTTGCCTGCCATCACAGTCACCACGGTTCCATCTGGCACCTCCCCCAGCGCCACCACCTGAAGGCACGGGGCAGGGGGACAGTTTAGAAAGGCAGGGGGAGGCAAGAGAAGGCGGGGAAGGGCTGGGGCAGGCAGCTCCCCTAGGTCCCAGGCGCACTGCGGATTTCTCAAATGCAGGGTGGAGAAAAGGCTTAAAAACAATAGAGACCTTCCCCCAAACATAACAAAAACAAAAAGATCTCTACCTCCCGTACCAAAATCCTGGAGAAATCGGTTAAGCCATGCCCTGCGAAATTATTCTTTTAATTCAATTAAATCTAAGCGAGAGCTGGAGATGAGCTCAGTCATGATGCAGAGTGCAGTTTCCTACTTCCCTTTGCTTGAGCAAAAAAGGCATCAATATTGCCTCTAGCGAAGTAAAAATAATATCAACAACAATAAAATTGGGACTCGAATAATGCAAAAAGCCGTTTGGGGTATGAAATTGGGCCATGAAATGTGGCCCAGGCCCAGGTTATCAGCTTCTGCATAGCCTGAATTCGTTATGCAGGCAAAATGCAAAATGCAAAACAAACTGGCATTTTGAGAGGGTTTGTGCAGAAAACCCTTTTAAAGTAGGAGAGGAGCTTTTGCTAGCAGGAGGATGCACCTGCTGGGGATTGCAGGATGGGGGTGGAGATGCCCCCCTAGTAGAGTGTCCCTCAACCCTCGCCCCAAGGAGCACGGAGAGGCAGATGCCTTTTGAAAAGGAATCAGACTGCAAACGCAGTCACAGCCATTTAAACGTGGCCACCGCGTGCAGGGACTAGGGATCCAGATGGTAAAAATTTCAAGGAGAAAATGTTTGGGGTCTGATTAAAAAGGCCAGATTTCCTGTCAACATCCTGTCTTCTTTTAATTTCAAAGATTCCTTTTAAGCTCCAAGTGACAGTAAAACCTCCGATCTGAGGATTAAAGTCACTCGGGCCTCCCCAGCAACCCCCCCACCCCCCCGGGAGATTTTCCCCACTGGTATTTTAAGATGTCACCCGGGAGACCTCAAAGAGCCACTCATCCGTTTTTCCAATTCGGAGTCGTCTTAATGGGAGCAAGGATGGACTCAGCTGCCAGAAGCCGCTGTTTCCAGCCACCTCGGGCACCGCCACCCCCAGCCGCTAGCCCTTCCTGCCCTACTCTTTCTCACGGCAGCTGCGAGAGGTTTAGGGGAAAACCAAGGCGTTTTCGTTTCATCTCGCTGCCCCCTTAAAAAAAATGAAAATGAAACAGTCGCCTACTCCTTGGCAAAGAGAAAAAGATCCTCTGAATGACTGGGGGCTGGCAGGGGGTGCGAGCGCCCCCAATCTTTGCCTGACATTTGGGATCCCAGCCGCAACCGTTCTGGGACAGCGTCTCTGATCGCGGCCCACAGTCGCCCGGCGTAAAATTTCTGAAGCCAAGTTGGAGGGTGTGAGCAGGAAGTGTTTCTGAAGTGGTGCAGGAGGAGGGTGCCGGCAGCGGAGGGTAGGCCCTATCCGCCCTCCACAGCCCACCTCCGCTGTCCTCGCCCTGGTCCCCCGGCTCCTCTTCTCCCCTGCCCGCGGCTGTGTCCGTGGGATCCGCCCGCTTCCATACCAATGTTTCTCCGCAGGGCGCCCCAAAGGTGGAGAGGGGGCAAGCCTCCTAAAAGTCACCCGTGCGGGGTGTGTTCAGGAGGGAACGCCGAAGAAGTCTCCGGGCGGAACGCCCAGCAGACCGAAAGGGCCCTTGGCCCAATCGCCTGGGTCTCGCTGCGGGGTCGCGGGCACGTCCCCTCCCCTCCGTTTCCCGGCCCTGACTCCTGCAGCTGAGACGCCCGGAGCCCCAGGGCCGGCGTCCTCCCTCCCTGGGCCCCGTACTCACCTTAAAGGCGACAGGCAGCGTCTTGTTGCAGCGCCAGTGCGAGGGCAGCACAGAGCAGAGGAAGTTGGGGCTGTCCGTGCGCACCAGCTCGCCCGCGTGGTCCGCCAGCACGTCCACCATCGAGCGCACCTCGGGCCGGGTGCGCCCTCCGGGCCCCACGGCCGCCTGCGCGCTCAGCGCGCCGCTGTTCTCGCCCATCTTGCCGCCGCCGCCGCCGCCGCCGCCGCAGGGGAAGGCCGTGGAGGGAGGTGTGAAGCGGCGGCTGGTGCTCGGGTCTACAGGAATACGCATAACAGCGGCCGTCAGGGCGCCGGGCGGGCGGCGGCGGCGCGGCTCCCTCGGGGGCAGCCGGCGCGGGCGCCTCCTCGGCCGCCGCTGCCGCGAGAAGCGGGAAAGCAGAAGCGGCCGAGCCGGGGCTTCCGATCGCAGGGGGCGGCGCCCGCGGACGCCCCGCCGGGGTCCTCCCGCGGCGAGGCCTCGCAGCCCCGACGGCCGCGCGCTGCCTGCAGGCTAGTCCCGCATTCCGGGCGCGCGGCCCAAGTGCGGCCGCCCGTCGCGCCGGTCCCGGCTGCTTCGGCCGTGGCGCGGCCCGCGCGGACTGTGCCGCCGCCGCCTTCCGCCCCCGCAGCCCGCTAGCGGCAGCCCCACCGACTGCGCGGCCGCAGCCCCAAAACAAATCCTCGAGAATCAAGTGGCGGCGCAGCGGCCGCCCGCGCGCGGGGTTAGTACCCCCGGGCCCGTGGGGCGGGGCCGCCCGAGCGACGCGCTGCGCAGCCAATCGGAGCCCCCATCGCGGGCACCTCGCGGGGGGGCGCGGGGGACGGGGGGCCGCGAAGGCCGCCCCACCCGGAGGGGCGGGAGGCTTCGCCTCGCGGAGGACACCCGGGGTCGGATACCCCCGCGCGGTAGCCCAGGGCTCCGCAAGGGTTCCGTGGCCCCGCGGCCGAGGCTGAAACTGTGTTGGAAGCGTCCGAGCCCGACAGAAGGCTCCTCGCCGCCGGCTCCGGGGCCGCGCCTCCTTTTCTCTCCCCCTTCGCCGCCGCCTGCGGTCGAGCCGCCCCATCTCCAGCTGCTTTCGGCCTCTCCTGCCGGCGCCCTCACTGGGGAGCCGCAGGCGTCCCGAGGCGGGTGACAGCGCGCGGGGAGCTGCCCCAAAGAGGCTTTTCCCTGCCCCGCCCGGAAATTAGTTTGACCCAAGATCTGCACCGCACAAGAGGTTACGAGCGCGCCCACAGCCTCTTCGGCTCCCAGCCCCGTGCGGCTTTGGTCCTGGCCTCGGAGGCCCTGGTGCCAAGCCGGGGACAAAAGCAAGGGTGTCCCCCACGGGCCCGCATCTGTCTGGGGGCAACTAACCCCGTCCCTCTTCACTCTCCCCTCAAAACGACGGCCAGAATCGCGCAGGCCTTGCCGCGCCGTTCTTCGCTGTGGAGGCCTGTGGCTTCTTGTGAAACATGATGGAGCCTGAAAAACGCGAGCGCTCTTCCCTGCCCCTGCCCCTCTCCAGCCCCCGGGCTCGTTACCACGGGCCTGTATCGTGGAAGAGGACGCCAGGTCGTGGCGAGAAGAAAACTGTGCGGAGAACGGGACTGGCCGCAAAGCTAAGGGCCCCGGCTTCCACAGGAGGAAATTTTCTTCCTCCACGTGGATGCAAACCGGCTCCCGCAGGACCAAGCCCACGTCTTCCCCGGCGGCGCGCTGCGGCTGCGCCGCAGGAATGCAGACGGCTCTGCCGAGGCAGGGTCTGCTCGCTGGCCCTTGGTCCTCTCTCCCAGTCTCCGCGGCTCGGCCCGGCCGCTCCTGGGGATTCACGTCAAACAATCCCTTCCTCTCCTGCATCCGAGGCCAGGCAAGCGGGCCTAGGGAACGGCTACAGAGAAGAGGGGAATAGGAAAAGATCAAGCCCCATTCACTCTGGATTATCGCCCCAGATGCGTTCCCTGGAGCCTGGGGAACGAACTCTTGCCGAGTGACCCCGCCATTCGGGAGACTAGGTTGGATATTAGTTGTTCCCGGCCCTTTACAGGTGCAAAACGACGGATTCCAAGCCTCGAGAGCAAAGAAACACAGGATCCGATGAGGACTGCACGATCCCGCCCTGGGTCTGACCTCGGCCCAGTCGGCGCCGTTTCGTCGTCGACAAACGAAATCCAGCCCCGCGTGCACTGCAGAGCAGACGGGACCTGGCCCAGCCTCGACCACAAGGAGAGCCAGTCCCTGCCCCTCTCGGAGCCTCCCATCAGCTCCGCGGCCCATTTCGAAAGCGAGGCCGGCGAGGGCCCCTTCCTGGACGTTGTGTAGAGTCTACACCAAGGCCCGCGCTCTCGGGAGCGCTGGCACTAGCGGCGGAACCAGAAGAAAGCGAGGGACCCGGACCTCAGTCTGTCCGACCTCTGGGAGCTTCCCAACGAAAGGCCCACTGCGTCGTAGCCAGGTAGGGCCCGGGGCCTGGGAGGGCGGGCCACGCGAGCTACCCTGGAGCGGCTGTGGGGTCAGGACCCGCCTCATGGGGCGTTTGTAAATTCGATTCGTTTAATGGTTTCGGTTTGCATCCGTGCCCTTCCTTACTTGTCCCTCCGCCTGATTTCTCCCTCTCATCCGACAGCGGGTTTACAAACGGGTTTCCTGAGAATGGGGCTCATGTGGGTCTCGGCACCTGGCACGGGACCGGGCTTGGCGCCAGCCCTCGGACGGCGCTCGCAGAAGGTGGGCGCCAGAGCCAGAGGACTTTGGCTGGTGGCGCTTGGGTCTCCAGCCCGAGGTCACCTGGGGCCGACGGAGCCTGAGCAGTTCCGGGAGCCACCGCTAGTTGGCGCCTGCACCCTGCCAGCGGCGGAGCTGCCCCTGCAGGCCCGGTGCGCACTTGTGCGCTAGCTGCGGTCCCCGTGTCCAGGAGCCGGGGGTCATCTCCTAAGAGCTGCCTTTTCTGGACAGACGTCCTGCCCGACTCCTCAACATCTGTGCATCCACGTCTCGAACAAACCAAAGGCTTTGTGTTATAACGAAGGCTGACCTCCTCCCCCCTCCGTGGACAAAACGCTTTGACACTGGCGCTTTTTGCATTCGCATCTCAGACATCCGAGGGTCCTTGCACCCCCCGACCCACAGGACATCCCTCCCAGAAGGACGTTATGTCCCCTTCTTGGGTCAGTGTTGAGGGGGACGCACAGAACAGACCAGCTCATTCCTTATTTTGACCTACTTCTCCGTCCTGCACGGACAGACGGAGGGCTGTCTCTCTCTCTTTCTCTCCCATTTGGAAGACAATCAGACAGTTCCCACTCCCCTATCTGGAACACAAGGATACCCTCCCCCTTCCTCATCTTAAATGGACAGCTATCTCCTCTCTCTCTTCCAGGAGACTGATAGACAAACACCCTGCTTTCTCTCAAATGGCTCCCACCAAAGAGCGCCCCAAGTTGTCTGCAGCAGCATGAGGAAACCGGGAAGTCTGGGCCTACCTTGGCCAAGAGCTGGGTAAATAGGGACCTAGCCTGGGGCCTGCAGAGCCCTGATTCTGGTGGCCGCTCCTTCTGCCAGTGTCCTTCACCCCAGGGAGAGGATCTATGGGGTGAGGGTGACCCTGTGTCAGGAAGCCCTGCTCCTGCCCCTAGAGGGTGGGGTGTCTAGGAGTGCACTCTATCTATCTGCTTCCCTGGTAGTGAGGTGCTGGCCAGAGAGCTTTCAAGGGAAGATCTGATTGTTGGAGAGTCCTGGTGCTTGGGGAGGGTGAGGAACCCCCGTAAGTGCCAGAAAATGGACATCTACGCTTTGGAAAGCCTTCTAAGAGGTCCCCTGGTTGTGAAGGGAGCCTGGGCCTGCAATTCCACTGCCTGCGTTTTTCTTCTTCCACCACCTGCTCTGATCTAGGGGAAATGCTGAAAACCTCTTCGAGCCTCATCTGTGTTATCTGTAAAGTGGGGGTCATAACAGTGACCTCTGCACAGAATTGAGTGTAAAGCGCTTAGCACAGACCTGGCCCATAGTGGGTACTTCACCCACGTGAGCTGTCACTGTGGTGATACTGTAAAAATAAGGCCTGATCACTCCTTGTCAGGGGCCTTTGGCAGAGCCCCTCCCCTGTCTGGGCCTGGTGCTTCCCATTGCGAAACACGTGGTCCTGCCCCCCTGGTTCGCCTGGGGGCTGCCTGGGGAGGCAAAGACTGTCTGTGTCCTGGCTCCAGACAGAGGCGCTTGCAGGAGGGCTGTCAGCATCCATCACAGGGCTGCCTGTGGATCTCCACCCTCCTTGGGCATTCACACCCTCACTCTAGAAACCCGCTGGCCCCCATCTCTTCCCCCCTCCCCCACAGGCACTTTCCTGAGTAGGAACCGGCCTCAGCGGATGCTGCCAGCCACCTCCCCCCTCCTGCCCTTCCTAGGAGGCATCTGTTCCCTTTATCCCGGGTCTCACAGGAGCTGCAGTCCAGCGGCGCACAGAGGACGGTCTTCTAGAAGCTAATGGTTTCTCCCACTCCCGTCTCCACAGCCCAGCTCTGGAGGGACACCTATCCCATGTCACCCTCCAGCCCGATGGAGGGACTCAAGGTGGGACACTCAAGGTGGGACACTCCTGTCCCTCCCTGAGCCCGAGTTTCCTTTCCTATAAATGGAGGTTGCTCTAATCGCTCCAGTTTATAAATCCAAATGATTGAAAACCCATCTAGGAGGAGAGGGGCATTGAGTTTCACGGATCTAAACTACCATCGATTGTTCCATGCGGAAGAAAGAAAAGGGACAATACTGCTAATTAAACCAGCACTTGCCTGCATCCCGGTTTTAGATATACATACTTACACACATAGAATTATACATTGTATTACATATGGTACATATTATTACATATATTACATACTAACTGTAGAGAAAGTTAGTGAGAAAGGGTCATGAAAAAACTGTATTATGTTTGATGGGTTGTGGCTTCAGGGTTCAGGGCTCTCACCCCAGAGATCCAGCTCTGAGCCATCCCTCCCAGGCAGCCTCTGGAAGGCTCCAGAATGTGTGGGCAGACAGGTGCGCTTCTCAAATTACCTAGTTTTGTTTTGCAAGGGGTCAGACTCCGCAGGGAGGAGAGGCGTGGGGGAGAGCACTGTGGTGCAGCTCCCGGCTCTGCCATCGGCTGGCTGGGTAAGTTTTGCACCTCTGCGCCTCGGTCCCCTGGCCGGTATAATGGGAAGAAGAGTGACAACCACCTTTGCTGAGGCATTACCGGGCCCAGGCCCCGTGTTTGGGCTTCAAAGCGCATCACCCCATCCTCAGAGCAATTGTATGTGGTAGGTGTTATACCCATTTAAATAAAGAGGAACATCGCCCAGGGTTTTCTGGGCTAGGGAGAACCGGGGCCAGGTGAAAAGCACCCCCAGACTCAGGATTTGGGGAGCTGCGGCACCTCCTGGTTGTGCATGTCCTCCTCCTCGGTTGAACACAGTGATGGGAAGAGCCAGGGACACAGATGCTTGCTGTTCCGATGGTGGTGGAACTGGAGGCAATAAAATCAGTTCGACAGCCACCCCTGTGACCCAGGCTGGGAGACAGGAAGGGCGCTGCGGGGGTCACCTCTGAGGCCCTCCCACCCTGTGCTCTCCGGCAGCCTCGGAGCCACAGGTGAGGAGGTAGACTCAGCTGCAGTCCCTGATTTACAGATGGGAACACTGGGGCCCAGGAAGGGGGGGAGATGTCACCTGAGTGACCAAGCAAGAAGCGAGACTGAGACTGAGCTTGGGCAAAGCCGGGGGGCAGCATGAGGCTGCCCCCAGTGGGGGTTCTGACCTCTGCCTGCCTGGGCCCAGGTGGAGCCCGGGCCAGGACCCGCACTATTGTCCTGAGGCTGCACCTCATGGCCGGAAGCGGCCCCTGAGCGCCCAGCACTAGAGGGGGAAATGGCAGCGTCCCCACCTGAATGATGGGAGTGCACTTCCACGGTCCCTCTGGGTACTAGGCAGGCTCCCTGAGGGGTCCCAGCCGAGTGTCCCTGAGACCACAGGTTGGAGCCCCCCCAGACCACTTGCGACCTCCTCAGGTGGCACTGGCTCCTAGTATCTTCAGCGGAGGATCCCTCAACTCCCACCCCCACCCCACTGTAGGTCCATCACAAGAGGGCACCCAGCTCCGGGAATAAGAGAGAAAGGAGGGAAGGAGGGAAGAGGCAGTCTCATTGAGAGCCTGGCACGGGGCCGGGGGTGGGGGGGGGAGGCAGGGAAGTGAGTTCTGGTCCCGGGTCCCACCTCCGAGCCTGGCCCTCCTGTCACCTGCCCTCACCCACCCTGCCTCTCACGCTGGCCATCCATAAACTACAGAAATAGTTCTGGTAGGGCCCTGTGGTCTGTCACTAGTAGTTGTCCTGATTTGCTGGACTCCAGTCATGTGCTGGGAGTTTTACCCCAATTATCGCTCATCCTCGAGATACAGATTTTATTCTCTGTGTTGTACAGATGGGGAAATTGAGGCTCAGAGAATGGAGAGCTTCTTGACTCTGGGCCTCAGAACCTGAGGGCCCTTCTTTCAACGTGATTTGATCCAAGCTCCGTCCCTGCCCTGCCGGCTGGTCACGGAGCTGCGGACTCTCCATCCACAGCTGTGGGCGGGAGCAGAGCGACCTGCAGGCAGGGCCGTCAGATCGGAGGATTCTTCCACGGGCGAGGCAGGGGGTGGTGAGAGGGACCTGGGCAGCTTGGGGCCCAAGAGGTTCTGGGACGGGTGTGCCCTTTCCCAGCCCAGGGATGGCCTTCAGCTCCGGCAGCCAGGGAGAGAGAAAGGGCCCCTCTGAGTGGCTGTCATCTCTCACATCCCCGACGGTGTCGGAGGGACAGGAGGATTTCCTGGTTCAAAATGCCTCCAAATCTTAACACGTAGCAAGAATAGGAGCCAGTCAGAAACCAACTTTTGAAGTAGGATTGGAGCTGCAGGAGGCGAACCCTGACCTCTGTCAGAGTTTCCTGACAACAGTTAAGCTCTTACAGCACACCAGGCCTCACTCCACACTTCATACTTGTTCATGCCTCAAAGGAACCTTATGGGGGAGGTACAGTTATCGCCCCCATCTTACAAGGAAAAATACTGAAGACAGAGAGGTTAAGTAATTTGCCCAAGGACACACAGCTGGGGAAGTGCGGCGCTGGGATTCCAACCAGGCAGCCTGGCCCCAGAGCCCATGTTCCTGGCTACCACGCTCTGTTCTCACAGACGAGAATCAGATGCTGGAACTTACAGTCATGGAATAGAATTAGAATCCTGGCAGGAGCCTTGTGGGCAGGATTCAGAATTTTATAATGGCAGACTCCACAGGGCTCTGAGATATCGTATCTAAATCTCCCATTTATCAAAGGGCAGAGCCCAGGCCCACTCCAGCTCACCGCCCAGGCCAGGGGCAGAGTCTGGAAGCCCCTCCAGGCACCTCCTGCTCACTCCGGTCCTAGAAGCCTTCCTCTCCACGGCAGGCCCTCCTCACCCCACCACCCACTCAGTGCCTCCCCGGCCCTGCCAGTCCCATTAGGGATTTTCCACCTCCCCAAAAAGGTCCTAATGACTGTCAGTCCTTGTGAAGCCTTAATTAATCTCAGAGGCCGATGGCTCAGAGGAGACCAGGGGCTTTGGCCTTACGCAGATGAAGATTACGGCTCCATTTCATGTGGTGGTAGAGGAACGCCTCAGACATTCCTCCCAGCAATAAAAGCCACATGGCTTTCCAGCGTCGCCCTTGGAAAAGAAAAAAAGCGCAGCCCTTTGCGGAAAGAAATCAACTCTGGGCTGTGTGCATGGCAGGAGATAAAAACGGGGCATCGGGAGGTGGAGAACAGTTGGTCTTTCATGCCGCCTCTGATGGCCACCGAGAGTGGCAGGACCCAGCAGCCACCATCCCAGCTGCAGCCCTGGGGAGAGGGGGCGGCCCCCCATGCCGTGATGGAAGCCACTGTGGAGGGGCCTCAGCCCCTCCACGTGAACTGGCTTGGAGCCGCCCCAGATGCCCCACAGGCAGGCCCAGCTCCCTACCCCAGGACCCGTCAGTCCCAGTGAAGGGCCCTGCTCTCAGCGGGTCCTGCCCGTGGGTCACTGCTCTGCCAATGCTGCCTTACAGTTCTGAGTTCTTTTTGGACAAGGGGCCTGCCATTTCATTTTGCACTGGGCCCCCGAATTATGTAACTGGTCTTGCCCACGGGTTACCCCATCAGCCAATTGCCACATGTCTCCCAGGCCCTACCACGTGCCCAGGCCTGGGGAGTAGCGTATTTAAGCACCGGCTTTGCTTACATTATCTGAAATAAACTTCAAAATAACCTTGTGCATTGATTAGCTGTGGAAACTGAGGCTCAGAGAGGCTTCCGGGTGGCAAGAAGGTCAGGGACCTCTGACGCTAAAGCAAATGTCTAAACCACCCCACATTCTGCAATATCTCATCCTCACCACTCCCAGGGGCACGGAGATACATGTGGTCAGGCTTCTTTGTTCCCACATAACAGAAAGGATAACTGAGGCCACAGAGGCCAAGGTGCTGATGGTCACACACAGTCAATGAGGAATTGAGCACTCAGTACCAGGCTGTGCAGCCGTGATCCCCCTGGGCTGGGGCTTGGATCCATAGGGCCGGGGGGCAGGGGGGGCAGGGGGGCGGGGTGTGTCCCAGTTTTACAGTTGTTTGTTCTACTTACACATTTATTAGCACTCTCTACATGGCTCACTGTCTCCGTCGGATGTAGCATGAGTCCTGGCCCCCGCAGCTCTCCTTCCTAAACGCCTGCAAGTCTGTCTCTGTGGACACAGTCGGGCCTTATACTTTGACCAACTCAAACGAGTCCCAGTCCCCCATGAATCCTAGAGAGTTGGGGCTGAGCGGAGCCTGAAGACAGTCGTGACCTGTAACCTGGGCTGGGGCCTGAGGCTCATAGCCTGGCTGCCAGCTCCCGGGGAGCTGTCCCTGTTTCTGACTGGGTGACCCTGGGAAAATCCCTTTCCTCTCAGCCTTGGGCCCTTCATCGGGGAGACAGGTGCATTGGGCCACACTTGATCTCCAGGGGAATTGTCCATCTTCTAGAATTCCATGCTCATCTATGATAGGCCTGGGAAAACTGAGGCCCCAGAAAGGTCATGGACTTGCTCAAGGTCACACAGGATGGCAGTTGGACCCGACTCCGAGGGACTGCCTACGGGCCCAGCTCCCCTCTGCAAAAGCCTTTGGGGGGCCTTGCCTTGGTCTTACCTTCCTCCCCTGGGCCCCAGCCCACCTTGGCCTGCCTGTGCCCTCAGCGCCCATGCCTGGCATCCACAGCCAAGGGCCCCTGGTAGGGACTAAAGACTCACGTTAGAAAACATGTGCCCGGCGATGGCCACATCTTTATTTTTCCCATTCACATTTAGGCCTCTCCAAGCCTCAGTTTCCTGCGTCATTGTTTCTGTAACAAAGGCCCCTTTTCCACGGGTTACCGTTTGGCTGGAAAATGGGGAGGAAGAACCAGACTCTAAGATCTGAGCGGCAGCTGAGGGAGAGAATGCTGGGAAGCCGTGACGGAAAAGACTCCACTGGACCCCTGGCAGACGGGGTGTGCACACACACACACCCTTCTTGTGGACACACACACACATAGCACACGATGCTCACGGGCACGCTCTCGCACACGAGCCCTCATAGAGGCCGGCGCTGTTGTGTGTGGCCACGCGTGCAGACAGCTATGTGTGTGCGTGCACAGACACTCGTATGGAGACACGCACAGACGTGGAGATGCAGACAGGCCTCCACGTAAGGCTGCGTAGACACAGACACAGGCAGAAGCGCACGTCAGGGTTGTGTCGGCACAGACGGCACTGTGGATGGACCCACGCACAAACTTGGAGGTGTGCACTCAGGGCCCTGAGCTCGGGTCTGTGATCCAGGTCAGCCCTGGCAGGCGTGGGACCCTGGCCACGGAAGTTCCATGGCTTCTCCTTAATTCAGGGGCATTGACTTTCTAGGTAGTTTGCCAGCCTCGGGTTTCCGGACACTTCCCCAGCGTCTGACTCTTAACCTTTAAGCCTGCCCCGCTGGTCCAGAGAACAGTGGCTGTAACAGGAAGGCTGCCCATGGGGTTCCCTGAGGCAGCCAGGGCTGGAGGGCAGAGCATCAGCCTGGGGGGCCCAAGTTCCGGGGTCAGGGTCAGGTGGCAGGGCCCTGGGCAGGACACATGCCTCCCTGTGCCTCAGCCATGGCACCTGGAAAATGGAAGTAATTCCTGCTGCTCGGGGGGGTGGGGGGGGGCGAAGGGGCTGCTGGCGCGCAGTGGGAGCTCCGAAACAGCAGCTGTCACAGCTCAACCACCCCTGGGGGACAAGTTAGGCCGAACCCCTCTGTTGGGGCCTAGGCGACACCTCCAGGGACCTCAGTGTGGGGAGTAGTATTGAAACCATGTCACATGATGAACTGCTGGAACCCCTGGGGACTCTGTCCTGGGGAAGAGCGAGCCTGGGGGTTAGGAGTTCCACTTTCAGACTGTGAAGGGCTCCTGGGCGGCAGGGGCCCTGCGGATGGTGGGGATGGAACAAGGGCAGGTGGGTATGGGCAACATACAAGGAAAAGAAGCTCTGAGAGCCAGCCAGAGGGAGGAGACACAACCCCGTGGAGGTAGAGAGCGTCTCGTCATGGGAGATACTCAAGGAGAGGCCAAGATGTCGTAGAAGGAGTTCTAAGTGTCGGAAGGAGCAGGAGGCTGGACCAGGTGCTGGTATCCGGCCCCAGGCTGGTACATAGTAAACGCTCATTGATCAAATGAGACAGTGAAACCAAGGCTCCATGTATAAGCTGACAGTTTGCAATTCAGTGCATAGCAGCTCTGAGTTCCCACCCCCGGTGTCTTCACCTTCGGGCTGTGTGACCTTGAGCCCTGCTAAGCCTCAGTTTTTTCATCTGTAAAATGGGGAGAATTAATCACCTTTCATCCTCTTCCCCCCCACGTAGACTTTTTCAGTAGCTTCATAGCTCATATCCCCTATTTCTGGCTTTTGGTTCATCCCCCAATTTTTGCTCTTATAAGTGGAAAATGAAAGCAAAAAGCATGCAGACGTGCAAGAGAATGATTAATACAAAGACCAGGAGAGTGGTCCTCTCTCACGCTCCCCCCACCGCCCGCCATAGCGGCAGGGGAGGGTGAAGGAGGGATGTGATTGGGCGGGGACGCTGGGGGGGCCCTAAGGTCCTATCCATGAGGATCTTTAAAGCCAGGGGGTGGGTACATGAATATCTGCTTTATTCTTTTTCTCTAAACAATGTTTATATTCATACACTCTCTGTTACTATATTTTACAGTAAAATATTTTAAAGAAAAGCAAAAGATAAAAAAAAAAAAAAACAAAACAGAAAAGGCTCCCTTCCCCAGACCTCTGAAAAAAGAATGGAGAAAAATGCTTACATTTGCATACAGTCACGGGGCTGCCCGGGGTGCACCCCAGTTGCGGAGTGTTTATTCTCAGCCAGTTCGCTGTTCTAACCAGGCCGTCCTGTGCGCCAGATCACTCTCAGCCAAATCACCTGGTGGCCCTTCTATCCATCCTCGTTAAGGACACCCCCATAGGGAGCGTTTCTGGATACCCAGCCCCTGCTGAGCCCACCCCTCCCTACTGAGCCTCTTCAGTCTTACCAAAGCCTTCCGGGACATGTCATTGGGCTACTTTATAGGTGAGGAACTGAGGTTCGCTGAGTAAGTCTCCTGAACCCAGATAGGAAGGGGCAGAGCTGGGACTTGAACCAAGGTCGGCTGATGCTGAACTTGTGCCCTGCTGTCTGTAGCAGGGCCAGGCCCCTGGAGTTAAATAATGAATGCTGTCTACACTTCACACGTAGTATTTTATTTAATCTTTGCAGCCACCATTAAATTACCACCCCCATTGTGACACTGGGAAAACTGAGGAACAGAGAAGTTAGTGACTTGCCCCAGTTCACACAGCAGGTGAATGTCAGAGCCGAGCCTTGAACCCAGGCAGCCTGTGCTGCCCGGCCTGGCCCATGGGGAGCACAGACACCATGGAAACAAGACACGATTACGGCTCAGGGCCCACAGATGACCCCCAGGGACCAAAAGCCAGCAAGGGTGGGCGGCTGGGGTTGAGGGATGCAGCTAGGCAGGTCTGCTCCCCGAGTGACACCAGGCCTGTGCAGTGAGCTGTGTCCCCTCCGTGCTGACGAGGACTGTGGCCCTTGGGGAGGTGCTGAGGATGTGGGCAAAGCCGAATAGACGCTAGAGCAGGCTCACAAATCCCCACCTGGCATGTCTAGGCCACAGGCTCAGACATGGGGCACTCTGTCACTTGCTGTGGGCATGACTTTGTCCCTAGCAAGAATGTATGCATCTCTGGCTGTCCCTGAATTGGCTTCTGGAAGGGGATCACAGAATGTGCTCAGACCCAGGGTGGCGGCTGGATCCTCTGACTGCCCCATTTCTGGTCCTCAGTCAAATCGGGTGGGCTTGAGAGTCTCAAGGTCCTTCGCTCACAGAGGCCTGGCCCCAGCTCAGGAGCGCTGGGGATTCCTGCCCCCGGGGAGCCCTGCACTTGATGGGGGAAGAGCTGGGATGGAGAGGAAAAGGAGAAATAAGACAGATGGAAGAGGAGGCACCAGATTTGTTCAGTTCACAGACATTCATTGAGCACCTACTATGTGCCAGGGGTTATTTTAGGTGCTGGCTTACAGCGAAGGACAAGAGGGCCATGGAGCTCCGTGGAGCTTTGATTCCAGCAGAGAAGACAGAAGGTAGACAGACCAGGAGGCAAATAAATCAACACGCTGAAATTTGATAGCATCTCTGATGGTGAAGAAAACAGACGGAGCTAAAGGGTAGAGAGAGCCCGGGTGGGTGGGTGTGGTGAGGGGGTGGTCACTGATACTTTAGACGGGGGGTAAGTGACGGTCTCTCAGTAGAGGTGACCTTGGAGCCGAGACCTGAAGGCTGAGAAGGACGCGGGTAAAGGAAGGGAGAGGGACCTGGCAGGAGGGCCCCATGCACAGTGGTGGGAACTGGCTTCTGCACAGGCTTTCCCCGCCTTCTGCACCCACATGGCCACAGTCTCTAAAACTCCGGGCTCCTTTGTATCTCTTTTGCTTCTCCCACAACAGCCCCAGGTGGGATGAATTTAAGTAGCCCCTTGGCAGCTGAGGAAACTGAAGCTAGAGATGGGAGGGCCTCGTGTGTCATTACTTGGTGCCCGGATGCCAGGACCAGACCCAAGCCACACCTCTGGCAGGGTGCTGCTCGGGGCCACCCCATCGTCCAGCGTGTTCTTAAGCCGCCCGAGTCCAGGCAGGCTGCAGCCAGTGTGGAGTCAGGCTGTGGGCACCTCTCCTCAGGGGCCATGGGGCTGGACACGTGGGCTGCTGGGCAGGGCCCAGGAGGGGCTGGGTGGGGGTCTGGAGTGGAAGGCGCCCAGCGCTGATTGGAACAAGGTGGCGGCACTGGGAGCCCAGCCGGGCTTCATTGATCTTGCCCGGTGTTCCAGCCACTGGGTGGGGCCAGCACCGGGCAGGCTGCCGGTTTTCCCAGGTGTGGGGACACCCTGGGGGAATGGCTTTTCATGTGGTTCTGGGGCAGGCCTGCCACCCAGCACGTGGGGGAGGCCAGGGTGTTGGGGGCATGCTGGCAGTGGGGGACTGGAGACTTGGAATCTCACAGCCAGCAAATGTCAGGCTCCCGGAGACTGGGCCAGGGACTCCGGGCCCCGGCTCCGAGAATGTTGGGGTCTTCGTCGTCAGAGCCCGCATCTGAGCGCTCACTGTGTGCCCGGCCCGGCCCCGAGCACTTTGGGGCTTCATGCCTTTCATCCTCACTCCACCCTAGGACTTGGGTTCTGTGGTCATCCCCACTTACAGCTGGGGAAACTGAGGCTCAGCAGGGTTGAGCAACCCGCCAAAGGTCATACAGATAGGAAGTTTTGTCTAGAATATCCTATGCCTAGATCAGAGAGTCTTAGCGGGCGGGGAGCACTGTGGTCAGTGCTGAGAGGACCTTGACAGTCCTTGAGTCCAACTCTCTCGTGCTGGAGAAACAGGTCTGGGGAGAGGACACGGCTTCTTGAGGTCACAGGAGGACCAGTAGCCAAGGACAGCCCGATGTCAGGACCCGCCACTCGTCCAGGTCATCTCAGGAGCTTGGCCGGTCCCTGAGGGCACTGGCCCCTGGACCCCCAAGGAAGACCTGGTCTGCTACAAGTTACCAGTCTTTCTGGTCGGTAATCAACAGCTCCCTGCCAGCATGCCAGAAGTCCCTCATGGTGCAGGAGCCCTGTTCCCTCGCATCGTGCGATGTGAGGAATTTGGCTTTTGGTGTGAGCAGTCTTGGAGTGGGCGTCAGCTCAGCAGGACAGGAGGGGGCTGGGGGCAGGGGCTGGGGGCAGTTGGGAACCAGGAGGGGGGAAGGGCATTGCCAATTCTTCCTTCTAGTCAGCCCTGTGGGGGTCTGTGGGACCGGCCCCTCTTCCGTCTCTCTGTCCTCATCTCCTTCTGTTCTCCCCGTCCCCAATCCCGCTGTTGCCACACTGGCCTCCTCCCTGGTGCTCGACACACCAGGCACACCCTGGCTGGACATCCTGTCCGTCACATCCGTCTGCATGGCTCCACTCCCCACCGCATTCAGATCCCTGCACCCCCTGTGAGACACCTTCTGTGAGCTTCCGTGGTCGGGCAGAGTAATGGCCCCCAAGGATGTCCGCATCCTGACCCCTGAAACCTGTGAGTATGCCACCTTACACGGCAAACGGGACTTTGCAGATGAAGGTTAAGGACTTTGAGATGGGGAGATTATTCTGGATGGCCCAGTGTATCACGAGGGTCCTTACACGTGGGAGAGCAGGCACACAGGACAGTGTGGTGTGGAGGCTGGCGGGAGAAGCAGAGGGACAGCAGGACTTGACCCGGCATTGCTGGCTGTGAGGGCAGAGGAAGAGGCCACCGACCAAGGACAGCAGGTGGCCTTTAGAAGCTGGACAAGGTGAGGAAACAGATTCTCCCAGGACCTCCAGGAACACAGTGCTGTCAACGCCCTGCTCACAGCCCAGACAGGCTCGTTTAGGACTTCCGACCCCCAAACGGTAAGATAAACACATTGCGTTGTATTAAGCGTGGTGATCAGTTATAGTAGCGATAGGAAATGGATGCACCCCTCTTCCCTGATTTGTATTTCTTCAGCGCATTTATCACTGCCGGATAAGTTATTCCCTTAGCTATGAATCCTTCTCTCTCTCCTCCCTAAAAGGAGGGCAGGGTTTTTGTTTTTTCATTTTGTATTGCATTCCCAGTGAGAGTTGCCAGATTTATTAAATAAAAATACAAAACACCCAGTTAAATTGAATTTCAGATTACCAGAAAACACTTTTTTAAATTATAATATTGTCCCAAATGTTGGAATTATTCATGGTTTGTCTGAATTTCAAGCAATTTGAGTGTCCTGTATTCTGTCCAGCAATTCTGTCCCTGGTGCCTAAAAAAGTGCTTGGGTTCATTCTGGGATCTCAGTAAATATCTGTGGAATGCGTGAAATAAATAAATGAATGAATGTACATCATCTCTAGCTTAAAAATCATTTTGGCTTCCAGAGCGCTTGCAGGTATAAGTGTAAATAACAGCAAATAATAAAAACAAACAGCTCATAGCCCTCCTCACACACCAGGCACTGTTCTGAGTACATTACAGTTTTTCATTCACTCAGTTCTTGCAGGAGTCCAATGAGATCATTCACCCATTTCCCAGATGAGGAAACTGAGGCCCAGGAGGGTTAGTGACTTGCTCAGAGTCACACAACCATTAAGTGACAGAGCCAAGCCATTCAAGGCCTCTCAAGAACCTGGTTCACAGAACATTCCAGCTTTATCTCTGAACACATTCCGCCCAGCACATCGGGGACTTTCTTTCTCATAGCCCACGGTGCCTTTGCAAGGGTGCTGCCCCCATTCTCTGGCTGCAGAACTCTTGCTCGTACACCAAAGCCCTGTCCTACTTTCCCTGTGTCGTGAGACCATCCCTGACACTCCCAGGAGGGCTGGGCCCCGTGGCCTCTTGTTGGAGGGCATGTTAAGGACTTGCTGTTGTGTCTTTTACTCCCCCGGACTGTGATGTCCCTGTGCACAGAGATGGGTCACTTGCAGCTCTTTGGCCACAGAACTTAGAACTGAGCCTGGCTCTGGGTGGGCGGGGGGGGGGGGGGGGGGGGGGGGGGGGGGGGCGGGTAGGGCTTCCAGAAACATTTAAGGATGAATAAGTGAATGAATGAGCAAGTGAATGAATGGACATCTTTCCCACTCTGGGCTTCAATTTTAGAGTCTGTGAAAGGGGAAGAACAATCCTCTAACTCTCCATTTCCCATCTCTTGAAACAAAACACTTTTTTTTTTCTGATTATAAGAATAATATACATTCAGCCCTGGCTGGTGTGGCTCAGTGGACTGAGCACCAACCTGAGAGCCAAAGGGTCGCTGGTTCGATTCCCAGTGAGGGCACATGCCTGGGTTGCAGGCCAGGTCCCCAGTAGGGGGCGCACGAGAGGCAACCACACATTGATTGTTTCTCTCCCTCTCTTTCTCCCTCCCTTTCTCTCAAGATAAATAAGTAAAATCTTTAACAAAGAATAATACATATTCATTAGAGAAAAATTAGAAAATAATAAAATTATGAAGAAGAAAATTAAAACCACCCACACTCCTGCCACCCAGAACAATTGTTAACATTTTGGTTTTTCACCCTCTGGTATTCTCACTGTAAGTATAGATTTAATTTCTTCTCTCCCTTCCCTCCTCCCTCCCTCCCTTCCTTCTTTTACAGCGTTGGGGACATATAATATATGCTTTGAACCTGCTTTGGAAACTCACCAACATCTAGTGTGCACTTCCCCAAGTCCCTCATCCTCTTCCCGAGGGCAGGGGGTGTGCCTGCGCTGAGTGGGCATGGTGGGAGTAGGGGTGTGGAACCCTCCCCGCCCCGCCACACCAGCTGGACCACTGTGGTGTCCCCTCGTGGTTGGCTCTGTAGAGCGCTTCTGGGTTTCAGTTACGAAGACACTGCTAGGAGTACCCCGGTGTGGACGTCTTAGTCACGTCCCTGATTCCTCCCTCCCTTAGGACAAGTTCAGGGGGTGCTCAGTGTGGACACTGCTGGGCTCTTCACCCCACTCCCACCAGCAGCCTTGGCCTCTGGGCTTGGCAGGAAACCCGTGAGGTTGTTTGTCCTCCTCTGGAGAAAAGCCCCGTTTATATCCAAGACCTCACCGATTGCCTCTCTGCCGAAAATACCCATTCGTTCAGACATTGGTTCACATTCTGGTCTAAGGCTCCTGGTTTCCCTGCCAGACACTCGGTTCCGACCAAAACCGCCTCGGAGATAGCCACGGACGGACGGTGCACGTGACCTCAGCCCTGTGTGGACCTCACACTTGCTAACGACTCATTGGCTGAGCTCCCCTCCGACCGGCCCCGTGCATCTCAATGTGCATCGCAATTGCTCTCCGCCCTCCAAGGGCGGCAGACCCCCTTGGCTGCAGACCACGGACTCTGCCTGTGCAGACAGCTCAGCTGTGGGCCTAGTAATTGGGGGGGAGGTGCAAAGCCCTTGCCCCTTGACACCTGCTGCCTGCCGCCTGAGGCGGACACTGTCCCAGCGTCGTTGGGAAGCAAAGACTGAACTTCGGCCTAAAAGCTGGGCGGCCAGATCCTGCCCCCCCGTCCTGACTCTACGTGTGTCCTGAGAGCTCCCTGTGCCTCACCTTCTCCCTCTGTAACGTGGGAGACCAGGGGCTCAGGCAGTGGCCTCTCGGGTCTGCGGCTGCTTGAGCAGAGTGGCGCTGGCGCCGAGTGCTGAGTCAAAAGGAAAGGACTGCGTCAGACGGGCCGCTTCGCCGCAGGCAGCCACGCCTCGTCTTCGGGGTGGGGGGTGGGGGTGGAGTAGGCCGGTCTGGGTCCCAGGCTGGGCTGGGAGGGCCTGACATCCCCAGATGGAGCCAGCCCCCTCAGCCCCCTACAGATGGGAGGCTATTTTTTAACTGACCCCACAGGAAGAAGAGGCCAGAAATGAGTTTAAGGGGTTAACCCAGGTCCCCGAGGACCCTTCCTATTTGCATCCTCTTTCCCCTACCAGCCAGGGAGCTGTGCGGCCTCCACTGGAGCTCCCTGGAGCCTTCCAGAGCTATCAGCATATCGGACTGCTGGAGCTGGATGGCCTCTGATTGGCCCAAGTGTGATGGGGGAGGAAACAAGTCCAGAAAGGTCTGACCGGGCCTGCCTTCCTCACTGCCATCTCTAGGTCTGCCTCCACCTTCCGGGGGAGACCCTGCCCCTCCCAGCCTCAGTTTCCCCACCTACCAGGTGATGTGGCCCCTCCAGGCATCCAGGAGGCCTCTCCCAGATAGGAGACCTCCTCGGAGCCAGGGCCTCCACTCTGTCCCATTGATCCTGGGTTTCCTCCAGAAGCACCAGCCCGGTGGACAGGAGCCAGTAGAAAGTATCTGGGGACCCCCAGGAAGAGGAGGGGCTTCCTGAGCAGAGAAATGGGGGCCTTGGATAGGAAAAAGCAGCTTCCCCCTGCGGCCTCCCTCAGACCACACCACCAGGTGTCCCTTGGTCCCCACAGGCTGAGGTTCCTGAAAAGTTGGCTGTCTGCCACGGTGGGCGCGGCCTCTAAGGTGTGTGATCCTGTGTGAGTGCATGTGTGTGCGCATGTGGGGTGGCGTGGGTGGGGCATGGGGGGTTGGTGGGTGCAAGGTAGAGGCGGGACAGCTTGTGGCAGAAGCCCCACCACACCCACAGTTTCTACCCAGGACCTCTCTGCTACCGGTGCTGGTCTAACCTGAAAGTGGGGTGCACGGGGGGAGGGGCGCATGTGGGAAGGTGCTTGCAGGGGAGGGGTGCGTGTCGGGAGGGCACAGGCACCAATGCTGTGAGGGCCTCTAGGAAGCTATGACCCCTGCGAATGCTTGAGGGGAACTGACTCTGACTTGCTTCCTTTTTTTAAAAAATATGTTTCTTATTTATTTAGAGAGAGCGAGGAGGGAGAAATAGAGGGAGGGAAATGATGTGTGAGAGAAACATCCATCAGTTACCTCTCACATGCCCCCTACTGGCAACCTGGCCCACAACCCAGGCATGTGCCCTGACTGGGAATCGAACCAGCGACACTTCGGTCCACAGGCTGGTGCTCATTCCACTGAGCCGCACCAGCCAGGGCAGCCTCCTTTCATTTGTTGTCCATTTAAAACAATACAGTCAATAAATGACATTAATTAAATCACACCCCTTCTCCCAGGTGATACAAGTAACATAAGCACAATGAAAAACACTTAGAAACTACAGAAAAACAGTTAAGAAATGCTGAAGCCTAAAACCATGGAGCCAGAGTGAGCATCTTTGAGGGGGTAGGGGTCTTTGGGGTCTTATACAATCATATTAAAATTTCATACAGCTGCGGCAGAGTGAAGCACTTTAAATATTGTCCTGCTTAATGCCCTGTACTGTTATTTTCCCCATTGTACAGATGAGGAAACTGAGCAAAAGGGAGGTGGAATATGTCCCTGGGGGAGTAAGTGGCAGAGCCAAGATTTGAACCCAGATCTGGCTAATTTGCAGGTACAGCTCCTCTCCGGGTCCAGGTCTCCATCCCTGGGCAAACTGTGCTCCCATATCCATTCCTCCGATAGTATTTACCAAGCCCCGCCTGTGAGTCAGATCTCACTCAGCCCTGGGTACTCGACCATGAACCAGACAGATAAGGCCAGCTTCAGCCCCAAATGGTCACAACCCAAGGCCAACCTTGACCACAGCTTGATCCCAAATCCAGGTTGTGGCTGATGGAGCTATGATCCTACCTCCCCCACTCAGCAGGGACCTCTAAGAGCTTCTCATCTAAAAGCCACCGTGTATCTAAAAGCCACGGTCAGGTGAACCACTTCACCAGGTCCCTTGTACACTTGGGCTGGGAGCCGGTCAACCACCACCTCGGGCCCATTGCTCTGGGCCCAGACTCCCCGGGGCAGGGGCTTGGCTGCGGCTGGGAGTGGCCTGGGGCCTGGCCTGGCCAGGGTGGTTACAGAAGCTCAGCCTCCTT
Organism: Micronycteris hirsuta; assembly: GCA_004026765.1. NCBI lineage: Eukaryota > Metazoa > Chordata > Mammalia > Chiroptera > Phyllostomidae > Micronycteris > Micronycteris hirsuta. The sequence continues at coordinate 100,257 of PVJI01001185.1, read as the reverse complement.
CTTGCACTTGGCTGAAGGAGCCTCCGCCCAGGACTGCCCCGGGGCCTGTGAGCTGGGGCGTGCCTCCCAGCAACCCCAGGCAGCACTGCTGAGCTCAGGGCAGCCACTGGGGGGCTTCCACGTGCCCAGATCCTCAAACTGGGTCTCCTCTTCCTGACAAGGCCCCAGACACCGGAGAAACTGCGACTCCTTCCACTCCCTTGGAAAAAAGCAGCACGGCGGGTCTGGCTGGACTCCCTCCCCACCTGCACCATATTTGGGGGGTCCTGAGTGTTCTCCCCCATCCTCGGTCAAGGCCAGCTACCTACTTTGTGGCACCCAGTGCAAAATGAAAATACAGGGCCTCTGTCCAAAAAGAAGGAGAAAAGCATCTTGCTCTCTTCCACAGTTTCGAGACTTGTCATGGTATGCTGTATTTGCTATTTAAAATCACATTTCCTTGGGCCTGGGGACCCTTGTGGGGCGAGTGCAGACCCTCACAGGCACCTGGGTTCCTGCCCCAAACTTGGTGTCTGGGCCACAAGCCCCTGTCTTCCCTAAACCCATACTCCTGCCCAGGCCCTGCCCACAGTGGGGGCGAGGGCACTATTGCACCAGACCTCACCTACAAAACACCAATCAATTGATAAAATTATTAAGAATTTCAAGATAGCAGCCTCAGAGTATTAAACCCATATGTGGGGTCCCCTTCTGAGCTGGAAGCCCTGTGATACCCCCTGGGTTGCAGCCTCAGAAGGAAACCCAGCTCAGACAGGAGGGTCAGCCACCCAACTCCCAGCCTGCAGGGGTGCAGGGAGAGTGTGTGGTATGTAGTCGGCACATGCATTCAGGAGCTGGGGCACCCTGTGACAGTGGTGAGCAGAGCCTGGGTTCGAACCCCAGTTCCACCACTTATAAGCTACGTGAACTTTGGCCAGTGGCTTCACTTCTCTGGGCTTCACTTTCCTTTTCTGCAAAATGGGGACAAAATACTGATCATGGGGTTGTGGGAATTAGCAGTGATGTGTATAAAGTCCCCAATGTGATGCTGGCACATGGACGACTTTGGAGGTGACTCCGGTGGGCAGGCATGGGGGTCCACGAATGGGGGCAGAGGGATGTCTGGGTGCATGTCCCTCATCACACATGGGGGACCTGGGAAGGGAATTCCAAGGGACTTCAGTAGGACGCCCAGGGCAGGAGGCCTGGGGCACAGTGCCGGAACACACAGAACCTGCACTATGTGGGAGGGACCCCTGGGATACCTGGGGAGGGGGGCAGGGAGAAGGGCCTAAGGGCAAAGTCCCCCACCAAAGTGCTGTTATGAGGAGGATAACACGGGCCCCTTTGCTGTGGACCTGGGCCAGCCACGGGGTTTTTGCCGGGCTCCTTGGGGTGCTTGCCAAGCTCAGCTCCGACAGTGCCCTCCTCTCTGTGCCTCAGTTTCCCCAGCTATGCTCTGGCGAAGGAGAGGAGCCCCACACATCAAGTGCCTGCTGAGTGGACCACACACTGCATTTGACTGATCTCCCCTCCCTTGTCCCTCAGTGATTGCTGGTCCACTTTTCTGATGAGAAACCCGATTCCGATCAGCCATGCTCATGGAAGCACCGCCTTCTTCCAAGGAAGGGGGCAAATGAGAGCCAAGGGATGCTCCTTGATCCAGGAAAACCTCAGTTAACTCTAACTCAACTAGTTCCTGTGCCATGGTCAGGCACACAGGTGCCTGATACAGGCTACCTAGGCTTGAACCCCAGCTGGGTGACCGCGGACAGGGGGTTTAACTTCTCTGGACTTCAGTTTCCTCATCTGTCAAATGGGCTTCCTAATAGCAACTGTCCTTACGGGATTGTGAAGACAAAATGACCAAAGATCAGTCAAGCGCTTAGCGGCTGGAGTTAGTGGGAGCCATGTGAGTGTTTGCTGTTAATATGATAACTGTTTCAGAGTGGAGTTGTCGTTATTTATATGTTTTCTAGACCAGCTGTCTTCAGTTTGCTGCGAGACTTTAAAACATGCACTACCTGGCGATTCATTCAGGGGCACTGACCTCTTTTCCCTGAGATTGTCAAGTGAAAAATGACAGCAGCCAGCACAGCCCCAGCTGTCCCGTGTGAGTGGATCAGAATTACACCTATTGTTTTTCTGTCAAGTAGGCCAAAATTGTAAATAATTTTTGGTGTGCCACAGAATTTTAGTAATTCGTTTACCCGTGCCATGAAATGAAAAAGGCTTGAAAATCGCTCTTCTAAACAATTATGCATTTACTCATTCCGATTTTGTCCTTTTTGTATTTAGGACCTAAAACACTTTCACGTTTCATACAGTTTCTTAGGTCCTTGAAAAGATAATTCTCTGTGCCCACAACCATGGCAGATTTCACAGCGCTCCCTAGAGCCGCTTTTCCCAAGGTGGCCACCCCTGCAGCCCCAGGGAGCCCGAGAGAGAGCACACCACACAGGAGGAACGTCTCCCGGGAGGAGAAGCCTGTATGCACTAGCATAGCAGAGGCTCTGGAAAGTTCTGCAGCAGAACACTCTGTTGAACAGTTGGATACAGCCATTCCCGTTCTTGTTGGGTCACCGAGCCCCCTGCATTTCTGCTCAGCACCTGATGGCATCTGCCGAACACACGCCGGAGGAGATGCCCCCTCATTTCCTTGTTTCTAGGAAAGGCAGACCAGAGTGAGAGCTGTGAGTGACCCCCCCGCAAAGATAAGTGGTTTCCCTCTGCAGAAGTCATCTCCAGTGACTAGTGCTTCCTTCGCTCCGCAGCTGCCCGGTGTTCTCGCCCTCGCTGTCTGATCCAGTCCCACCGCAGCCGGGGAGGTCGGCAGCGTCAATACCCCCATCTTCCAGATGAGGAAATTGAGGTTCACAGAGGTTAAGTGGCTACACGGCCAGTAAGTGGCAGATCCGGGAGACGGACCCGCAGCTTCTGATTCTAAACCCCACACTCTTTCTTCTCGACATTAACAGAGAAAATAAAAATAGATCCCATTCTGCCAGAATCAATCTTCCTGGGTAATATGCTTTTAAAAATCTGAAGCTTCCCCCCCACCTCCTCCCCGTAACATTGACTGTGTTAAAAACTTAAAATCTTCAGGAGCTTTTTTTTTGATGACTAAAAGCATCCATTCTTGTTGTATATAAGACTTTTCAAGCATTTTGAGTTCAAAAACGAGAAACTCCATAATCTTATCTCAAGAGATAACCTGGGTTAATGGTTTGACAAGGTAGCCATTAGCCTGGGTGGCTATGTCAATTAAAATAATTAAAATGAAATGATGCAACATTCAGTCCCTCAGGTGCCCGTGTCCCCGCGCCGGCACATGCAAGCACTGGGCATTCACACGCAGCAAGCGGCTAAGGTGTTGGGCCGTGTGGGTGTAACCTGTTTCCATCATCACAGAAAGTTCTATGGGACAGGCTGCCCTTGACTCTTCCAAGACCTACCCTGACACAGGCGCACAATGACCGTCAACATTCTCAATGAGGTTCCTGGGCATGTCAGAAGTCTCTGTACAGTCTGCCCCCAGAGCGGCTCCACAGGCAAAGGAAAACACAGACCCTCAGAGAAACAGTCTGGAAGGAAATATGCTGAATGACAGTGGCTTTCCCTGGTGACACGGTAACAGACTTTAGTTTTACATTTCCCAGGCCCTCGGTGTGGGGCGGGGGGGGGGCTCCGGCACCCATGCAGGTGCGGTGGGGATGTTGCAGACTCATGTTTTCGCTAAGGTTCTGGTTTTTCTAAAATCTTCCAGGTCAGCTCTCACCCAAGGCTTAAGTTATCATTATTATGTTTGAAATTATGGACTCATGAAGACCAGAAGCCTGCCCGAGTCAAAGAAATAAAGGGCTAAGAAGGAAAAGCAGACAGAGACTTGTTTCCAGCCTTGGGCTCTTGTAGGCAGGGCCGCTTCCTGGGCATGAAGGCCGTGCAACTGCCCAGGTCCCTTCCTTAGAAGGGACCCTCGCTTGATTTAATGTTTAATGTCCTGAAATCCTTAATGGTTTTTTAACAAGGGGCCCTGCATTTGTCTTTTGTCCTGGGCCCTGCAAACTGTGTCACGGGCACTGTCCTGGGATTCTCCCCGGGATGGGTCCCTCTGCCCTGGTCCCGGTCAGACCACGGACATGCCCATCCATGGGTGACGCGCTTCAGCTGTGTATCTAGAGCGTGATAAAAATAGGGCTTGCGAGTGGGCGCAGGAGGGCCCTGTGGCCTCTGCTCACACACGGACACGCGCTCGAGGCGCACGTCTACACTGGCCTATTTCGGAGAGCGGCACAGTGCACCATGGGACTCTCTGTTCCACACCACTGCCCAGCTCAGAGCCTGCCTGGATCCCCACTCCCTGAAGGCCATGCCCAGCCTCCCCAGACCTCTTCCCTAGGCAGGGCCACTTGCTGCCATGCCGTTCTCTCTGCCTGGACCACCAGTGCTTCTTTCTTCCTTCTCCCGTGGAGCTACGCTAGACCCATATCACATTCCACCCTTTTGGGGAAACCTTCTGGCAGTATTTAAGAAGGATCTGAAGGTACATACAGGAGGACAGGAGTCACCTTGCCTGGATTAATCAAGGAGGGCTCCATGGAGGTGGTGAGTCTGGACCTTAAGGAAGAAGAAATGCTTGCCAGGTAGAAGGGAGGGTTTTGTTGGGCTGGCTTGAATGTCAGACAGACCCTGGCATGAATCCGGGCTTTGCCTGTTATTAGCTGCGTGAGTTGCTTCCCTTTGCTGAGCCTCAGTTTCCCCAACCTTGTAAAATGAGGATATTAATAATAACACCTACAACTTGGATTATTGTAGAGATTCGGTGAAATGAGATAATGCTTGCAAAGGAGCCACCATGGTACCTGGTAAGCCATCAACAAATGTGGTTCCCTTCTCCCTCCCTCGTTGCCTTTTCTCCCCTTCAATGATAGTTTCAGCAGGTCTCCCCATCGCTCTGAGTCCATTTTTTAATTCCCCTCTGCAGTGAAGGCGGCAATGCCCGGCACGCAGAGCTATGATGAGGATTTCAGGGAGTAACAGGCTCATCTGCAGAAGTTCCAGAAAGCTGAGATTCCGCATCAACAGGGAGGGTACGAGCCACGGGGCCTCTCGCACTGGGGTGCTTTCCCAAGGTGAACTTTGCCCACACATCACTAGAACGTCAGCTCCAGGAGGGTGGCTCTCCGTCCCTTTTGTTTGCTTCTGCCTCCCCAGGGGGTAGAGCAGTGCATGGCATGCAGTCGGTGCTCAATACCTGTCTGTTGAAGGATCAGCAGCACCAGCTGGCCCATAACACATGCCAAACCGTGAGCACTGGGAATGTGAGAATCCAGGGAGACCAATGCTTTCCAGGGAGACTGTCTCCAAATTTCGACCACAATGCAAGCCACAAGCATTTCCTGAGCACCTGCTGTATGCACGGCTCTGCCCAGCCCAAGGCAGACCCTTGCTCCACAGCCCAGGAGGGCAGGGCCAGGGAGTAAGATGGCGGACACAGCGATTTGGGAAGAGGAAGAGAGAGGAGGGGTGTCTTGAGGGCCTTGGCTGGACGGGAAGGGCCCACTCCCGGCTGCAGTCCGGCGGGCAGCAGGCGCAGCTCACCTGATCCTGGGAGGGTGGGGCTGCCTCTTCCTCTTTCTTTCTTTGAAAAATAAAACAGGTTCCCCCCTAAATCTACAAGTCATACACAGTCGGCATTTACAGGTTTGTAAAACACAGTTACCAAAAGAATTAGAAATCAGGCATTAATGCACCATGCAGCCCTAAATACGACGTTTCACTGTTTTCCTTCCGGTCTTTTTTCTAAGGTGGCGTTGTTCTCCCCCCCGGGAAGGGAAATGGCTTTTTGTAGAGGAGGACCAGGCTTTCCCGGGGGCCTCTTACCACCCGAACACGGGGCTCCTCACGCCAACCATCCTGGACTTGACCCGTCTTCCTAGCCTCCTGCCCCACTTCCCCCATGGGGCGGGAAGGAAGGTCTGAGCTCCCGCTCCTGCCCCCTCCACGGAGAGGGAGAAGGTCTAGCCTCCTGGCTCTGCTTTCTCCGCGGAGCAGGGGCAGGGCCGAGGTCACCGAGGGGCTGACGGAACGTCCTCGGGCAGGGCGCTCCTTGGTGCCCTGGAGCGCTGGTCCTCTGCCAGTGGGTGCCAGGCAAGTTGCGCTGGGGGCAGGGGCACGACCCTCTTTTCACGTTTTTCGTCTCACCCTCTTGTACATTTGAGCGCCCCAACTTCTCCTTCCCTTGATACCGTTAACAAAGTAACTCTCCCCGGCTCACAAAGGTGAGCAGACCAGGTGAACGCAGAGACAGTGAAGTGCGCGTGAAGAGAAAGGGCCTACGTTTTTAAAAAGCCCCGGTGCGCCACGCTTCCGTCCAAAGGGACTGCGTGCTCACGGTGGCATTTTAGTCATCGTGTCGCAGCGAAGGATGTTTTGGGGGGGGGCTGGCTTTGGTCACCTCTGCAAATCATAAGTTATGGCGTCTGCCCTTTCCGCCCACACATACGTCTGAACCTTTTGCCAAAAACACTTTTCCCAGACGCACAAGAAAACCCCAAAGAGGAACCTAAACCTTCACGCTGCTGCACCGATTGGACGGTGGGACACGAGAGTGCAGGCTCTCACCAGCAAGCGTTTCAAAGAACGAGCCCGACTGCAAAGGGGGAAGTGAGGGGAGAAGCTAGAGACTTCTGGGGCTGGTTAGTCACTGGTTCATTCGTTCATTCATGCGCCCATTCATCCTCCCGTTCCTCCATCCACTGAGTAAGAAACGGCTGCTGCTCCATGGGGCTGCCTTCCTGACAGTGGGAGGTGAGGGGTGCCTGAGGACAGGGGTGGCCTCTCCAAGGCCTGGAGGGGAGGAGGGGAAGGACCTGGGAAGGCTCCCCAGAGGGGCTGGGCCTTGGGAGGAAAGGGGCAGGTTTCTCACCTTCCCCGTTCTGCTTGTAGTCAGAGAGCCTCTTTTACCCCTAGGAGGGAGAACATCAAGTGGTAATTATTAAAGAGTAAATGTAGCATTTATGGAGGGCTGGTCTGTGGGTCAGGCCCTGGAGTAAGCACCTAATGTACACTATTGCGTTAAATCCACCCAGCAAGTCTTGAGGTGGGTGTTGTTTGTCCTCCCCATTTAACAGATGAGGAAACTGAGCTTCGAGAAGAGAAGCACTCTGTCTAAAGCCACACAGTGAGAAAGCGATGGGGCCTGGGTCTCAGAACGGCATTTCATGTTGCCTCCTTCCCAAAGAGCACCCCCTTCTGCACCCCCATTTCCGAAAGCCACCGAGAAGGGCCTGACAGCGTTGGAGAGGGAGCAGGGGCTGAGACAAGGGAACATCTGCCAAGTGGCAAGTAACCAAACTGGAGGCACGCTGAGCAGCCCAGGGGGGCTAACCACGCCTTGTGCGCGCCCACTACGTCTGAGGTGCCACGCTCGGGGCTCCAGGGCAGGTCGTGTCCACTCTGTGCAAGCGCCCTTTGAGGTCAGCGCTCCCAGCCTCGTCTTATAGAGGAGGGAACAGACTCAAAGGGGTGAATTAACATGTTCGGTGACCCAGGTATAAACAGCTTAAATCTGGTCTGACTCCCAGCCATGCGCACAGCAGAAGGTTGGCATCCAGGCAGCAGAGGAAAGTCCGTTTTCCTGCTGCTGCGTTTGACCTCATACAAGGCCACACCCCTGTTTGGAACTCAGTACCTCTCCTGAATTTGCTCACCGTTCCTGATTCTCGTGACTTCTCAGGTACGACGGAGCCTCACTCCCAGCCCCAGTCCCACAGTTCCTAACCCCGCCACCCCACCCCCCGCCGTGTACAGGTGCCTCCTTCAGCAGCTGCCATTTCAAGGCCGGTGATGGAGGCCAGGGTTCCGAACCCACCCAGGGCTAACGCCTGCCCTCCCTCTCCTGCATGTTCACCAGGGACGACGGGCACTCAGCACTGAGGTGGGGACGACTGGCGGAGCCCCAGGCCGGCTCTGAGACTGAAGCTCAGAGGAGGCCAGGGCTCCCTGGCGGCCGCAGGTGGTCCTGGGGAGACTCCTGGCAGAGCAGGGATCGACTCAGTCTCGAAGGTTGGGTGAGACTCGCCAGCTGCTCTGGGTGGTGCCCGTGAGGACAGGTCTGCAGACGGGGCCTCTCCAGGACACGGGAGTGAGAGCTGGCATTTCGGCCAGCCCCTGAACCCTGGGCCCGGGCCTCAGCCGCCCCACCAATGGAGAGGTCTGGACTGGCGGGAGTCAGGGGACGGCGTCATCTCCCTGCCTCTCAGAGCCCTCTGGAAGGTCAGGCTTTCAGGCCCAGTTAGTTGCTCAGGGTCAGCCGTCTCCTGGCCCCTCCACCCCCCCGCAAGCTCCCCACCCCCTCAGGTAACAGAGCAAGCCTCAGCTTTGATGCGGCCACCTCAAGGCTGCGCTGTCAATGGGCCCTCTATGTGACCAGTGGGGCCGCTGGCTGTAGTGGGCGCGGCGAGGCCTGGACACACAGCCCCACTGTGTGGGGCCAGCCCATGCCCGCCCAGACCCTGTGGCTGGTGGGGGGCTCCCAGGAATGCCCTTTCAGCCTGGAGGGCACTTTGGACAGGCAGGGTGGTCTGGGGAGACAGGCGTGTGCGGGGTGGCCTCGGGAGCCGCCATCAAAGGGCCCGGCAGGGGTGGCGCCAGGCAAGTGCCATAGTGGTCGCGGGACGGCTGGCGGTCAGTCCATTCATCTCCCAGGGTCGGTGGCGGAGGGGGATGCAGAGAAGTGACCACCACGGGCACACCACTCAGGGTGACCAGCCATCCTGGCGTGCCGGGGACTCGAGACTTTCGGTGCAAGAACCAGGAGAGCCCCTGCTGTTGGCCACGGCCCAGAGTTTAGGAAAGGACACAGTGACTGACCTCCCTGGTCTGGGGAGCTTCCTTCCTGTCCAGTGACCTCTGAGTCAGCCCGGCCCAGTGAGACCTGCCTGGAGTCATTTTGTCCTCCGCTGCCTCCACACAGGACAGGCCTGCCTCACGCCGCAGGCCGTTTTCCGTTTCTCCTGGGCATCTTCAGGGGAGGAGCTGCTGGCCAGCTACCCACCAGCTGCTACTGAGAGAGCTGCAGCCAGACAGCCGAACCGCCCAGTCTTCGCCCGGCTCCCCCACTCGGTGAGGTGCCCTCCAAGCCTCGCAGGGGGCGCCCACAACCTCTCATCCTTCACGGCCTCCACACCTTCGCCAGGCCATTCCCTCTGCCTGGGACAACCTTTCCCCATTGTCACCCCCTCACCCGGCAAGCCTCAGCAGAGGGTCTCACTCCAGGGGAACCATTCTCTCCGCCCTGAGGTGGGTCCGTCCTCCCACCCATAACATGCGTCACGCCTCAGGTCGGTGTTCAGTTCACCCATCTCTTTCCACACCAGCCCACGCCCTCCTCCGGGGCAGAGAGCCCCACCCGGTCAGTCACCCTTGGGCCCGAGTCCCCAGCACAAGGCCAGGCTCGTAGGCATGGACACATTTATTGAGCACTTATTCTGTGCCAGTAGCCTGCTCATTTAATTCTTTCCAGAGCCCCATGAGGTTGGTATAGTCATCACCCCCTTTTACAGATGGAGAATCAGAGGCACAGAGAGGCGAAGTGACTTGCCCCAGGCCACACAGCTAGTGAAAGGCAGAGTCAAGGCTTGAACCTGGCGAGTCTGATTCCAGAGCCTAAGCGTGAACCTCGGCACTCTAGTCCTCACTGGGCTTTTGCGGAATTAATGAATATGTGAAAGCCTTTGCCTCTCCAGGGTCTAAATCCTGCATGTGGCAGTTGAGGGCTGTTTCCTCAGGCTCCCTGTCCTGGGGAGGGCACTTTTGCCTGTGGGGGCAAGTTTCGGGGTGCCACGAGGGGGGCCTGCTGTGAGGGGTTGCCCCAGGGGATGCAGAGAAGAGCCTCGGGGGGCTTCAGGATGAAGGTGCTGGCCCTCGCCGGAGCTGTGGACGGGCCCGCAGGCATCCTGGGGCCACTGCCTACATTTGACAGCTGGGGAAACCGAGGCCCAGAGAGAGGAGTCACCATAGTCACGCGACATGGCCGAGTCACAGCCATTAGGTCTCAGCTTCCCTATTTGCCAAAGAGAGGAATAGGCACCCCTTGTCCTGCCCAGAGAGTCCCAGGCACGGAGATGGGAGGAAGATGAAGGGTCGAGGGCCCGGGGGCTCCCAGGAGGCCCCATGGCCCCCTCAGGCCTGCTATCTCAGTGTCTGGAATTCTGCCCCCATCCGGCCCTCTCCTCGTCTCCTCCTTCCCCTCACCTGCAGGGTGGAACCACTTGCCTCCCCATCCGCTCCCAAGCCTCTTCTCCACACTGAACTGAGAGGCGTTCTGGTCCTTGGCTCAAAATGAATGCTCCCTACTCTCCTAAGTCAGAGGCACCCAGACGAGGCGCCGGGGGGCAGGCAGTTGTTGGATGTTGCTCACAAGAGGTCAGATGCTTCAAGGGATCCAGGGCTCTGCCCTACTGCTCCCAGGAGGCCCCTGAGCAGGACCCTCGTCACTAGTGGGGTGTAGATGCAGGGGATGCTTCCGCCTCACCCTGCCTTTGCCAGTGCAGACAAAAGAGCAGTCACCTCTCTTTGGTCTGTGGGGACGCAGGTAGCAGGAACTTGGTGCTGGTGACCACCCTGGGTGGGTGGGGGACTGGAAATAGTGAAGGCCGCACAGGGAGCTGGGCCACAACCAGGAGCATCAAATCCAACTCACTCGTCCCCTTTTACCTATGAAAGAAGGGCAGCCCAGAGATGTCAAGTGACTCAGATGGGGTGACACAGCACATGGGTGGCAGAGCCAAGAAGAGTACAGGGCTCCTGGTTAGAGGTATCCAGACCTGCGCAGAATCACCCTGGGGCACGCTCAAAACCGCACGTGCCCAGGCGCCAACCCAAGAGATTCTGATGCCACAGTCACAGGTGGGAATTGGGAATCCAGGTGTTTAAAAGCTCTCAGGGGGTGGTGATGTTCCCTACCCACCGGCTCGATCACCTCCTGCAGAGGGACTGGAGTTTCTGCTCACATAGAATTCAGGGGCGTCTGTGAACTTGGGCAGGAAGCACACAGACTTCTTTCCTTCCACTGATCTCTAACTGAAATTTAGCACGTTTTTCCTCTGTGACTCTGCCACAGGGGAAATCACAGATATCCTCCAGTCTCATTAGGGCTGCCACAGATGCTCTCAAAATACTGCTGATGCTCCTCAGCCATCACCGCTGTGTGCCGGCCTTCGCTGGAGCTGCTGTGAAACCTCGCCACTCACCGCGGTGCTAACAAGTCACACGGTCAGTCTCGCCACCCGGCTTTTTATTGTTTGCTAACTACACTTCCAAAGATTTGGTTTCTCTCTAATCCTACGGATTTTGTTTTATGCATTTAAAAACACGATTCTGAGAAGGAGTCTGTGGACCTCCTGAGATTCTAGAAAGGTCCGTGGACCAGAATAGGTTAAGGACCCTGCGTGGGGCAGCGTGAAGCCAAGCTCTGCAGGACCCAGGGCTTGGATCTCTGTAGGGACAGAACGGGCAGCTACAGCCCAGTGAGCCTCCAGAGACGAATCGGGGAGACAGGCCCCCTGAAGTGAGCTACAAGTGGGACGTGGGGAACAGTCCTGGGCAGGGGAGAAAGCACCAACAAGGCAGACAGAATTTCTCCATGGGATTGCAGGAAAGCCTCAGGCCCCAGACCTCAAGCCTACAAGGCACACCAGTGTCCCTGTTCACCAGTGGCCTCCTGCCTCTTGGCACACACCGGTTGCCATCCACCAGCTCTCCTCTTCCTCTCCCTTGGTGCTGCCATCTGTCCTCTCCCATCTACACACACAGCAGCATAGGTCTTTAGTCCCATCTCCCAATACGCCTTTGTGTTAAACTCTACATTTCTTCGTTTTGCTCATGGAGAAAGAAATAAAGATTACAAAGACCCAGCAAATGGTTTTTATAAACTCTTATTTTCTTGCCACAGAACAGCCTTTAATTAGCTGCAAGGACTACAAAGGGAACAGCTTAAAGGGAAGAGCCCACGGCACTCAGCTCCTGAACTGGGGCTGCCGCTGCTGCTAGCCACAACCAGGTTTGGTGGGAGTGGCCCTCCTGCCGGGATGGCAGGCCCCCCTCGTCCCCCACCGAGTCCCCGTCTGCAGCGGCACAGCCTGCTTCAGCATTTCTCCAGAGAAGCAATCCAGCCGTCAGGCAAGCCCTTTGGACAAGAAGCACCCAAGTGTGCCTCGGTCCCTGACCAAAGGCAGCCGCCCAAAGACTGTTAGCCAGCCTCGGGACAAGCAGACAGGCAGAAGAGCAGACAGACAGTCAGACTGACTTCAATGTCTCAGCTGGGTAAACGGCGCAACACCAGCCCCCCGAACCCTGGAGTTCTAGAGCCTACTCAGCCCCTCCATTCAGGAGAAGAGCTGGTCTCCATGTTCAGCCCAGAGGCACTGCCCTCAGACACAGTCCATTCGCAGCCTCAGCATGTCACAGCCAGAGGGGCCTCTGTTCGGGGCACAGAGAGGTTAAGTAACTTGACTAAGGGCGCTCAGCAAAGCAGCACCTGAGTTAGGACTCAAGCTCGGGGCCTCTGGACCCCAGTTTCAGGTGCCTCAGGTCCATCTGGGCTGCTGCTGGAGAAGCGGGTAGGAAGGCAGTAGGGGGTTGTCTGAGGTCAAAGCACATCAGTCCCACGACCTGAAGAGTCAAGAAAGGCTCCTCCTGAGTCCCAGCCTCAACCAGAGGTTCTGAGTTGGAAGTCCTGGACCCCTATCCTTGTTGAGGGACTCAATTCAACTCAGACTTCAGGTCCCTTTAGGCCATGCGTGGAGGCAAACGCCGTCCAGAAACACTCGTTCGTCCTCTGCAACTACGTTCGCAAATCTTCCCAAGGCCCTTTCCCCCCACGCTGATCCAGTTTCACTCACAAGTGCTCTGCAAAAGCCGGTAGCCTCCTACTCCTCTCGCTGTGCCCCTCACCCCAGGGATCATCTGGAGGACACGGGAGAGGGTCCCCAGGGGGGTCTCAGAAAGGGGCAGCCTTGCTTCTGCCTGCTGCACAGCTCTCGGAAGCTGTCCTGGCTCTGGAAGAACTAAGTGTCTCCTTGAGTCCGGGTCTGCCTGAGCCCAGGTGGAGGGTCCAAGCTCTCTGGGAGGGCCAGGGGCTGGGGCCGCAGGACCCAGCAGCCCGTTAGTGAGGCAGGAAGCCGCAGGTCACAGGGACACCCCCCAAATCCTCTCTACCCTGGGACCCTCCGAGATCTGCCCTTTAAAGTCCTGTGGTATCCACTGCCCCTACCACTCACCGTCCCCACCAGCTGAGGACAAAAAAAGTACGCTTCGCTCCAGGAGACCACTGAGGCCACCAGTCCCTCTTCCCACCTCCGGCTTTCAGGGGCCAGCAGACTTAGGTGGAGAGGCTGTGCCCTTGTAGGCAGCCAGCATAGTCGGCGGAGGGACGTGGTCCGGGGCCTGGCCACAGCTCCCCACCCGAAACGACCAGCCCAGAGCCCGGGGCAATAGTTAGGTACTCACCGCGGATGAAGGTCGGCGTGTAGGTTGGGAAGGAATCGAAGATGCTGTTTGATGCCATGCCCCGCGCTGAGGAAGGCGAGAACTCGACCCTTCGTGGGGGTGGGTTGGGATTGACTTGCTTGGCTGCTGTTATAGTTTTTCCTAGACACTTTTGAAAATAAAGGGGTGGCGGTATGTTGCTTTTTGTTTGTTTTTGTTTTGTTTTGCCTCTTCCCCCCCTACTGCTACAAAAAAGAAAAAGGAAAGAACGCGAGAGTGTGTGTGAGCGAGAGAGAAAAAAAATCCTCCCCAAGGAAAGTAAGTTTCTGTTTGTACCCAAGAATTTGGATTCTCGGTCCCACAGGAATGTCTAGCCACAAATTCTCAACAGAAGCGCATGCAGAGTGTATCATTAGATGGCGGGAAGGGGCCTTCGGCAGCCAGGGCGGAAGAGCTTGCAGGGCAGTGAGAGCCAAGCCAGGCCAGCATCAGCGCCACAGGGAATGAATGAATGAAGCTCACCCCCCGACACAGCCCAGGCTTCAGTGGGTGCGAGGGTGGCCTGGGGGTGGGGAGGACCGGGAGCCAACCAGCTCCCGCGCAGGGCCCTGAAGGCAGCTGAGGGCCTGGCCTTGTGGTTCTGTGGTTGAGGGACCAGGCCTTCACAGTGTCAACCCAACCTCAGCTCACAGGATGCAAGAAGCCAGCTCGCGGCCTTGGCCCATTGGCTGGGCTGTGGTCACCTGGGCTGTGATGTCACGGCCTCTTAGCTGATCTTGTGGCTGTCTTTCTCTCTTTTTTGGAAAAGGAAAAAAAAAAAAGGAAAGGAAAGGAAAGGAAGAAAGGGAAAGAGAGAGAGAAAAGTGATGGCTTTTATTTGTGGGCCTGGCCTCAGCACACTGCCCAGAAACAGAACTGAAAGCAGTTGGAGAGGGGGCGGCCAGGGCCGCGGTTTGGAGCCTGTGGGAGACTCCTTTTTAATTAAGGCCAGCGTTGGCCTGGGCGGGCTGGGAGCCCCGAAGGGCCCTCGCTGGGCACAGGGGGCCTGGGCCCACCAGCGGGTGGAGGGCTTCCCTCCATGGCCCCCGCTCCTGGGCCGTGGCCAGCGCCACCGTGTCCTCCACCGCTGCTGCCAGAGAGAGGCGTCCGCATGTGTGGTGGGTGGCACTTCAGGGGGGTTTATGGGAGTTGGGATTAAGTACAAATAGGAAACATATGAAGCACCATCTCCAGCGCTCACGCCTCGCTGAGGCCTGCCCGCCGAGAAGGGCTTCCTTGTGAAAGCCGGCTGCGCAGGGTGCCGCGGGGCCCTCCGCAGAGCCGGGGTTCTGAGGCCCGAGCTCGTCATTGAAGGCCTTTTACTCATTTTGCTCTCCTGTGCATCCCCCTTGGGTTTCCTGGTCCAGTCTGAGTGCCTGGGCTTTCCTGCCTCGTGACCTTTGCTCGTGCTGTGCCCCCTCTGTGTGCCTTTTGTCAGCCCCTTCCTAAGCCCTTCCTGCCCCGGAGAGTCTGAGGTTCAGAGGGGCTCAGAAGTAAAAAAGACATGGAGGATGATTCAACCCTACGCTTTTGTGTTCCCAGAAGCTAGGCCAGGCATGGAGGCGGGAAAGTGGTGGTTTTTCCTCTTTTCCTGGCAAGCTCTGTTGTCCCATTTCACAGGCCAGACCATGGAGGCCCAGGACGCTGAGGTCAGCTTGTGCAAGGCCTTAGGACTCTGCATGGGATTAGCACGCCGGGCTCTGACTCAGCCATTACCACAGTACCTTCAGTGCCCTCTGACGCTGAGTCCTGAGACTTCAGAAAACCCTCCGCAGTCCGGGCCCTCACTGGGAGCCCTCACTGGGAGCCAGGCCCCAGCACCAGCCTCAGGCTCACGGTGGTCTCTGTAGGCCCACACGGAGCAGGGGGGGGCATCAGGGAGAAGGAGGGGCCTGTCCCAAGTCCCATAGAGATTCATCTCTGGCCACAGCTACACTGAGTCACCTGGGAGCCGGACACCCTCGGACACTCGCTGTCTGTTGCTCCAGGAAGGCTCAGTCGTCTGTCCTCGGCTGCAAGTTGGGGGTGGTGGGATTCTGCTTTGCCCAGAGAGGAAGCAGGTTTATGGGGAAAACCACAGGGCTCTGGAGTCACATTTCTAGATTCCAGTCTGAGCTCTGCTGACTTCCACTTGCAAGACAATGGGGCTAGTCACTTCCTTTCTCTGGGCCTCAGTTTCCTTCCCTGTAAAATGGGGATAACACATTTCACAGAGAGACAGGCGACTGGGCGAGGATGCAGTAAACATTGGTTTCCTTGCCTGAGTCTCGGTGACGTCAGTTTGGGCTCCGTTATGAGTAAGCGCAGGTAAGGAACCATTGCAGCATGTAGGCGGACAGACCATCCCCCGTGTCAACGCATTGTCTGGCCAGGCCGGGGCCAGGCCGTAGCCTCGGTGGCTCAGATAGAACGTGCCAAGGGGCCTCTATCTCCTGCTTACATTCGGAGAGTTCGGAGTCTGCCACGTTGTGGATGAGATCAGAGACGGACACAACGGGGAAGACCCCTCTCACAGAAGCAGAAGCTGAGGCCCCCCGAGGGGCAGAGACTCAGCCCAGCTCATGGTGAGTCAGCGGAGCCCAGGCCCTGCTTCCCAGCCCAGGAGTTCTTTCCACTGAACCAACACCACCTCCAGTTTCAAATGTGCGCACTTTGCTGTTTTTTTCCACACGTAAGAATGGGCCCCCAGCAACACCTATAACTTGGTTCCCCTGAGGGACTCTCCCTCCCTGGGAAACTGAGTCCAGGCCCAGGAATGGGAGGGGGCCCAGGAGGCTGGGGGCTCAGGGGCGCATCTGCCCTGCAGTGGTTTAGTGCCTTCGTGGGGTAAGGCAGCAAACTCGTCCTGGGTACCAGGTTTCATCCTTCCCTGGAGAGGCTTATAACATCCACATGCCCCCTCAAAAGCATGTGCCAGACTTTGAATGAACCCCTGGAGCCTGTCTGGGGAAGCAGAAAGAACATTCCAGAAGCCTGACTTTGGTGCTTCTGAGCTAAGAGAACATGGGCCACAAGCGTTATTCTTCCGAGCCTGCTTCCAACAGAGCCTGGGAGGGGGGTCCGGTCGCAGCACCCACCTTCCAAAGCTGCAGAGAGAGTCAAATGAGAAAATGTGGAGTGTGCCTGGCACACTGGGGGTGCCCAGTTCCCAGGGTCTCCCCTTCCTTCACCTTTTCGTGAAGGAAAAGGAGAGTGTGTTTTCGGGGCAGGCAGTGGGCAGTTGGGCTTCCTCTTGTTCTCCATTGGAAAACATGATCTGATACCACAGAAATATCTGAACCAATTAGAGCAGGATAAACCAAAAACTTGGTTGAAAAGGGGAATCATTAAAAAAATAGTATTTATGTTCCTTAAGCTTTTCAGTTTAAATTTAAACTTATAAATGTGCCTTAAATGGCCTTCCTCTTGTTCTTCTGGCTTAAGCCTACCCAGATGGCATCTCCCACAGTTTCCAGGTTTGGATTCTTTCAAGTAGAATGTGAATGTAAAGATGCTTAAGAAGTGATCAGCATCCAGCAGCATCTGGGTTTTGCTATTTCCCCCAATCTGTTAGTGTTCCCCCCAGACTTAATTCAACTTACTGTGTAGTAACTTGCCTTCACTGAGTCTTTCCAAGGTATTCAACCTGGTTTCCATAGAAACAGACTCTCCGGTTTTGCATCAGATCATCGTTAACCTCGTATCACCATCAATGAGAGGCCAATCGGGAAAAGAGAAGCCACTCTTGAGTATTGGAAACTGAGGGAAGTTAAATCGGGGGTTATAGGCAACACAGGTGATGGGAGAGTGCGTCCCCCCAAAGATGGTGAGGAGCCTCCACATTAGCCACAGCAGGAAGTCACTGCCACCCCTTGTCACCAGGAACACAGGGAGGTGTTGCTGCCAGGGACCCCGGTGGAAGAATGACCATGGTAGAACAGTTGAGCATTTGCTGGAGCCACAGAGGAGACTCAGCCACTATGAAGATGCCCCTGAGACAGAGAGTAAAGGGGCTCCTCTCTTCTCCCCATCTTTCAGTCCCTCCCAGTGCCTCCCGCTGGTCGAGCGGAGCTGGAACCAGCTGACTTGGTGGAATCAGAGCCCCAAGCTACAGAGCCAAACGGGGAGGGTAGGCTGGGTCTGAGGGCGCACTGTCCCCGGACTGGCCTCACATCCAGAGAAGCTCTGTTACCATGAAAACCAAATGGGCATAAACAGGTTTGGGAACAAACCCAAGTGGGTTTTGGCAAGTTGACAGCTCAGGGAGCTGGTGGAGCAGAAGGGGTGGGTCCCAGTCAGGGACCTACTCTCCAAGGGCGTCGCCTGGCGTGTTACACCACAGGGGCCGGGGGTCCCGTGAGCTGGTTGCTTTAGGGGTCAGTGAAGAACACACCTACTGTGAATGGCGACGAAATCCATTTTCTTAGCCTGTGTTTGGGGCTGATCTTTCCACCGTGGCCTTGGGTTACTGTGACTGGGGTATAAAGTCACCCGTCACGAGCATTGGCTGCTGGGCCCATCTGTGAGCGCACGTGTGTACAGAGGTGGCATGCCTGCAAACCCATTGGGCCCTCCCAATGACAGGTGGAACAGGTGTGGCTCTCCCCACCTTTCAGGTGAGGAAAAGACCAGCCCCAGAACTGATCCCAAGTTCTAGCTGCAGGAGTCCGTGCAGCTAGCTTGGATCAAGTGGGGAGCAGATCTGAGGTAAGCCCTGGTCTTGGAGCCCAAATTCTGGCTTTCCACCAGAAAATCACAGTGCTGGGCCCAAGAATGGTGTGGGAGCAATATGGCTACCTGCTGCGGGCTGGCAGGGGGCTCCACCTCAGGGCCCAGCACAGAGACACCAACAAAAGGAGCCCCCTTCCGTCTCCCCACCCCCGAAGCCAGGCCCACCTTCTGCTCTGCTGGAGCTCAGGGTAGGGGATGAGGCCTGCATGCCACATAGCTCACCCAGGGACCAGGATCCTCAGGCCCAGCCAAGGGGTCATTAGCTAAGGACCAAGCAGAGGGCCTCGCACACAGTCACGTGGGGAGTAAGGAGATGCAACTGCAGGTGGGCTGCTGCCATACCCAGCCGCCCCAGGACACCTCTGGACTTCCCTTCTCTCTCCATCGAGGTCGAGGAGCTGGGGCCTTGGCGTTGGGGGAGTCCAGTTCAGATCCTAGTTTCGGCACTTCCTAGCTGTGAGATATCAACCAAGCCTATCGGAGCTTCGCTGCACTTACCTGTCAGACAGGGACAGTCAAAAGCTTCTTTTGCCCTGACTGGTGTGGCTCACCTGGTTGAGTGTTGTCCTGCAAAGCAAAAGGTCGCCAGTTCAATTCCTGGTCAGGGCACATGGCTGCGTTGCGGGTTCGGTCCCTGGTGGGGGTGCCTACAAGAGACAACCAATTGATGTTTCTCTCACACATCAATGTTTCTTCCCTTCTCTTCCTCTCTCCCTTCCCCTCTCTCTAAAACTAAATAAGTAAAATCTTCACATACACAAAAAAGCTTCTTTTCTTCCAGAATGTGCAGGTGGGGAGGGAACCCTGGGCAAGGCACGCAAGCTCTTTGGCTGCAGTTTGTCACTGGCAGCCCAGAGCCTGGGCAGCAGAGTTAGGGCGCTGGGAGGGCAGGCAGCTGGTTTACAACTTCCCCAGGGTCCTGGGCACCCCCCGCCGCCGGCTGCCCTCCCACCCAGTCCCACCAAGGAAGGCCCCAACTCTCCTGGCTCCTGGAGGCTGGCCCCAGCACAGGGCGGCCTGACCCTGGGTCCCAGGCTATAGGGCACAGCACTGGAGAGGCCACCTGACCACGGTGCATCCTCCCTGAGATGCCGCCAGCCCAGAAGAAAACCCCAAGCTGCAGCTCCTTTTGGCCCATAAAATGGATCTTTCTCTGGGTCTTTTGGTGGAATAGTCTATTTTTAGCATCAAAGAGCTCTGCTAGGGGCTTAGACCTGCTGAGGGACCACTTTTGCATGACCGCAAACCCAGTGGAGGTCGGCACTTCTCTTGGGGTGGGGCTGGAGGGCAGCCGCCCACAGGGCCAGCAGGGCAGGGGGGCCTCTGAGGCCCAGACTCTGGCCCAGGGCTCCTTCCCGTCCATTCAGGAAGCACTTGTTTGGGGCCAGGCCAGTGCCTCGGTTCCCCCCGCCCCCACTTCCTCTTGTTGCATTTTCCCCATAAACCGAATAATAAATAACCATAGCAAGAACCATGAACTGGCACTTACCATGTGCCGGGCACTCTTCCAAGGGCCTCACATAAACTAACTCACTTCATTCTCACAACAATCTGATCTTTTACCAGATCAGAAGACTGAGACTCTGAAGTTAGCTGACTTGCCCAGGTCAGCTCAGACAGGATGGCACAGGGCTGGAACCCAGGCATTCCTTTTTGTCCTGATTTCATCTCATTTCACAGGTAAGGAAACAGAGGCTCAGAGTTGCTCAAAATAACCTAGATCACAAATGGCGGGGCCAGGGTCCCTGCCAGGCCTGTCTGATCCAGGACCTTGGGCCTGAACACTCACCCCTACTGATCTCTGGGTGTCCAGGGCATGGCACCTGTGACCTCAGCCAATTCTCCCAACAGAGGGTGCGTGCATGTGCATGCGCATGCGCATTCTCCCACCGCCCCTTTGAGGAGGAAACTGAGGTTCCAAGAGGAGAAAGGATGCTCCCAACGTTGCAGAGCTGAGGAGTGGTGGAGTCGGGACGGAGGCCCCTCTGCTGGAATTCCTGAAGCCTTTGCTAGGTCTCAGTCCCCATCATCTCCAGCCCCTGCTGCTTTCCTGGAGGGGGCTGGGCCCCAGGAGAAACACAAATTGGGTTGAACTTTTTAAAAACTGATTTAATATTTCCTCCCCTCTCCATTTCCCTCCCTTTCTGTCTTTCGATCATAATGACCCTGTTTGCAGGGGTGTGCCGGCCAGCAAATTCGCTGAGCCAGGCAAAAGGAGGGGGGTGTCATCATGTGGTTGGGAAATGGTGGGGCATTTTGTGCGCCACCGATCTAGCATCCCAGGAATCTCAGCAGCCCTCAAGAACATTAGAGAATTAGATACCACACAGGGCCATGGCTTCCTCGTCGTGGGGCGTGTGTGCTTTTGTTGACTTTACACTAGGACGCTTTAAGATCTGCACAGAAGAAGCCGCATTGTAGGAACAGGAGCTGCCTAGGGTAAGGAGAGAGCCCTGGCCCATGAGAAAACTCAGGCCAAGGCTGACATTTGGGAGAACCAGTCTCAGAGAGGGGCAGGAGCTTGCCCTAGGCCACATAGCTAAGGCCAAGCCCCCTATCACATGACTTGTGGCCCTGATGCTCTTTCCAAGACACCAGGCTCTGCAAGTAACTTGCTGTGCGAAATGGGACAAATTCTTTTCCCCTCTCTGGGTCATTTTTCCTCATTTTCAAGGAGGGGGTGAGATTATTGTCTTAATTTGGGTTTTTGCAAAGACAGACCTGAGTCTAAGGAATAAGGAGGGGCAAGCAGTTTATTTGGGAGGTGATCCCAGGAAGCAGGGGGGAGGGAGGGGAAGAAGTGACACAGGAAAGGTAAGGCAGCCCATACAAGGTGCAGGAGCAAGCAGCTTGCAGCTTGGGCGGCTGGAGCTCCGCCCCCTGTGGCCCCTCTGAGGCACTGGGCGGGGCACCACAACAAATGCTGCCCTGGGACAAGGTGGTGGGGTGTGTGCCCACGAACTCCCTCCTGTCATTGGTTGTGGGTTATTCTAGGAATGATGACTCTACCAAAATTCGAGTCCCTGCCCTTGGGCAAAGCTCACTGGGCCAGAGAACTTCCTCAGGCCCACCTGCCCTTTAAGGGAACTTTCTATTCTATTCAGGCAGGGTGTTTGTATGATTTCTAAGGTGTCTTTTGGCTCCAATAGGTAAGGGTCCATGGCTTCACAAGCATCTTCATCAGAATCATCTTTCAACCCTCTAAGCGGCCATGCTGCCGGGGAAGCCATGTGCTGGCACAGTAAGTGGGGTACAAAATCACCTCCTCACTACTTGTGCCAGGGCCACCCCTATTCATGCTTCAGCATGTTGGCCATTGGTTTTTAAATAGTGTTGTGGGGACCCCAGGGAGGCAGTGCCTTGGGGTGGCCCTGAGGAGGGAGGCGCCAAGGAATGGGCTGAGTTCCCACTCAAGGGAGGGGGACGCTGCCCTCCACTCCTTCCACCAGAGAAGCCTGCCTCGTTTGTGTTTTCATTTTAGCTTTTTTCCCATCAAAGTTATACATGCTCATAGTTTAAATAGCCAAATGTTTTTATAAGGCCCTCCTTTACCACTCCTCAGAGAAAATCACTTCCAACTCTTTTAACTGTTTCTTTTAGTGTTTACTCTCTATTTCTCCAAATAACGTGCTTACCAAGCTCACTGCCATTTTTCACTTCGAGGTGTTATCTGTTGACTGCCCACCGTGGGAGAGGGTTTGGCTCCTTTCGCCCAGCCCTCTCTTTGCCACGCGCCCTGTCTGGCCTCCCAGGGTTGTAGTTATTTGGGTCAGATTAACTGTTAGTATTTATCTTCTTACAATTGGAGAAATACTTCTCACAGTGAGTCATGGAGTCTACGCTGATTGCATTTCCTTGATTGCACAGCTTTTCGTTTTCCCTGGAGTTGTAATTTGTTTAGCTTTTCATTTACATAATTTTCTGTGTACTTACCACTAATTCATCCCCAAACTGCCTAGTAGTTGTCCAAATGTCTTATTAGGAAATTCAGTCACATCAGGTATTCTATGAATTTCTTCTTTTCGGAGTCATCCTTCCTGCAATTCCCTTACCAGCTTCAGTCTGGACTGGCTTCTCTCCAACCTACTGCTCAGCTGTCACCCTGGGGTGATTCTCCTTCACTGTCTTCCTGGGACTCTTTTTGCCCCCTCTTACATTGTAGCCCTTGTTCCCTGGATTCTTTCTTAGTTTACTTCCTTATTTTCATGGAGCACATGTTCCAGAAGCTTCCTAAGAAAGGATGTATAGGAGGTAGATTTATTTGTGAGCTGGTTACATTTGATGATATCTTTAGTTATACTTTATGGGTAGTTTGGCTGGGTATAGAAATTGTGGTTGAAATAATTTTTCCTCCTCAAAGGTATTTTTCTGTTGTCTACTTGCTTCTTGTGCTGCTGTTGATAGCTGTGAAGATATTCTGTTCTTAATCGCTGAAAATAGCTTATTTTCTCTCTCTCTCTCTAAAAGCTTTGCCGATATTTTTGTGTGTGTGTCCCAAGTGTTCTGAAATTCCACAATGAGATGCTTTTGTGTGAGTCCGTTCTCATCCGCGGTTCTGGACATTTGATCAGTCCTGTGATCTGCACAGCCACGGTGATCAGTCCTGGCTGGTACTCGTGGATTACTTCTCCTATCGTTTTCTCTCTTCCTTTTTCACTGTCCTCTCTTTCTGCTGAGATTTCTAAAATTCTAAGTAATTTAAGATTCCAATAAATTCTAAAATTCTAATTCTTTTTATTGTCTATTTCTTTGTACTGTGTTTTTATAGTCTTTGGGGAGGAGATACCTTTATCTATTGCTTTTATTGTCTCTGTGGAGTTTCTAGTTTTTGTTATAATAATTTGAATTTATGCTTATTGGTTTTCAAGTTATTATATTTCTAACTGCTTATTCTTACATAGATGAAGCACCTTCTTCCTCTTCTGTCTCTGGGGATATAAATGATAGAATTTTTAAATAATATTTAATCTCCCTACGTAGTGTGTTTTCTTTAATTACTTTTTTCCCCTCTTATTTTGTCATATGATTCTTCATATGGCTGATGCTCCTTGGCTGACGCTCCTTGGTGGTCAGCCCTATATCTAATAGCAGGGTACGGAACTCTGGAGAGCAGACTCTTCTAATCTGCTTGGAAGGTGTTGGCCTGCCTGCCGATGTTCTGGGGCAAGAAGGTTGAAATCGCCTGTGTGTGCCACTTGCTCGGTCCTTTTTTTACAGTGCAGTAGCCGTTACCTTGTATATGGCTGGCCACCTGCTGTCCAAAGACCCTCTGTTTTTCTCTCTCTCTTAAAAAAAAAAACCCTTTAAATAGTCTTTTGGGGCGGGGAGAGCATCTGGGGCTTCAAGTGCTTCCTACAGACTTTCTAATACCCATCTCATTCTCAGTCACTTCTTCACCCACATTTCTGAAAATATCTTGTCCTGCCAATCCCTGGGTCTTGGGCAGGTTTGTGATGTAAGGAGCTGGGTGGCTTTCTGGCTTTCTCCACGGCTGTGTCTGTGGGGTTCATGTCTCTCGGGCTGGCCAAGTCAGTGGCTTCTCATATAGACGCTTTCCAGATTCCTGCTCTCTGGCTGCTGTCACTGTCCCCTCACTCTCGCTGGCCTTGTAGATTTATGCTTTAAAAACACACCACCAGAAGCCATCCAGCTAGCAACAACACTTTATACCATAGCTAGGGAGCAGAGGTGAACGCATGCCTTCGACCCACCCCTTTCTGCCTTTTAGATTGTGGGGAAGATTTTGCCTGAAATAAGGATTCCAGAATATGTCTTGGTTGTGTTTGAGAAGATTCAATTTTTAAAAGGGTGAATTCTCCCCAAATTAATGCATAAAGTATATTAGCAATTCCAATTAAAACCCCAACAGGATTTTTTTTAATAGAACTTGACAAACTGTTTCTAAACTTTATGTGGAAGAATAACTGGCCATGAAAAGCCAAGGCAATTCTGTAAAAGAGAAGCAAGAAAGCTGGGGTTACCCCACCAGATATCGGGATCCAGGATACGTTATAGTCATGACGTCAGAGAGGGACCCGCGTGAGACTACACAACTAGGCCAATGAAACAGAATAAAGAACCCAAAAAATGACGCCCCTAAAAGGGCGCACCAGTCAGGATCCTGCAAGAAACAGGTGGTCCCCTCAAAGGTCTAACTGGGGAGCATTTAGTGTAACCGCTCTTTATGGTTGTGTGGGCAGGGTTAAGGGAGCCAGCAAGGGATGCTGATGCACCCAGGTCCTACAGCAATGAGAAACCATCACCGCATGGTACCGGAACTCGACAGCTCTCAGAGAGGGGCTGACTCAGGGAGGAGAAGCAGACACAGATCAACCAATGGCCGGCCCAGTGGGGAAGGAGCACCTCCTGCTGAGCCTCCCCCTGGCTGAGCCCGGGTGGGAGACAGAGACCAGGCGAGGCCCGTCATAGACGTTAGCCTGCAGGTGCACAGAGCAGGTAGGGAAAGATGCAGAGCGGATCTGAGGGGGCGGGAGTGGAGAAAAACTGGTATGTATGGAAATAGCCACTCAGAAGTCCCACAGACAAGACAAATGTCACAGCTCCCGAAGTGACTTCATCAGCTCCCCTTCTCCTTCCATGAATGGCGCTGCCATCCACCTTGTCACCAAGCTGGATCTTGGGTCACTCTCTGCTCTGCGTTTACTATTTAATTTACCTTCAAAATAATCCTCATGCTGCCTCTTATCTGGTGGGATGAGCTACTGATCCTGGCTCACAGGAGGAGGGGTCAGTACCCCGCCTAAGCATTCACCTTCCCGTTCCTTGCAGGAAAGCCCTGGTCTTTCCCTCAGCCTGCCCCTCCCAGCTCAGCCTTCCAGACCACGTGTGGTGTCTCCAGCGCTCCAGTTTGTTTCACATCTCCGTGACTTTGACCCTGCTGCCTCCTCCCTGCACTGCTCCCTGTCCATGGAGAAGTCACTCCATGAAACCTCTCCTGCTCCAGGCTCCTTGCCCTCTCCATAGTTCTTGCTGCTCTCATGCCTATGCCTGGCCCCCTCCACTGATCTGTGAGTTTTGACAATAGGAAGTGTGCCCGTGTGTCCATGTGTCCCCGGCTGCCAGAACAAGCATCTGTGAATGTTAGTTGAATGAATATACGATTGGATAAGCAAATAAGGGACTAAATGAATGCCCCTGCTTTTCAGAAACACTGAAGAAAAGGGAGTGTGGGTAGTTGGACTTGACATTCATGTCATTTACTCAACAGTTATGTGTGTGCTCTTATGATGGGTCACACCCTGTGCCAGTGCTAAGGATATAGCAGTTAATACCACAGACATGACCTATGTCCTAGTGGGACTTAGCGTCTGATGGGGAAACAGGCATTCAATAACAGCTTCACAAATAGTTATTTTAGTCATGAAGGCTTCATAGATGCAGTGACTTTCATCCATGAGTCAGGAGTGGTGGCAACCCAAGTGCGGGGGCAAGGTCTTGGCAGAGTGGACCTGGCGGAGGGAACGGCGTGGGCCAAGGACTGGAGGAGGGCAAGAAGCTGGCCTGGCTGGGGAGCTGAGAGGAGGCGACCGTGGCCTCAGGGAGAGGAGAGGCTGAGCAGGTAAGTGGGGGCCAGCCCTTGGCAAGGGGTGGGGGGTGTTGAAGGCAACAAGAGGGATAGAGTTGATAAGTCTTGGAGTGCAGATATGACATGATCATATTTGCATATTTTAAGTTCTCTTTGGAAAATGAGTTGGAAGGGGACTGAGGGCTGCAGTCCCTAGGGTTTCCAAGGACCCTCAGAAAATGGTTCTGTCCCTGGCGTGGAAGGTGCCCTCCAGGTTTCTTGAGGCACTGAGGGGAAGTTGCTTGCTCCCCATCCCCGGCTCCCACCCCCACCCCTGCTCCTGTATAGAGGTTTGATTCCCCCTTTCAAGGAAACAGATAGAAGGGGCTGAAGCTGCCTCCCTGAGGCCTGGGGCAGAAGGGGAGAGCTGACAAGTGCGGGGTGAGCCCTGTTCTCCCTGAGTCCCACACTTCACCTTTACATGCCTTATCCCTCGTCCTTGCCCCCACCTACTGACCAAGGTGTCACCACCTGTCTCCGTCTAAAGGGTGGGAAACCGAGGGCTCTGGCCAGGCAAGTCCATACCTGAGCGCTGGGGTCGGGGTGGGAGTGGGGGCTGCTCTGCTGGCCTGACCCCTGGGCCTCCCTCCACTCCTGGACTCCCCGCCCAGGCTCGGGACCAAACCCTTCTTCCTCTCCCTGTAGTTAGGTCCATCTTCCTCCACAGTTACAAAGTAACACATATTCAATATTGGACAGTTGAAAAGACTACAGAAAAAATGTCAAGTTACCCCAGTCCTATTACCATGCAGAATTAAATACTGTCAATATTTGGGCATGTATCTTTCTCTGGAGTCAGTCATTGTCCACCTTTATCTCTCTCCTTCTTTCTCTCACCAAATGTCACCACCACGCCTAAACTTTCACAAATCTTCTTCCATAGGGATAGATACTGTTCTTCAACAGGTGTTCTTACCTGAAATACAAGGTCTGTCTGGAAAAAATCCAACCATTGTTAATATAATGAGAACGGTTTGCGTGACAAGGAGAGTGGACTGGAACGCACATGCGTGAACAATGATGACTTCACTGTACTAGTTGGGGGGGCAGTAGACACCACTGACTGAGCACATGTACTGTGTGGCTGTCACATTCAAAGTGACTGAGCAAGTAGAGCAACACATCTGCGTCATATTTTGCGTTAAGCTTGAACATTCCTCTGTGGAAACTATTCAGATGATTCTGAAGGCCGCAGCTATGGGCAGCTGGTGCTTGGCAGCTTCATCATGACAATGTGCCCGCTCATGTATCATTTCTCATGCAGAGGTTTTTGTGAAACATCAAATCACCCAGGTGACTCAGCCCCCCTACAGCCCAGACTTGGCACCCTTCGACTTCTGGCTTTTCCCAAAACTAAAATCACCTTTGAAAGGGAAGAGATTTCAGAGTGTCAATAAGATTCAGGAAAATACAATGGGGCAGCTGACTGGAAAAACCGTGTGAGGTCTCAAGGTGCCTATTATGAAGGGGACTGAGGTGTCATTGTCCTGTGCACAATGTTTCTTGTATCTTCTTCAATAAATGTCTCTATTTTTCATATTACATGGCTGGATACCTTCTGGACAGACCTCATACACCAGCTTCAGGCAGTCCAGGAGCCCAGAAAACCACAAGTAAAATTATCCAAAAGATGTTGTTTTCTGGGATAGAGTCTCCAGCTTTTATAGAATTCCCAAAGGAGCCTGGGGCCCAGGTACAGGTTCAGATCCCCTCCTCCGCCCTCTGGCCGAGGTCGGTGATGTCCAGGAGTGGGCGTCAAGGCCTGAGCAGGACAGTGCCTGTGAGGAAGAGGGTGGGATGGGCTCAGGAGGCCTTTGGGAAGCGGCATTGAATGAGCCAAGAATAACTCTGGGTTTTCGACCTGGAGACTGGGTAGATGGTGGTGAGGAGCACGGGGGTGGAGCCTGTGAGGTGGGGCCATGGGGCCAAGCCTTTAGGAACGTGTCGTCCCCATGTCTAAATTTTCCTGAACCTTCTCCCATGTGGATAGACCCTATTCCCCAACTGGCATTCTTACCTAGAGTGCACAAGCTCTGGAGACTATGAAGTCCAGAGGTGTGAGGGGTCCAGCGTAGCCCTGCCATGTGTGAGAAGGTCTCCTGGAGGAGGTGTCCAGCAGGTGGATGTACAGTTCTGGAGCCCAGGAGAGAAGGTGGGACTTCGGGCATCACCTGCCCATACATGGCCGTGGAAATGTTGGGGTAAAGAGATCCGGACCAAGGGCAGGAAGCTGGGATGTACCAGCCTGAAGGATGGGGGAGAAGGAGATGAGCTCAGAAAGGTGACTGGGAATGTGGGGGTGGGCCCGGGGAGGGTTTGGAAGGAAGGGGTCATCACTGGGGGTGAATGCTGCAGAGAGAATCTGAGATGTGACCATTGGATTTTGGTGACCAGGATGTTTTGGTGACTAATCAGGCACAATTTCAGGTGAGTGGAGAGCGGGGCAGCAGAAGCCAGACCATATTCGTTTATCCACTCATCCATTCACCAGTTTATTCATTCTTTCAGACTTGGGGCTGAGAGACAAATGGCCCCCCAGAGGCGACGGGCTGGAAGGGTTGAGCGGGTGTGACCAGGAGACTGGAGAGGGGTCATGGGGAGGGTTTGGCCCAGAGGAATGGAGGGTTCCATAGGAGAAGAGGGAGGATCTGTCTGGGGCAGCGTCTGGAAACAGCCTGGACAGTGGAGAGTGGACAGAGGGGTAGCTTCTTCTGGAGGGCTGCATGGAGGCAGTGTCCCCTGGGAAGAGCCAGGTTTGGGGCAGGTAGGAGGTGAAAAACCACTCCCTGAAGATCTCGAATCTTCAGGCAGCTGGTGAGCCTTGCTCTGTGGCAAGACGGGGAGAGCGGCTGGAGGCACGGGAAGCTTTAGCGACTGGCATGGGGGGGCCCTGGGCCGAACTTCGGCAGAGATTGTTTCAGGAGTACCAGGACCCTAATCTGTCCCTTACCCTGCCCGATTCTTCCTGCTCTCTCTCCTCCAGAATCCCCATGAGTTTCCATGCTTCTCCACCAGAATCCAGTCCCAGAAAAGAAGAGAAATGCCTTTCCTTTGAGGCCTGATGGACCACAGAGCTACCTTCTCAGCCGCCCTCCACCCGCCTCCACATTCTGGCAAATGAACAAAGTAGACATTAGGCTGAGGGGGAGGCAGCTTACATGACTCGATTTTAGGCAGTGGGGTACGGAGGAGAGCGAAAGATCTTTCCAGCATCTCAGAGCTAGCTACTACAATGGCATCAGGGGCCTGGCCCCGATGTATTCTGGGGCCTGCCACTCCTGGTGGCCCAATGATGGCCCAGTATACCCCACCCCCACCCCAGCCCTAACTGAGGCTACAACAGTATTTCCAAGGCAGAGCAGCTGAAAACAAGAAAGAAATCAAGACATTTCCCTCATCTGCTCTGTCAGTGTTGTACATTAAGGCACATCAGATAAGCATCTTGTCTTGTATGTGGTCGAGGTGTCAGACAGGCCGGCTGCCATCTGCTTCCCTCCGTGGTTCTCACTCCTCAGCTGGGCCTCAGGGAAGCCAGGGGAGGAAGGGGAACATGACACTCTCTCATGGAGCCTGGGCTGGGGTGGAATCCTCAGCCCCAAGGCAGCCTCAGAGGATGCAGAATGCCTGGTTCTCTCCTGATCTTCAACCTCTCGTGGCTCCCTGGGGCCCACAGTCTCACATCCACGCTCCTCACCTGGAGCCTGAGGCCTTCCAGGTAGTCCCCTTGCTGCTCCTCACCACGCACCTCACTCACATTGGCCAGGGGGGAACACGCTCTGCGCTTTTCAACCTGCAGATCGTTGTTTGCAGGAATTTCTCCTCCTGGAAGTCCCTCCCTTCCTTCTGCCCTCGTCTGAATCCTGCTCAGCCAGCTTCAGTGCCCCTCCCTGCAGAGGTCTCTACCTGCCAACCTCATTTTTCTGTTTTTTTTCCTGCAGCTGAGATGTCAGCTTCTACTTCGGTCTGCCCCTCGGTTGCTGGCACAGTGTGGTATGTGGCATGGGTATCAGTGAATGCTTTCATTGAATTTTCTGTTCAGAGTTAGTTCACATATATTAAGCACCTACCACATGCCGGTCTTAAATTGCACACAGTCAGCCTCATTAAATCTACATGATGATGTGGTGATGTCTGTATTACTGTCTCCATTTTCCATGTCAGAAAACTGAGGCTCAGAGAGGCGAAGGAACACCCCACAGTCACCCAGGCAACAAGGACCAGAGTCGGGATTATTCTGAGACCTTCCTGAGTTCAGAATCCAGGCATTTCTACTCTACGCTTTTCCTTCAGCTGGAACGCCCTGTGGGTCTCCTGCCAAGTGGGGTCTTAGAGGAAACAGAAAGGAGTGGTCTGCTGTTTCCATGCTGACTTAGAGTTCAACCTATTCTTTTTCTTTATTATTTTTTCTTATAACAAAAGAAATGTGTGCTCTGGTCTGACTTTCAAATCCAGTGCTCTTTCCAAGACGCTCTATGGTCTTTGTTCCAGGTGGAGCCCTTGAGCCAGAGAAGAACAGAAAGGAGTCGCTGCAAGCAGGACTCCTGATTATTTCAAGTGACAGAAACCCAACTGGGATGGTTAATATCCTGTGTGGACTTGGCTAGGTGATAGTACCCAGATATTTGGTCAAACACTGGTCTAGGTGTGGCTGGGGAGGTGGTTTTTAGATGGGATTAACATTTAAGTCAGTAGCCTTAAAGCAGATTGCCCTCCATAATGTGGGTGGGCCTCATTCCATCAGTGGAAGACATTAAGAGAAAAAAAGACTAACTTCCCCTGAGGAAGAGAAAATTCTACTAGCAGACTGCCTTTGGACTGGAGCTGCAACATCAGCTCTTCCCTGGTGTCCAGCCCGCTGACACACCCCGCAGATGCGGGACTTGCCAGCCTTCACAGCAGAGTGAGCCAATTCCTTAAAATCAGTCTCTCTCTCTCTGCTTCTGCGCTCCTGTGTGTTGGCTTCCTCCATGCACAGGGTCCCGTCAGGAGGGGCAAAGAAAGTCGCCAGCTGTTCTAACATTGTCTAAGCTTAGCAAACCATAGAAAAGGAGGGCTCAAAAAAAAAAATTCTAGTGAAACTTCTGGGGTTGACGCTCATTGGCTTGGCTCAGGGCATGTGACCGTTCCGGAGCCAACTGCTGAGACTCTGACTGGCCAGGAGGCCAGGTGTCCCTCTTTCCTGTGGTCTGACTGTTATTCCTACATACTTGCTTGCTTCCTGCCTTGAGGCAGATCCAGGGAACTGAATCAGCCTGAAATCAGAACTGCAGATCTGAAGAAAAGGCAGCTAGTGTGAAGGAGCCCAGGGATTCCTTCAAATAGGGTCAGGGTGGAGCCAAGCTTTAAACATGCCTTTGGAGAGCAGTTTGGCTGAAACAGAAATCTCCAGGGAACTGGTTCATGACTCCTCCCCACCCTTCCTGTGGCTCAGGAGTCCTTTGGTTCCTGCCTCTGCCCAATGCTCTTTTCATAGCATTCTCAAGTGCTTTTATACCTCCAGTGACAGGGGGCTCGTTACCCAGGAAGGCAGCTCACGCGTTTCTTGCTGGCTCTAACGGAAAGTTCTCCCTCAGGTCAAGCTGAAGTATGGCTCTGTGCTTTTGCTTGTCAGTCCCAAGTCTGACCCTTACCTGCTCCCTGTCCTCACCCGTTCTCCCTTCCTGACCCAGATCAGCACTGTGCTAATCCCTCATCCACGATCCTCCAGGCCTCCAAGTCAGCACTTCTACTAGCTGTTCTCCAGATGCTGAACTGAGCACAGTATTCGTGTTATCTCATGTCCACCTCTTTGAGCTGGGCACTATTGTTGTGTCCATTTTATGGAGGGGGAAACTGAGCCCTGGCGATGTGAAGGGGTTTGCTTAGGGTCACCTGACATGAGGCTTAGTAAGAGGACTTTTTTTACTCCAAAGCCCATGTTCTTTTTGCTACTGGGCTACCCTGCCTTTAGCTGGCCCTCAAATGACGTGGTTTCGAAAAGTCCCTGACGTTCTTGGAAACTTTCTTCTGGTCATGGCCCAGTAGATAAAAGCTTCTCAAAGTGGGGTGCCCAGGACCAAATGGTGATGGTCAGGGCTCCTGCAGCTCCATATTGTGGAAATAACTCTCAAGCTGGATCCATTATTGTCTTACAGAATTAAAAATTCCAGGGAGATACAGCTTCAGGTATGGCTGGACCCAGAAGCTCAAATGCCACTATCTGAACTCAGACTTATTTGCCTTCTTCAGCTCTCCTTAATGCTATTCTCTTTCTTGGCCCCATTTCCAGACAGGCCTGTCTCCTCAGTAGCATTCAGAAACCAAAGTTTTGCATTTTATCTGTTTAGCAATCCCAGGAGAAAGAGCTTCCCCTTTTCATAGTTCTAGGCAAAGTCTCAGGACTGGTCCTCATTGACTTGGTTTAGGTCATGCGCTCTCACTTAAGCCAATGGCCAGATGGAGAAGCCAGTTCTCTGACTGGCCAGGCCCGAGTCATGTGCTCATCTTCAGGGCTGGGGAATTGTGTCATTTCCATCCAAACCACATGGACTAAAAGTATATGTGTGGTATTTAGGGGGGGTGTTCCCCAAAGAATAAGGGTACTGTTTTCAGAAGAAGCGAGACTGTTGGGCAGCAGGCACAGACACAAAGGTGCTCTTATGAATCAAACCTTCTCTGTTGCTGGGGTCTGTGGTATGTGTGAGCCTGGCAGGGGAGAACGTGACTCTCACCTCCTTCCTCTGGGGGCCCTACCTTCAGTAATGCAACCAAAAATTTCAGCATCAATTTGAGCAGCCGTGTCACCCAGTCGATGCACCTCCGAGTTCAGCGCCCTGTCTCACCTTCCACAGCTCAGGCCAGCCTCTGCCTGCTGCACGTGGACCCAAGTCCAGCACTTCCACATGCGTCCCTCTGATGTTCTGTCTTGTTACGCTCAGAGAACAGCTCCACACTGGCTGGGGTCTTTGCCTGTCTTATCCTCTCTTGTGTCCCCAGCACCAGAACAGTGCCCCGCCCATATCGGCACTCAATGAATGTTTGTTGAATGAATGAAGGAGACCAGCTCGTGGCTCCAGCCAGGTGCGACAGTGCGGCCACTTTGGGCCTCTGTTAGCTTGGTCCCTCCCTGTCAGGTTGCACATCACAGGTGAATACCAGCAACCACCATGTGCTGAACACAGGCCACATACTTGGCGTCCACCATCTCACTTAGTCCTCTGCCCCTCAGAGCCCCACAAGGCAGGTGTGGCTTTCTTCTTTGGCAGTTGAGGGGCTCAAAGGGGTCATCCAGCTTACCCTAGGTCACACAGACAGGGTGAGCAGAGATACGATCTGAACCCACACAGAGGGACAAGGCTGGACCCCTATCCCAAATGGCTGCCGGTGACAATTGTAAACAGATATCACGTGTCCACTGTGTCAAGCATCATACTAAGGGCTTTACCTGTATCATCTCAGTTCTTCATTCTTTATACAACTCTGCGGGGTGGACGCTATTCTACCCCATTTAACTGATGAGGAAACCAAGGCTCAGAGAAGGTCACATGCTGGTAAGCGGCTGAGCTGGGATTTCAGTCCAGGATTGTTTGATTCCAGATTCTTCACAGCCACCCTGTGGTGTGCTGCCTTCCCAGCAGTGCCCCCCCCCGCTCCCCCCATGCTACAGCTGACCCTGATCTGATGACAACAAGCACTGCACCAGACACTGGAGACACAGCCAGATCCCCAGGGCCTGTTGGGTGGACAGCACGAGTTGGGGAGCCAGAGAGCACTACTGAACCTCAACGCCCAAACGGAATGCAATGTGTCAGATGGCACAGAGCACTGAAGAGGAAACAGCACGCAGGGTAAGAAGACTGCGGGTTACATGGAGTCAGGAAAGGCCTCTCTGACGAGGGGACATTTGAACAGACACCTGAGTGACACGAGCGCGGGAGCCGTGCCATGGGATCATGGAATCAGAGGGAAGGGCTTTCCAGGCAGAGGAACAGCACATGCAAAGGCCCTGAGGTGGGAGCCGACTTGCTGTGTTCCAGGAACAGTGAAGAGACCAGTGGGACTTGAGTGGGAGAGAGGGAGGGTGAAGGGGAAGAGTTGGAGAGTGACGCAGGCCAGACCTCGCAGGGCCTGGAGCCCAGGGAGAGGATTTTGTCTTCTCTTTCCAGGGCGGTGGGAGCCACCGGAGGACTTTGAGCAGAGGAGTGGCCTGATCAGACTCATGGTCAGGTGATGGAGCAGCGTGTGCAGGGAGCATGGAGGCAGGGTGGTCCCTCACAAGAAAACCCAGAGAGTGCTGTCAAAGGGAGGGAAGGTGGATGCTGAGGGTACCCAAACCACAGGCGTCCTTGGCAGAGGGGCGGCAGCAGCCTGGCTCTGCAGGGGAGGCTGCTGTGTGGGACAAGGGGCTGCTCTGGCGTAAGAGGGCGGGTTCTCCAGTGACCTCCTCCTCCCTGCGTCCTCTCCTTATCCCACCAGTCCTTGGACACAGACCTGCTGGGCAACAGGAAAATGTCCTGTCTCGGGCACTCAAGGGCCGACTTCTCTTCTCCTGCTTTCCTGACCACCCTCCGGCCACTCAGGCTCCTCATGACTTCTGCACATGCTCTGCCCAGTCCAGCCTTCCGGGCCTTTGCTCTCCCAATTTCCTTGCCCTTCAATCCCCACGGGTTGCAATCCTGCCAGTCCACATGGGGGCCACACCACACCGGACCTGGCTGCGGTGGGCCCGTCTCCCCCACTGGCCTGTGAGCTCCCAGAGGGCAGGGGAACATGTTATTTTTCTGCATCCTCATCACCTAGTCTGGGCAGGAAATATTGACTGAATAATGAATGATGGATGAATAAATTATAATTGAATGATGGAGGGCAGTGGGAAGGGAGAGAGGGAGGAAAGGAAGGGCAACCCAGTTCCAACGTGACCTTCCTGGGAGCCCCCTGATTCCCACATTTTAAAGTCATATGTCATTTATTTCTTAGCATCATTTATGGATGTGCTGCCTTCACCTCTCTTTCCTGGGATTCCAGGAAATACATCTGAATTACCTCTTGCCTCCCCATCCTGTCTCCATGCTACAGAAGGCTTAATAACTACTGAAGTGACATGACTAAATGCCTTATAGACATACCAGTGCCCTCCCTCACGAGGAAGACCAGTATTTTTCTACTGAATGAGGGCAGGGCTTAAGTCCATTTTTCCGTAGCAGGGGAAACCTTAGACATACAGGGGAAGTGAAGATGGTACAGGACAGCCTTCTGAGTTTTCCAAGGGAAGAAGGAGATATATGTTGGGTACCCACTGTGTGCAGGTGCTTCATTTAGACTCTAAGTTTATTTACCCAGTAGCCCTGTGAGATGGGCATCAGTCTTCTAACTGCACAGGTAGAGAAACTGAGGATCAGAAAAGTGGAATGACAAGACCCAGGTCCCCTGTTAAGAAACACAGCTGGAGCTGGACCCCAGGCAGCCAGTAGTAAACTGGCTCTCAAACAAACCAACAAAAACAAAAGCTCTGATTTGCAGTGTTTGCCAATTTCTATGGTGTAAATACTGCCCCCAAGGCCAATTTCAAGCTACCAACAACAGGCCTGCAAAACTCCCAAATACTTCTCAACTGCCTCCTGCAAGCTCGCAGCAGCCAGCACCGAAGGTCTGTCTGACTCCCAGGTAGCAGTCCCCACCTGGTAGGGCGTGCCTCACCCCCCAGGGAGGTGGGAGGACAGGATGGTGGAGCTGAGATGGGGGTATGGAAGTCTGCATGTGGTGTTGGTCTTGCTCACCCTGTTGTCTACTCTGCTGTCTACTCCCGATACTTTCCCACACTAGGTCT
The DNA here is from genome assembly GCA_004026765.1 of Micronycteris hirsuta. Lineage (NCBI taxonomy): Eukaryota > Metazoa > Chordata > Mammalia > Chiroptera > Phyllostomidae > Micronycteris > Micronycteris hirsuta. The sequence goes on along the minus strand of PVJI01001185.1, from coordinate 64,648 downwards.
CCCTCCCAGAAGCCTCTCTGCTTGGTCTCTCTTTCTGATTCTTTGTCCCTCTGGTATGTTTTTCCTCCCATTTCTATCTGCAGGTTTCTCTACCTCTCCTTTTCTTGAACTCTCCCTCCCTCTCAGGAAACATTTCAAAGTCTGTTTAAAAAAACAACACCGTGACTGACTTTACGGGTTTTTTTCCCCTCTTCTTGAGAACAGGACGTGAGAAGGCCAGGTTGAATTTCCTGTGTGAAATGATGTGTGGGGTTTCTGAGCAAAACAAGGGTCAGGCTGTGGTCCTGAAGGAGCCCAGGCCAAGGTCACCTGGAATCAAGCCTCAGACAGTGCAGTCCACGGGGTGCCTGGGCCACTCCTGCACACATGCCCCAGGGGACAAGAGTTCGGACATGTGCTGGGACAGGGCTAGGACAGGCACAGAGCATTCCACCCCGCGCCGCAGTTCCACCACATGTATTCAAGCCCTCACCACAGAGCAAGAGGGAGCCCTTGCCAGTCCAGGCCCTGCTCCACCTCTTCCCGCCGTGGGTGTGGCCCAGGGCAAGCCACTCTGCCTCTCTGAACCTCAGTTTCCTCACCTGTAACATGGGGATGATAAGGTCGATTTCAGGGTTTTGCTAATGAGACTAAGCAGAGGTAACACACCCAGCAGAACGCCTGGCAAGTAGGTGGTGCTGAGGTAACATCAGTAATCTGTCCAGCAGGGAGGAAACAGGAGGGAGGAGTTGTGTGTAACGGCGAACGTTAAAGCAGAGTTTATAACTGGACCTACCACACAGGAGTTTGCATGAATTCAGTGAGTTAATACATGCAAAGTGCTTGAAACAATGCTTGCTACATAGTAAGTACTTAATCAACGTCAGCTATTGTTATTAATTTACACATCCCCAACAGCCATTCAGCGTCACAGAACATTGTGACATTTTCCGGTTATATTAAAGAAGGCCTGTGATGGGGACAGTCCCCATACATTTTCCCGTCACCAGACATCATCAGGAGTCTCTGAACCTCTCCGCGCTGCCTCATTTACCGACTTGGGGGTAGTAACCATCCGCACCTGATGGGGCGTGTCTGAGCAACCTTGGCCAGTGCTGGAACACAATGGCGATGATTATTCTTTCTCTTCCTGGTGGCTCAGATTCCCCGTGCTGTGAAGACTAGGGTGTTGTCTCTCTGCGCCACATCCTGACCCGGGTGGTCCAGTTCCTGGGGCTCAGAAAGGCCTGGCCACGCCCCCACGTCCAGGGGGGCAGCAGACGCAGACCTGGCCACCCAGGGCTTCCCTGATTGGTTTGTGGCTGGTCATGTGACCCAAGCTGGGCCAATGAGAGCCCCAACCTCTGTCCAGGTGCAGGAACCGAAGCAGGCTGACCTTGTTGTGCCTGGCGTTGTTCTAAGTTTGTTTATAATTTTGTTGATACCTCTCAGCATTATTCTCCCCATCTTACAGATGGAAACAGGAATCAAGAAGCCTCATTTGTGCCACTGACTCCCTTTGTGATTTGGGGGAGGTCCTCTCATTTATTTCCCCACTGTTACTTGCATGTCAAGCACTGGGGAATAATAACCGCTAACTTTTATTGCCTAGTGCCGCTCTAAACACTTTACATCCAAGAGATATGCTGCTATTCCCATTTTACTGGTAGGATGACTGAGGCACTAAGAGCTCACACAGCAGATAATGCTAGAGCTGCGATTTGAACCCAGGAGTCTGATTTGTCATCCATGCCCCTAAACCACTGACAATACCATCTCTGCTGACCGGGGGAGAGCATCCTTGCCCTCACAGAGCAAGGGTGGTAGTTCTCAGCCCCTCTCTCTGGTTTCCTGGTTAGCTCTGGCTTTAAGGAGGCAGAAGGAGCTGTGTCCCAGCTCCGGGAACCCCGGCTCTGGGAACCCTGGCCCTGGGAACCCCAGCCCCTGTGTGGCCACCTTGGCTCCTCTCAGGGCCTCAGTTTTTCTTCATCAATAAGATGGGTTCTCAATGAAGATGCTCCACATTCTTTCCGCCTTCTTGGAATGGCTGAGCTCTTAGCATCCCTCCACCAGCCACGCCGGTCCATGCTGTCCATTCCTTCCCTCCCCAAAGCCTGGTCCCTCCTCTGAAGACTCACTCTTAGAACTAGTGAGCTGTATATCTCATGGCCTCCCTTCCTTAATGGGGAGAGACAGACAGCCGGGGCAGGCGGGATCCAAAGGTCCAGGGTTGGTATAGATCCACCGCCCACCAGCCACGCAAGCCTGTCTGGCCTGGTGATGGGCAAGGCTGTTGCTATTGATCGGCACTGTCAGCATGGGGAAAGCAGTTGTTTTCCACCAAATCTGAAATCAATGGAACTCAGCTTAGCAGATAAGGATGGAGGGCTTGCAGCCAGGAAATAGTTACTCTTGAGTTTCAGAAACAGTTTACTTGGAGGGTCAGCTGGCATGGCAGAACTGCAGAGCATGCTGGGAAGTCCCAGAGGCCTGGGCCAGGGGTCACCTTCCCAGTTCAGGGCCAACTGAAATGCTTTGATAACTTTCTGCTTCAACTCATTGCTATTCTCCTTTAGCCCCTGAACCTGGTGAGTAAGCCTGGTGATACGAGTCTGACAGCCCTGGGCTGGGGTCATCAACCTGGGTATAGCCCCAGCTCTGATATTGACCTGCTGTGTGGTCTTTGGCAAGTCACTGTTCCTCCCTGGGCCTCAATTTCCCCAGGGGTCAAAGGAGGAGGTCAGACCAAAGGAGGAGGATAGTCCAGCTCTGCCCTCAGTGATGGCGGTGACAATGTTTCCTCCTGTCTGGGCATATCGCACTTCCCATGTTCATGGGGTCATGGGGTGGGCCTGTCGTTTGTGAGGGGCATAACCCGGCCATTTCATATCCTGGCCCTGGCATCCTACAGTGTCAATTACTATCCCCTTTCTACACATGCTTATCCCTTCCTTGCAAGTTCCCTTCAAAAGGCCTTATGATATCCATCCCCTGCCCTCCTGAGGCCTGCCCATGTCTCCCAAGGAGGCTGTAGCCCCCATGGGCCCAGGGACTAATTCGTGGGTCCTTGGCTATCTGTGAGGGTGGCGCTGCCCCTTGGGAAGGGAGCTTTGGGAGCTGGGCCTGCAAACAGGGTCCTTACAGTGGCCTTCAAAGCTGGGCTCCAGTATTTGCTGAGTGAAGAACACTGGGCTGATGGGCTGGGCTGGGTCCTACGCCCTGGACACACCCTGGTTTCTGGCCGTCACTGAGCTGGGACAGCATTGAGGGCCTTTCTGGCTGATGTTGTCACAGGTGTTTTCTCTCTCTGCTCTCCCACGTTGTCTTGACTCTCTTCCTTCCACCTCTCTCTGCTGCTGCTCCCAGCTGGCAGCTCCTCTGACATCCTACCTGCTCCTCCTCACAGCCTCCTGACCCACACTAGCGCTTCTCTTCCCTGTTCTACTCTGTACTTTAAGATGCACCTTTAAAAGCACATGTCTGATTAGATCCTACCCTGCTCCCCGAGAGATAGAGACCTAGCCCTCCAGGCAACATTCAAGGCCTGCTATGCTCTTGCCCAGCCCACACCTCCATTCCTATCCCCAGCGCTCCCCAGCACCCTCCAGCTCTCCAGCCATCACCCACGGCTTCCTCTTGTCAAGTAGGACCTGGGCTTTCCCACCTCGGGGCCTTTGCTCTTGCCCCTCCATCTGCCTATAACACCTTTCTTCCCTTTTCCTTCTGTCAAAGAACCCTGTCCCTTCTTCAAGGTCTGCGCGTAGATCATGTCAGCCATGGTACCTGCTGTGCCCCCTCAGAGTTCCCCAGACCTGGCTATAGCTTCTCCCACCTTGCGGGCTTGGGTCAGGTTCAAGGCAGCCCCCACAATAGGGGATCTCTCCATGGCATGGGGCTGCTGTCTCCGGCCAAACTCAGGCTTTCTTCTTCATCACTCCCCTTGGGCTTGTTTAACATTGGAGAAGAGTAGCTGCTTAATAATGGTATGTTGAGGGCTGCTGGGCTGGGGTGCCCTTTTGAGAGAAAGGAACTGGGCTGAATTAAAGAGGAATGAGCTGTTTTGGGAGGATTTGTCCTAAACCAGGCGGATTTAAATTGAGTTAATTGGGATGGTCACCTAGTCAGGGTTAGGCTGGATTATCTGGGGTCAATTGAATTAGTCAAATTGAGTTAATGGGATTGGGCTAGTTAGGAGAGTGGGGTTGGCTCAGTTGCTTTGGACTGGTTAGGGGAAATGGCCTGTTTAGCTGCACTGTGTTGCATTACTTGGACTGGGAGAACTGGGTTGGCTTAAGTTAGGTAAATTGGGTTGGTTTGGGCTAGTTGAGCTGGGCTATTAGGTTGGATTTGTTTAGGTTAGTTCAGTTGGGTTGGGTGAGTTGGGTTGATGTGGGCTGGTTTGATTGGATTTGGCCGATTAGTTGGGTTCGGCTAGGTTAGCTGTGTTAGGCTGCTGAATTGAGGCTTAGTTAGTTCGGGACACTAATAACAAAATGCCATAGACTGAGTGGCCTAAACCACAAACGTTTATTTCTTGCAGTCCACAGGGACTAGAAGTCCAAGATCCGGGTGCCAGCAAAGTCAGGTTCTTGGCGAGAAGAAGCCCTCTTCTTGGTTAGAGACGACCATCTTCTTGTCGTATCCTTGCAAGATTGAGAGAGAGAGAGCTCTGCCTCTTCATCCGCTTGTGGGGAAACGGATCCCACTGAGAGGCCCCACCTTCACGACCCAATTATCTCCCAAAGGCCCCACCTCCAAACACCACCACGTTGGGGATTGGGGCTTTATTTAACCTAGGAATTTAAGATGGGGACACAAATATCCAACCAATAGCAAGTTGGCTTGGCTGAGTTGGGATGGGACAGTTGAGTTGGGCTAACTAGTTGAGTAGGCCGGATTAGGTTTGTGGAGCAGGGCTACTGGAGTTGGTTGGATTGGTTGAATTAGGCCTGTTTAGATGGGTTGAGCTCATCACTTGGGTTGGGTTAGTTGGTTGGGTGATTGGTTTGGGTTGCTATGGTCAGGGTTAGTTGGGTAGAGCTAGTGGGATGGGATAGGTCACTTGGGTTTCTAGAACTGGGTTATCTTAGGTAGGTTGGGTTGGTTGGCTTGTCTGGCTTAGGATAGGCTGGCTTCGTGGCTGGGTTATGGGCTGGCCTGGTCTGGCCTGGGTTCCCAGCTGGTGGGGGAATAGCTGCAGTGCTCGGAGTTCTGCTTGGTCTCCAGCGCCGAGCAGGGCGGGTGGGGGCTGGGGGGCGCCTTGGCCACAAATAGCTGTGGGGAACACAAACAGTTTGGTGTTCAAAGACCTCAGTGGTGGCGGTGTAACTTTCCACACGGCCCCAGCAAGCACGTCTCTAGGCCTCATGTTCGGGCCCATCTGCTGCTTCCTCTGTTAGCAAACCACAATGTAGGGGGCGGGAGAGGTGGGGAGCATGGGGGCTCCAAGCCTCTCCTTGTCAGGCATCCCCCAGCTTAGACACCAGGTATTCTCTGTTAGAGAGAGAGAGAGAGAGATTGACCCATGGCGAGGGATTACTCCCTCCCTGCAGCCCTGCACAGCGGTTGTGCCAGGCCTGGCAGGGGTGGGTCAGACTTAAGGAGGCAGGAGCCAAGGTGGGTGATGGTTAAACTGCAGGCCTGAGAGAGCTCAGGGGTCCCTGAGACATTGGTTTCTGCATAGCTGTGGTGGGAGCTGGTCTGGACATGCACTTGTTATTCATTCATTCATTCATTCATTCATTCAAAAAACTATTTCTTGAGCACTCACTAAGTGCAAAGACCTGGCAGGCAGAAGTCAAAGGAAGCCGTGATGGCAATGGCTACAAAGACAGGCTTAGGCTTCCTGAAGGGCTGTGTGACATTGCCAACCCTTGTTTCCTCTCTGCCTCTGCTCAGCCCCCTCTGCTCTCCTTTGAAGGCACCCACTGTGAGTGGCTCAGAGCCCTCCTGTGCCCAGACAAGATATACTCTGTGGGCAGAGGTGTGATGGTGGCCAAACCCAGTCAGCGGGCCCTGGCACTCACCACCCAATACTCCCCTCCCCCGCTTACCGTCCCCCCAACCACTTCCCTGCCTCTGGCCCTGCACCACCTCTCACCTTCCCGCCCATGCCAGCCAGCCCTGGGAAGGCAGAGCGTCTGAACCCAAGGGGCCTCACAGGTTGTCACACTCTAAGCCCACACTTTAGAGATGAGGAAATCAGGCCCAGAGCTGGGGAATGCCTTGCCTGGGACGCACAGCACATGGGAGGCAGAGGGAGGGCTGCAGTCCAAATATCTTGCTTCCCAGGCCGGGAACAGCCACACGGCTCCGTGGGAAGTCCATGTGTTTGTGACCCAAACAGCCCTAGGCTTGCTGTTTACCTCCCTGTGGCCTTGGATCAGCGTCTTAGCCCCAGCCCTGGTTTCCTCCAGGGCGATGTTCCTAAACCTGGGTGACTTTGCCCCTCAGGGCAACATTTGGAAGAGATATTTGTCTAGAGACATTTTCAGTTGTCACAACTGGGGCATGCAGCTGCCGTAGAGGCCGGGGATGTTTATAAACACCCTAGAGCACACAGGACAGTCCCCCAAGCGAGAACGAGCTGGTTCCAAAGGGCAGCTGTGCTGAGGCCGAGCAGCTCTGCTGTGTGATGACCAACTATCCTGGGACTGAGGGGTTTCCTGGGACATGGGACTTTGTGTCCTAAAACTTAGACAGTCCGGGGCAACCAGACGGTTGATCACACTAGCTCCCCGCTCTGGAAAATGAGACCATCATTTCCTCCTCACAGGTTCTGTACATCGAGGGCCTAGTACAGCACCAGGCCTAGGTCAGCACTCAGGAACTGAGTGGGCGTCGCTAGCAAGGTGCATTGCTTATCAGACTCCTCCCTCCCAGGGGTCTTTGCTCCGACTTCCCCTGGTGGGCACTGCTTTTCCCTCCTCTATGCCTGGCCCATCCTCCCAAAGCTCCCAGGCTGAGCTCCTGCAGGAGGCTGTCTCTGAATGGTGCATCTACAGAGACCTCTCCCTCCTGAGGCTTCCCGCCACTCTATGCCTGTCCCCGCCCCCAAGCAGAGCACCAGCCTGTTGGGTGTCCTGTTAGCTGTCAGGGGTTCTGGGGGTTAAAGGCCTTTCTTCTTCCCAGGTAGTTTAACCCATGGTCCTGGAATTATCGGACGCCCTGCCCGTGCCCTAATGAGACTGAGTGCTCCCAGGTGCAGGGTCTGCGTCAGAGGGTGTCTGTGCCCCATGCCCAGCTCAGGGCCTGGCACACATGAGACAAAAGCAAAGGTCCTCTGGAAAGATTTCACTGGTTGCCAGGTTCCACCCTCTGCAAGTCCTGGAGACACTGCCTTTTCTACCTGTCTTCCTCCCTCCTGCGGTGCTGCCAGCCCTGTGGCTGGGCACACAGCAGAGATCCTGACCAGGCCTGGGTTCTAGCAGCCATAAGAGATGTCAGAATTGAGGTCAGTAATGTGGCAAGAGGTTTGCAGCACAGCAGATGGGTGTGAGCGCATCTTGGTAAGTTGCATTCACAGGTAGGACGTGTTTTCTTTATATAAAAATGTACTTTGGCTCTTGAGGGCAGAGGTGAGAGCTAGACGCTGGCAGGGCCTGGCCGCTTCCCTGCTGTGTAACTCTGGACAAGTTTTTTTAACTTCTCTGGGCCTCGGTTTCCAGTCTGTCAACGGGGGGTTCTAATAATGCCTCCCACCCCAGGGAGTCAGGAGGATCCCATGGGATAAGGCCGCAGAGGGCCAGCACGTGCTCACCGCTCCGTGGGTGAGTGGCTCTGATTGTTACAACTCCCAGGAGATGCACAGGGGCCATGATTTGCTCTCCCTTTCTGTTTCCACCCCACCTCTCATCCCGCCCTGCAGCTCCCTCAATCCAGGCCCCCCTCAACAACAGACACCCAGCTCTGAGTGCTCGTGCGGCCCCTGGCAAGGCACAGGGGCCGTGGGCTTGTCCTCGGGCACCTTGAAGAGGCCTCAGGCCCTCCACAGCATCTGCCCTGGTTCTCCCAAGTTGCCCCTCCCTGGTGCTCCGCCATGCCCACAGGAGAGAAAGTGAGCTTCTCTGCACAGACTCGGGCAGGGAAAGGTGGATTTATTTACTTTTTTTGCCAGTGCTGGTTTTTCTGTCCTTGAGGTGAAGACCTGCTGGTTGCCCATGTTTCCGGCCCAGTGCTGGGGTGACACGTCTTCCAGCCACCCCACCCTGGACCCCCTCCGCACTTGCCACAAGCTCTCCCTCCGCGCCCCTCCCTGGCCACCGGAAATCAGACTCAGGAGCCTCCAGGGCCCCTCAGGTCTTCCTTAGAGAAGTTGGCACCCATGGGAAACTGGCTCAGGCCCAGCCACCCTCTGGCCCCAGCTGAGGTGGCCGCAGACTACACACTGGTCAGTTTCATGGAACACAGCAGAGACACTGTCCTGCAAGGCACTGCCAGGCAGCTCGATCCACAGAGAGATGCTTTCTCTGTCTCTGCCTCTGCCCATTGTTGGGGAAGCGGGTCTTGAACTTGGCTGGGGGCAGGGACCCGTCTCAAACTCCCTGACTTTTGGCTTGATGACTCAGGAAGAAACAGAGCCACACCCCACAGTTTTGGGCAGCGGGCGCCTCTGTGGTGAACTGTTCTCCCAAAGATGCTTTTTTCCAAATTTCAGTCATTCCGGTAACAACTTTAAGACTTTTCTTTCTCTAAATTCATATCCTACATAATATTCCTTGCATATATTTTCCTCAATATATGTTTTAAAAAGTATTCATTCTTTTTACTTAAACATAGTCTTATCCTAAGAAATCTTGCTTTTGGAATCACAGATTTGATTCACTAGACTTTTCCTCCTAAAGCATATTTAATAATTATGAAAATAGCAGACGCTGGGCAGAGAAACTTCTGGAATGCCATCCTTGGAGGACAATTAGGAGAGGTGTCCCTGTGGGGGATCCCTGAGCCCAGCTCTTGTCAGACCCCTGAAAAGACACAGCCTGGTCTCTCTGAGCCACCCCCAGCTACAGGAACTCCAAAAGCTACTTAATGTCCTAAGAGGTGATTGGGAGCTGAGCTCCCTCCTCCCCAGTAGCCGTGAGCCCTGGGAGAAGTTAGGAAGTCCAGCTTGGCCCAGCTCAGGAAGTTAAGACTAATAATCATGACCCTACATATTAGCACAGCCCTTCACGGTTTGCGGAGCCCACGCTCAAATCTTAGGCTCAACACGACCAGCCTGAGCCCACATAATCAAAAAGGACAAAGCTGAGATCGACGGTCAAAGTCACAGAATGTTCTCCCTGGAGACTGCTCTGCAAGGAGATTTGGGTGGAGAACTGACTCTTGGAGTGGGAATGGAAGGCCCGTTACCATTCCAGCTCCTGCTTCGATTACCCTCAGGGCGGAAGTTGCCTTTGCTGCTGGAAGGTCTTCAACGCCTCTCTCTCTTGCATGCCGGCCTCCCATCTAGACAGAAAGCCTTGGGCTCAGCCCGTAGGACCTAGCTGGAGTTGCATCACGTTTGTGGTAGACAGCGTCTGGCGTGGCCCCCAAGATCCCCACCCTCGATATACCTGCCTGTGCAATCCTGTTCCCTCGAGTGTGGGCAGAACCTGCGACATGACTGGTTCATCGAAGGGAGTTTTCCCTGGGTGGGCCTGACCTAATCAGAGGAGCCTTTAAAAGAGGGTGAAGTGGCAAGAGGTGCACTCCTGCTGGCCTGAAGGACAGCCCACAGCCACATTATGAGTGGCCCGAGTGGCCCTGTGGCAAGGAGCTGCAGGCAGCCTCTAGGAGCTGAGGGCAGTCCCTGGGTGACAGCCAGCAAAAACAAACAAACAAACAAAAAAACAGAGACACCATCACACAGTCACAACGAACTGATTTCTGCCACCACTGAGTTTGGAAATGGAACGGGAGCCCCATCTGCTGCGCTAGTACCTTGGTTCTAGCCTGGTGAGACCCTCCTGAGCGGAGGATCCAGCTAATCCGTGCCTGCACTCCTGACCTAGGGGAACTGTGAGATAATAAATCTGTGTTGATTTACTGATACATTTGTTGCACAGAAATACGAAAGCTTTTGTTTCCTTATATTTATTTTGTCATTCCTTGACATTGGTGTAGACATGACTACTTATTGTGAAATTAGAAGGTTTTCTTAAATTAAAAAAAAAATTACATTAATTCCATTGGAAAATAGTGTGGCAGATCTTAAAGTGACACTCATATCCTCCAGAGGGCTATACAGCTCTCCTCCTTGGATCTGGGTGGGTCAGTGTCTGCGCCTGCTAATAAAGTATGATGAAAGTGACACGATGCGACTTTCATTTTAGGTCATAAAAGGCCATGCCGTTTCTGCCTGGTTCTCTTGGGACAATAGTGTTGGAAAAGCCAACTTTCATGAAAGCCGTCTGCCTACCCTGAGGCCACCATGCTGCGGAGGCCACTGGCGCTCCAGTCGCCAGCCAGCTGAGCTTTCAGCTGACAGCGGCGTCAGCTCCCAGCTGCGTGAATGAGCCAGCGGGGACATCCAGCCCAGTCAGGCCTTCAGATGAATGCAGTCCCAGCCAGAGTCCGACTGCAACTGCCTAAGAGACCCCACGCGAGAAGGGCCCTGCCATGCCCTTCCTGAACTCCTAACCACAGCATCAAGAGCAAAATAGCATGGTCGGTTTAAGCTCTTACGTTTTAGGGTAATTTGTTATGGAGCAATAGCAACTGGAACAATTAGTGACACATTCATGTGGTTCAAAATCAAAAAGTTCAAGATTGTCTGAGATCAGCTGTGGCTGAGGCCTGATCAGAGGCTGGGGCTTTGATGAGCTGCTGCAGCCTCCCCATCCTCCTCTCCACCCACAGTGCACTCGCCGAGCGTGCACTGCAGGCCCTGTCTTGTGGGCAATGGAGGCATTCCTGACAGAGGCATCACGGAGGTGGGTTAGGGAGGCTCAAAGCCTATTTTGAGACAAGGCACAGAGATGAAGCTAACAAATCCCAGCGTGGGGTGCACTGCAGGTGCTCCATCAACGTTTCTTGCAGTGAGCTGGCTTGCAGGGCGGCCATGCTGAGTATTCATTCATTCATTCATTCATTCATTCATAAACCCTGCGGAGCACTGTGCTGGGCACTGTGTTCACCGAATGAGAGGCCTGTTCCTGCTCCGGCACTTGTGTCCCGTGTTGTATGGAGGGTCACTCCTGCTGAGGTGGGGGCCTCGTGGGCTGAGGAGTCAGCAAAGGCGTGCCATCGGTGGAGACTGTGTGGACCTTATCATTACTTTTAGTAGCTAATGTCTCAAAATGATGTACATAATATATCCCAGACACCATTCTAAGTATTTCAGCGTGTTTAAATCTCCTCAAAACCAGGGGATGATGTTACTAGGATCTCTATTTTCAGATAGGGAACCGAAGCTCAGAGAGGCGAAGTAATTTGCAGGAAGGTGGCAGCAGCAGGACCAGAACGCAGGCCTTTCTGAGCCCAGAGCCCAAACCCTTATCCACAGCCCTGTCCTGCCTTCCCAAGGAACAGCAGGACTGAGTCGGCAGAGGGGACACTCCAGACAGCGGGAAGCTGCAGCAGCGAAGGCTTGGAGGCTGGCGTCTGCTTCCGGGGGCGTGGGGCAGGTGAGGAGGGGAGTGGGAGCTGGAGCAGGGCCCGATGCCCAGTCCGGTCATCTGCATGTGGCTGGGATGTTTACAGAAATGCCCGAGTCACCGGAGCCCAGTTCTTCTCCGTCCCTCCTCCTCCCTTCCTCCCTCCCTCTTTCTCTTTTTCTGTTTGTCTCTCTCTCCTGGAGCCTGCCTTTCTTTGCAGAAATAATTTTTTAATATAATGTAAATAAGTCTATATACGTACATAAGTGTATATATGTATGTGTGTGTGTATATATGTATACATACACATATATACATATATATACATACATCTTTATTTATTTAACAAAGTAAATGTCTGTAATCAAAGCTGGCAGCCCCTGACCCTAACCCTCCGCACCCACCCCGCCCACCCCCACCACCCAGCAAAGGTACTTCAATTTGTCAAATGTGTAAAGAAGCTGGAGCTGTTTTCTGGTTTCCAGCTTATGGATTGCTTTGGCCCAGGAAGGCCTTCGTGATGGTTGGGTTTATGAGAAACAGCCTCCCTGGAGGCCAAAGCCACACTGCCCAAAAGGAGGGGGCTCAAGCACTGGGCCAAGAGGTCAGGCCCTCCAGGCAGGGCACGGTAGGGCCCCTTCTCCACCCCCAGGAGGCAGTCCTGGGCCTCCTGCTCTCCTGGGAGGCACGAATGAGCCTCATCTCTCAGAGCTGGAGAGGTCCTTTGATTTCCTGCGCAGATGAGGCCCAGGGAGGGCGAAGGGCTGGTCCAAGGTCACAGAGTCAGTATTGGACTTAGACCCCTCCAATCCAGGGCTCTTTTCTTGGCACTGGGATTTTACATACTTAGGGATTAGAGCTCCAGAGTGCCCCCATGTCCCCCACCCCCACCTCACTGAAGGATTACATGTGAGGAGAAGTAAAAGTCCTGGGCCCAAGGGGTGGGGAGATAATGGCGAGGTTTCAGGCATGAGTTCCTAGGCTTCTCTATTTGGGGTCACACTACCAGGCAGTGGTTGAGATCAGACCAGCCTTAAAATGGGGTCCTCCTGATGCTCCGTGAGGGATGGGAGGAAGTGGGGAGGGAGAAAGCAAGGCTTCGCTGGGCTTGAGGGTCGTGAGAGAGCTGGACAAGTCGGACTTTCAGAGGGACACCTGGGGCTCCGGGCGTAGCGCTGCACGGGGAGCCAGAGGTCCAGGGGCTGGTGCAAGGAGGCCACCGCCTCCCTCTGAGCTTAGACATCCGTTTCATTCGCTCAGTGAGCAGTTGCTGAGGACCCGTGTGCTCGGCCTGTGCTCATAAAGGGGGTGGGGCGGGAATGAAGCTGACCTGGTCTGGTACAGGAGCTCATTGCTCAGCGGGGAGAGAACACCTGGGGATGCTGTTAAAACAGAAAGTTTGACTGGGGCCAGGGGAGAAGTAGAGAGGGAAGGCCGAGGGGGCTGGGTGGGAGAGAAAGCTGGGCGGGTGTCCCGGGCGTGGGCGCAGCCCGAGCAGAGGCCTGGCCTGGCTGTGCGGACGGTGGGGCAGTGTCTGTCCTGCTCTGCTGGAACACAGTCCTGGGGAGGAAGTGTGCTGGGAAGCAGGTCAGAGTGGGTCTTCAGTGACCAGATATATATATATATATATATATATATATATATATATATTTGGCTTTATTCTTTAGGCAGCAGAAGCCACTGAAGGTTTTTGAGTGAAGATACATCAATAGCATGTGAAGCGGGAGGAATCATTGTTTTGAAAATGTATTTCCCCTTTACTTCTGCCAGGCCCAGCTTCTTTATCAGTAGATTGAGGGAAATGGTCTAGATTACAAATGGCAAATACCTGGCACATGTGTCGTTACTTCCATATCAGCATCCGTAACAGGCAGCGCTAGTCGATCCCCGCACTTTCTTCCACGGAGCGCCACAGTTGCGGCTCCACAGCGCCCCTGCTGGTCTCTATCTGCCATCACACGGGCTTGGCCTGAAGGGTGATGCCGATACGCCAACTCTCAGCAAGGTGATGATGGTGATGCGAATTACAGTGAAGGCAAGCAGCACGTTTCCTCCTACAGAGAAGCATTTGTGCCATCGCTCCTCCTGCTCAGCTCACCACTCAGGGCACTGTTACTGGCTGCAGGGAGCAGAGACTTACAGAAGGCCGCTCACCTTCTACAAAAGCCTCTCCCAGGGTTACATACCAGCACCAAGGGCTCAACCCCACTTCTCAGCTAAACTCCACAGCCTCCCAGGCCAGAGGGAGGAGGGCTGATTTAGGGGGCACCTCCAGCCCCGCCACTGTTCCGAGGGCTGCTGGGGGCTCCCTCGCGGCCCTGGCTGCAGCCCTGGTGGTCCTAGACACAGTGTGAGGAGCTCCTGGAATTGTTGGCACAGGACAGACGCCCAGTTAGTTAGAAAAACATGTGGCTTACTCTTCCCTCTCGGGCCCCCTCCAGCCGCCACCACCTTCTAATTCAATTTCCCTTGAAAAACAATGGTTTCAATGAAGGGGGAAACAAGATTTTCCGAAACTTCGTAAAGTTTTGCAAAATAATTACCCCCAAAACTGGCAGACTCCCTCGCCTTCCTCCTCAAATAAACGCCTCTAGGACAATTTTACAGACCTCAAATTCCAGCTGGATTTGTCCATCGCCTCCCCCAGAGGTTGCCCACCCCAGATCAGACCCTGGGCATCAGCTGGGCATGGGGCCCATGGGGTCATAGCCCTCCCTCCCGGTTGCCCACTTCCTCTTCTAGTGAAGAATGGCCTGCTAGGAGAGGAGGGAGGAGGGGGTCTGGCTGTCCCCCAGGCCTGGCCAAGGCAGGGGCCAAACTCTTGGAAGAAGCTCCCTGAGTTGGCTCCTGCATGATGGCCCCCTGACTGTTCCCACAGATGGGAGCTGAGCACCCGAGAGGGGGAGGAGTCTGTCTGGGGTCTCAATGTGCCGCAGCAGAGGGCAGAGCCAAGACTGGACCTCAGACCCCAGATTCTTCGTCCCAGCTGCCTCTCCTAGAAACTTTCGTGGCCTGCGTTGTTGGGCTGGAGGCCTCCTGGAGTGTGGCTTCTTGCTTGGTCATTTTCCACCTTGGGATGTTGCCAACTCCTTAGGCAAAAGGGGGCTCCTCCTCCTCTCTCCACTTCCTCCAGGGCACTTGTCGAGGGGCCTGGGACTGTCCTGCTGTAGTTTTAGCTCTGCCAGTCCCTAGTGGGCCTGGGACCCACTCCTCCATCACACACACTGGCAGGCAGGCAGGCAGCCTGCCACATTGTAACTGTCAGCCAGAGCCCACCACCAGGGCCAGGGCTGCTCTTTGCTGCACCTTTCCACTTTCACACCCTCTGCCCTCTCCTGATGCCCTCACCTGGGCACTTGGTGATCTGAAAATGATCCTGAGCAATGGGGAAACCTCTGAAGTCCCCCCTCACTGTCCCCCTTCAGGGGCCCCATCCATATGCCGCCTGAGGTACCCCTTTTTTAATGCTCCCTCCAAGTAGTCCCTTCTGGTCCTCCCCAAACAGGCTTCTCCCAGCTGCTCCCTGCCAGGGACTCCTACTAAGTGCCCTGCTTAGCCTTCCCTCCTTACAACCTTGACCCTGCTTCCTACCAGCTCTCATCCCAAATCCCATTCTGTTTCTACTGCCAGAAGATGAAGACAGATGAACTAATTCATACCAAGGTGTGACAGACTGACCTGCCTAGCTCTCCCAGAGGGAGGCTTGGTTCTGTCTTGAGATTCTGGGCGTTTGCTCTGCAGGCGTAACCAAATGCTACAATGAGAGACTTTGAAGCAGAGTCACCTGCCCTATGCCCTTTGCAGTGTGGCAGCTGAATAGGAAGCGTCCTGAGCAGCGGGGCAGCTGAACACAACTTTTGCTCGCTACCTGCACCACCCACAGCTTCTGGCTCAAGGGACTTTAGAGGTGCCCAACTGCGGAGCTGCCTCCAAATGGCCCCAATGACCTGGCCTTCTGGTAGTCACCCCCTTGTGAAGTCCCCACCCACATCGGGCAGGCTGACGCATGTGCAGTAGCCTATTGTGGAAATGACAGAGTGTAACTTCTGAGTCTAGGTGACAGAAGATGTTGCTACTACTGCCTTACTCTCCGGGATCACTGAGAAGCCGGCCACCATGTTGTGATGCTCAACCAACCCATGGAGAGGTCCTCATGGTGAGGCCTGCTCCCAGCCTCCAGCAGCCAACCAGCCACATGGGGGGCCGCTTGGGGGTGGGGCAGAGCCTCCAGCCCTGGTCGAGCCTCCGGGTCAGTGTGGCCCAAGCTGACATACGACCGCAGCCTCAGGGGTGACCCTGCCCCAGAAACGTGCACATGAGTGCTTCCCAATCCCGGACCCACAGAGACTGCCCCATAATAAATGGTTATTGTTTTAAGTCACTAAGTTTTGGGGGTGCTCTTTACACAACAATAGATAATCTACTAGCCAACCTCCCTGCCACCAGAACTCTCCTGCAGCACCTCACTGAAAAGATAATCTACTAGCCAGTCGCCCAGCTTTGTTAAGAAAAATTAACCAACACTTGGAAATAGGCAGACAGAGCAACGTGTCTTTTCAGTGACATGTTGGACTGTTTATCGGACTCACCGACAGTGTTTATTCACCTTGAGGAAGGTGCCTTCGACTGAGCGTGTGCTATTGAAAGGCCCAATTTTAGAAGGTATGTGTTAACGTACAGATTTCTGTCCAGTAGAAAACCCCAAAAGGTTATGGATTTTTGACCCTTTAGGACATTAACCACTTTTGTATCTAACTGAGCCGTTTTATTCCAACATTTTTTCTCCAAAATTCTGTAACGCTTCCTAGAGTTCCCCTTTGAATTGGCATTACTGTCTTACTGGTTGTCTCATTCATGTGTTAGGTAAAGTTCTGATGTATGTTCAATCTATATCAGAGTGAGAGTCATGCATTTTTAAAAATTATACTTGGACAGCTTACATGCCCCCAGGAATGGGGAACTCACCACCTATCAAGGAACCCAGAAATCTTAAGACAGCTTACAGAACAAGCTTAGGAGCTCTTTCCTTTCCTCATAGCTACATTCTCCAGCCCTGGTTTTCCATTTGGGGAGAACCTCAGAAAGTGCACTGAACCTCTAATTCTAAGGGAATCCCTTTAAATTTGGTTATTTCCCATTGGTCTGCACTGCGGAGTACATACTTTGTAATCAGAACAAGAAGTTATTAAATTTAAAAAAGACTGTGATCTAAAGTTTCCTTCTATGAGTTGATGGGGAATGGACATGGGGGGAGAGCCGTTCAGTGATGCTCTGTGCCCAGGCCTCTGCATTTAGAGGAGCTGGAGACGGGCAGGGGTTCACTCTGATCCTCTATCTAATCTCTTCCCCTCAGGCTTTGGAGGGATCTCACTAGGTAAAACCTTCCACCCGGTTTCCTTTTCTGGCTTTCTGGCTTTTGGGATGAAGGCCAAACCCCTGCCACAACCCCCTGTATGGCCCAGCCCTGCCCCTGCTTCCCTCTAGTCTCACCCCCAGCGCCCCCTGCACCCATTTCCAGGCACACTTCCACTCCCTTAAGCTCGCAATGATCCCTCGAACCAACTGGCCTTTGCTTATGCTGTCTGCTCCCCCTGCAGTGCCCCCCTCACCTCCTCCTGTCCTTGACCGTTCCCCGCCCCACAGAGGCTCTCAGAGCCCCTGTACTCACCCCTCCTCTAACACTCATTAAGTGGCAATTTGACATTTGCTGTGGAAGGATCCGAAAGAACTGGCTCCCCTTCTGGACTGCAGGTCACAGAAGGATGGGGCTTACCCCTGCCTTGTCCTATATTTTGTCCCCCAAGACTCATGCTGGGCCTAGTGAGCAGCGGACACTCCGCGCCCAGGGAGCCAAGGGCCTGGCACTGAGGGGGCATCAGGGAGAATTTACTGAGCGACTGAGTGAAGGTCTCAGCACGAGTGAAGGCAGGAGGGAAGGCCGACCCCTCAGTCGCCAGGCTCGCAGCCCCACTCGCAGCCCAGCGCTCCTCCTGCCGCGCTAAGCATGCAGTGGGGGCGAAACTGTTTCTTGTTAAACTGGATGGAAATGCCTTGGCCTCTCGCACGCCCACGAGCCGTGACTCAGGTTATACAAACACAATCAAATGCTCCTTTTTTCTCTAAAGAGAGCAACTTATGAGCCACAAGAGACCTCTTGACGCCTACTCACACCTCAGCTCAGCCAGAGGGTTTTCTTTATTTAAAAAAAAATGTATATCACAATAGAGGTAAATGCTCATTCAAAAAAATGTGAAACGCTACTACAGTGTGGTGAGCACGAAGTGGCAACCCTCCTGCCCTCTCCCCCCGGAAGCCACCACTGCCAGCCACTGCGTGTACAGTCTCTGCACGTGTCGGATAATCAAAACGCTCACAGATAACAGTTATGTGGGGCTTACTCTGTGCCAGGCTACTTTGTCTATTAAATGTCATAAGAGCCCCATAAGGTGAGTACTTGATTTCCATCCCCATTTCATCGATGAGGAAACTGAAACACACAGAGAAGTCAAGTAAGTTGCTTCAGGTCACACGGCTAGTAAGTGACAGCTGGGATTTGATTCCCCGCAGCAGGCTGGAGAGTCTGGGTGCTTGATCCAGAGATCTCTTGATTTTACACAGGTGTCTACACTGAGGTCTTAAGGCACAGCTGTTCAAGTGTGGAGTCTGGACTTGAACCTTGACTCTCTGCTCCTTCCTAGCTCTGTGACCTTGGGCAACTTACTACACCTCTCTATGCCTCAGCTTCTTTATCTATAAACTGGAAACCACAGTATGGTGGTGAGTGAGTGGATGGGAAGTGCCTGGAGCAGAGCTTGGCATGCAGTAAGTGCTCAGGCCGTGTCGCAGTCATCATTGTCACCCACGCCGGGCCTGAGATGTTCTCTGGGCACGAGGACACACACTTCCCACTCACCTGCAATACGCCTCAGCCCCAAGCAGGCAGCCACAGCCAGCCTCCCTCCCTTTACTGCCAGCCCAGGGCCTGAGCCCAGGCTTCTGAATTCCGGCAGGTGTGACCTTGAAACACTGCAGCAGACGCCACCTGTGCGGCACCCACCATGAGCCAGGAGCCCTTCTGGGGCCTGTCTGACCTTTTCGGTCAGCCTGGGCTGTAGTGGTTCAGAGCCCGGCTGTCTGACAGTCCTGAGCCCAGATGCAGGCTCTGGTGCTCGCTGCTGTCGTACCGGGGACAGTGGCTTTCCCACGCCGAGCCTCAGGGACAAGGGTATGGCAGGCAGGCAGTGAGTTCTCTTCGCGTTCTCTTCGGTAAATGGGGACGGTGTGCACAGTGGAGCTCTTTGGCCTCATGGAGTGGAGACGGTGAGCCGGGATGACGCACAATGCTTGGCGCTGAGCCCTCCCTGTCGGCACCGAGGACCTAGATTCTAGGAGATGTCAGCCGCGAACGTGATCTCACTTTCTCCCCACCACAGCTTCAGGAGTTAGGACTTAGCAGCCGCCGTTTTCGGTGAGGAAGCTGAGGCTTACCGAAGGCAGTGACTTGTCCACAGTCATATTTCTGGCATTCGGTGAGTTCAAGCAGGAACCCAGGTCTGCTGGCTCTGAGGTGTGACCAGCCCAGCCCCCCTGTAGCCAGCGGCCTCCTTCACAGCTCGGGACAGGCCCCACCCACCCCTCACGCCAGGCACCTCCTGCCACGGCTGTAACACCCCGGGCCCACAGGGACACTGGGGGCAGTGAGGAGGGGATGGGGGCCAGAGGCTGCGGCTGCCAAGAGGGAGAGGCCCTGGACCTGGCCAGAGAGAGCCTAGACTCTCCAATCTTGGAACCGGAGAAGCAGACATCCTTAAAAGGTTGGACCCCCATCTTTGTCTGACCCTCTTTGAATGTGCTCAGAACAGCTTGGCCCCGTCAGCCTCTGCTTGCCCACCCACCAGTAGGGAGCTTGGTGCCCCCTGAGTCCCCAGGGCTCTAGGGGACGGCAGCACTGGCTCGTGGGACCACACAAGAGCACCGCCACAGGCCTCAGGCAGGCTGGCGGGAAAGCATCAGTTCCAGGAAGCCCACTGTGTCCTTCCCTTGAGCCCAGGGACACGCGACCAGCAGAGGCCCCCGCCCCAGAGCTGTCATCCCCACTTCGCCACAGCAGCTCATCCAGTCTTTCCTCTGCATGTGCTAGGACTTTACACAGCCAGGTTGCGTGACGCTCCCAACAGCCTCGTGCTTGTGGTTAGCCACCGACGGAGAGACTGAGGCACAGAGCAGTGAAGGGGCCTGCCCAAGCACACACAGCAGCAAGAGGCAGAGCTAGACACCAGTCCCTACATTCTGGCGAAATGTCAGAGCCAGAGGACCCCTCACACAGGATCTGGCCAGGGTCCCTCAACCCTGGCTCCTCAGCTGAATCACCTGGGGTGGGTTTAAACCTTTATTTATTTATTTTAGAGACAGGGGCAGGGAAAGATAAAGAGGGAGAGAAACATGGATCAGTTCCCTCTCGTACGTGCCCCTACTGGGACCAAACCCATAACCCAGGCACGTATCCTGATCAGGAATCGAACAAGTGATCTTTCCCTTTGTGGGACGACGCCCAACCCACTGAACCACACCAGTCAGGGCACTTGGGGTGGGTTTAAATGGTACCCACCCCAGAACCTTAAATTAGTGTATGTATTAATATAAAAGTGCATTCAGTGTTGAGAATCACTGATAGAGCCAAGCCCTCATTTTATAGGTGGGGTGACAAAGACTCAGAGAGGCTAAGCCACTTGTCCAAGGTCACACAGTAAGTCAGGGGCCCCAGAACTGGGTCTTGGGGACCCTCAACCCAGCAGGACTCTCACACTTTTCAAGACTGATACACAACAAACTAATGGAATTTGCTTGGTCAGTGTGTTGCCCACTCCCACCCCTGACCACTAGCTGCCCCCCAACTCTGGGCCACAGCCGCCCAGCTCCCAGCCTGACTTCTTCTCCAGATTGGCTGGCCCAGAGGCACTCAGAGGCAGAGGGAAAATCCACCAGGGGAAACGGTGGCAGGTGTGGGGTTGCTTCGCCTGTGTCTGTGGGTTTGTCTTCCTCTTACCTCTCGTGAGATGGGCTGCAGAGTAGAGACTAGAGTTCCTTGTACAACAAGGAGGGGCCACACTTCTGCAGAGAGGCTGGGGTGAGGGGGGCTGGGCATGAGGCTGCCACACCCTGGGGCCACGGCAAGTAAGGTTGGGGGCACTTGGGAACGTACGGCTTGGTGCCCAGCATTCGGGCTCAGATCTCACCTCTTCTGCCTGCCAGTTAAGTGGATGCAGTCTTAAACCCCTCCCCGCCCCGAGTAGACACCCCCTAACAAGATGGGGCTGGTGGTCTTATGGCTGTGTCAGGGTTAGGGGACACAAGAGTGGGGTGGGGGCTTCCCACAGGTACATGTGGGGCCGGGCGTGGGCTCGCACCTGACACCTGGCCAAATCCCTTTCCATCCCAAAGCCTCTTCTCTGGAAAATGGGGGAGGGTGATTTCTGGGGTCCCTTCCTGCTCAATCATTCCGGTTGTTTTTTCAGTTTTCAGAAGGTGTGGTGGTCTCGAGTTTGGAGCAGACGAGGTTGAGAGCAACACCTAGAACTCCATCCTGATCCTTTTGACAGCCCGGAGGCAGACAGTGCCACCTGTCCTCTGTGCAGGATGGCCTAGAGGGGACACCTTCCCTTGGGACAGGAGTTGGGGGCACAGGCTGGCCTGTCCTCCCCGAGCTGTGCAGTATCTCCCTGACCTGGAGCCTGGTGCTGCAGGTCTACCCACTGTCTGGACCTTCGAAAACTCCCACTTGTTGACCATCCACTATGCCAGGCCCCAGGATGTGATGTGACCTGCTCAAAGTCTCAGTGGCAGGGTCAAGCCTGACACGAAAGGCCATGCGCCCCTGGGTCTTCGCACTTCTCCCCACACTGCCCTTCTTTGCGAAAATAGTGCCAGCGATGCCTTTTCTAAATGCCTCACCACGCTCCTGGGAGTATACGGCAGTTGGTTAGGAGCATGGGCTCAGGAGCTGAAGTGAGTTTAAACCCTGCCTCTGGCCTGTGCTGTGTGGCCTGGGGCAAATTACTTAACCTCTCTGTGCCTCACCTTTTTCACCTGTAAAATGAATGAATGACTTCCTTCCAAGGAGAACAGTCTGGAAAGGGAGAGGTCTGAGGGTGGGGAAAGTAGGTTTACTGATGAACACTAACTCAGCTCGTGTTCAAGGTTAACATCTAAAAGGTCTTGTGGATAGCACGTGTCCTTCAGATGGTGTGATCAAATGGCACTGTTCCTCTGTGCTCTTCCTCCTCAGATCCCTGAACACCAGTCTCATCAGGAGAAAAACAGAAATTCCAATAGAGGGACATTCTACAAAACACGTGACCAGCACACCTCAAAACTGTCAAGGTCACGAAGAGGAAAGTCTGAGAATCTCTCAGAGCCAGGAGGAGCCTAGGGAACCCTGACAGCCAGATGGGATGCGTGTCCTGGGTGGGACCTTGGGACAGAAAAAGGACATCGGGTAAAAACGAAGGAAGTCTGAATGAAGGGTAGATGTCAGTCAGCGACACCACTGCACCGGCTGTAACAAACACCCGCACGACCGTGAGAGGTCAGTAACAGGGAGATGGGCTTTGGTTGGGGGGCGTTTGGGAATTCTTTGTAGCATCTGCTTAATTTTTCTGTAAATCTACAACTGTTCTAAAAACTAGAGTTTATTTTTTTAGTGGAATTAATAGTAGTGCCTCCACTTCCTAGGGTAGCTGGAAGGATAAAAATAAGTGAAATCATGGAAGTAATTTTGAATGGTACCTGCTACATAGTAAGCACTCAAGAGACGCTTGCCGTTATTGTCATCATTGCATTCGGGCCGGTCCCCGCACTCCCTCTGTGGGGCGGGTAGATCGGCAGGTCCCACGGCGACGGTGGCCCGGGTTTGCTCCCCATTGCCAGGACAGTTTCTCCCGTGATTCTAAGAAGGCGGGTCTGGCTCTCCCTTGGCTGGGCGTGCTCCCCTCGCCCTGTTGTGGTGGGGGGGGGCGGTCAGCCCGTGTGCGCTTCCTTGGTCCCAGGACGGGCAGAGGAGTGAGAGGGGGCCGTGTGTGGAGTGGGTGTGAACCTAGCCCCATCCCTGCCAGCTAGTGACCTCGAGCACCTGAAGACTCTTGTCCGAACCTCTGCTCTCTCTCCCATAAAGTGGGGTGTGTGCCTCAACCTCCTGTGGCCTGGCGCGGTGGTGTGTTCAATACAAGGAATAGCTCGGGGGACAGGGTGGGCTTAGGGATCAGACGCGGGTCGGGGACTGGAATGCTGTCTGTGACGGTTCATTGCTGAGAGTGTCCTCCCCAGGCCTGCAGAACTGCCCTTCTCCTGGCCTCCAGATGGTTCCTCTCCCCCTTAAATGGGGCAAGACTAGGCTCTGAGCACAGGTGGACCCCAGAATTTGGGGTAGATTGTTCTTCTGGCCCCATAGGAGGCAAGTCAGGAGAGGAGGGGCCTGACTACCAGCTGCTTCTCCCCAGGAAAGGGACAGGGCTATTCTAGGGGGTGAGGGTATCCCCCCTCCAAGGTGCACACACCTGGAATCAGGCAGGGGTGGGTGTGGAGGGGAGAGCCCCCATGTCCTGCCTCCAGAGACTGCAGAGGCCCAGCTTTGCACCTCAGTCCAGCCCTTCACAGGCTTAGCACCCTGGTCTTTGGGGTTTCTAGCCCATTTAATCTTCTCTAATCCATTTATTTTCTTATTCCTCCTCGACCTCGAACCCCAGCCACAGACCAAGTCCTGATTCCTGACACACAGCGCCAGCCACACACCAAGCCCTGACCCTGGTCTCAGATGGACCCATAACCACAGCCACAGCATCCGGACCCCAAGCGGCCGTGCCAGAGACATACATGTGGATCCTGGAAGAGCCCAGGCCACTTGCTCCTTGAGGCTGGCCTGCTGGGCCAGGGGCATCATGGGAGGCGAAACTGTGCCGGGGCCCTGCGCCACGCCCTGTAGGAGGCTGGACACGTCTTACCTGGCCTTGGTTTCCCCTGTGCCCTACAGGGGATGAATGGATGGTCTTTGAGGACCTCCCCGGCTGACAGTGAGTGGTTCAGGAGACACTACATGCTCCTGTGGGCGTGTTTCCAGACTTTTCCTGGCTCTCACTTCCTTAGTCCGAAACCCCTCCACTCTTCTCTCTTGGCCTCAGTCTCACACCCCAGTGGTTACGAGCAGCCCTTGGGGCCTCACAGACCTGGCCTCAGGACCCAATCACCACATCCTAGCTGGGAGACCTCAGCCGGGTTCTTAGCTCCCAGGGCCTGGGCTGCTCATCTGTGACACGCGGGTTTCGAGTGTTGAGAAGACTCACGCAGACAATAGGTGGGAAGATCCGGGTGCAAGCCTGACACGAGTGGAGGGTGAGTAACTCAGAGATAAACGTAGCTCCCTTGCACAGAGTTCCTGGCTTTTACTTAGCTCCAATGGTGATTCAGGATGCCGTAACACCCCTTTCTTCCTTTCCTCAGTGGGGAAACTGAGGCCGAGCTCCTCACCAGCAGAGCAGAAGCAGCAGAGCCCCATGTTTCACCACCTACCCCTCTTCCTCTGAGCTCCATGGAAGCCACTGGAATCCATCATAAGCCTGGGCAGGTCACGGCCCCTCCCTGAGCCTCAGTTTCCTCTTCTATAAGAGGAGGGAGTGGGACGGGGGGGTGCCCCCCTCCAGCTCCCACCCAGCTACTGAAGAGGACAGGAGCGTGCCAGGGTTGGAGGTTACGGCTAGATGGCAGGCCTTGAGAAACCTCTGGAATGTGGGTTTGCAAGTTTGGGGCCCGTTTTCGCTGCAAGAGCCCCCCTTCTCCCCTCCTTTCTTTTCATGCCTTTTCACCAACTGTTTCTTCCCTTAATCCAAACCATTGTTTTTCCAGGGTGAAGTTTAAATCAAAGCCACATGGCTCCCCCAGCACACACACCATGGGCAAATGGAAGCGTGCTCTGGGGAAACTATAAAGATCCTGTTGAATGGGGTTCTGATCTCTCCGTGGGGACCGCCAGGCAATGGGAAGACTTGGGGGCTTCAAGTCAACCTGATGGGGGTGGGCTCAGAAGGTTCTAGGTCTAAATGTGTCTCAGAGCAAGAGCAGAGCAGGAGCCCAGCTCCTCCACTGGGAGGGCAAGAGCCCCTTTCCTGAGTCTGTGGTCTCTGTGTCATGAGCCGTGGGCCTACGGGATGGGGCCCAGGCCCCTGAGACCCACCGGGAATGAGTGGGTTCACACGGTGAGCCCAGCGAGGCTTGGCCATTTAGGTGACTTGAAGCGTGACAGCGGTGTGGTCTAGTGGGTAAGACATCTGGATTTGGAGTCTGGTTCGTGTCTGACTCTCACTTACTTGCTGTGTGACCCTGGACAAGTTCCTTAACTTCTCTGAGCTTCCATTTCCTCATTGGTAAAATGGGGCTCTTGCCAGACCTCTCTCTCGGGGCTGTGGTGAGAAGGATGCAGATGGATGACTAGCGTGAAAGAGGTGAAGCACCGAGCTTCACTTCACACTGCAGCTCACAGAAGCAGCTCAGGAAGGTGCGGAAGTGAAGGCAAGTCTCAAAGAGGAAGGAGAGAGATGCCAGGCACAGTATTGAGAGAGGAGGCAGAGCAGGAGGGGCAGGGGCAGGGAGACAGGGAAATCTGGGTGTGTGGCCTCTGATGGTGTGAGCGCCCTGGAGTGGAGGGTCTCAGGACTTTGGAAGGAGCAACTGCTCTTTGGTAGGGAGTAGGGGTGCTGGGGTGGGGACACCTGTGGGGAGGAGGTCTGGCCAGTCCCCAGAGGCCATTCTCCAGGGGCTTCCCCTAGGCCTGGCCCCGGTTTTGCATAGTCTGGCCCTTCCAGGTGGGCCCCTGGGTGAGGGAGAGGTCAGGAGAGCAGGGGGCAACCTCACCCCCCCCCCACACACACACAGAACTACTCCCCCAGGTGTATGTCTGCATAAGGCTTGGACACCTGTGGGTGAGCACACTCATACGCAGAGGTGTCCAGGCACACGGACTGAGACATACACGCAAATACACACACACTAGGCCCATATGCAAAACAGACCCAGACAGGCCAGGCACTGAAACACACGTCCACACGGGCTCCGACTCACAGAAAGGAGAGCGTGTGCATGGAAACACACACACGTGCACACATGTGCACACAGTCTTGCTCCACATGGGCCAAGGAGGCCTTCTGCAGCACAGGCTCCAAAGGACCACGATCCCTGTACCCCTGCGCCCCCTCCACACACACAGACTGGACGCCTGCAAGGGTCAGGCTCTGGGTCAGGGCCCGGACACAGAACAGGCCCCACTCCCAGAACTCACATTCTAGTGAGAAAAAAAATCAATAACGTTTGTTGAAATAGTGATTGCTCTTCGCATAGTCATGTGATTCGGTCATGTGATCCTCACAAGGACCTTCTGGAGTTGGGGGTATCTGCCCGAAAGATAAGGAAATAGGGGTCCAGGGAGGTGGCTGGTCCTGCCTGAGGTCCCACAGCAGGCAAGCACAGCCTCACTCGGAGGGGTTGGGACTGGGCTGTTTCTTGCAGTGACCTCCCCACTGGCTGGAGAGGCTCTGGGGACGTGCCCCAGCTGGGGGCAGGGGCGGTGCGGTGCAGTCTGGGTCTGTGGAGGGGCCTGGCCGCAGCTGTTCGCCCAGCTGGGACTCCATACCAGCCACGCTCTTCCCACTCCATCTGCACCTGCTGGAAGAGGACGCAGACACTCTGAGAGCAGAGGCCGCAGGGCTGGGTACTGTGGGCAGGACCAATGCCCTCTGGCCCCA
Source organism: Micronycteris hirsuta (assembly GCA_004026765.1). Classification (NCBI taxonomy): domain Eukaryota; kingdom Metazoa; phylum Chordata; class Mammalia; order Chiroptera; family Phyllostomidae; genus Micronycteris; species Micronycteris hirsuta. Next base: position 38,307 of record PVJI01001185.1, on the reverse strand, counting down.
GGGCCAGAGACGGGGAGGGGAGCACTTCCTGCTCACCCCAGGGCTCCAGCTGCCCCAGGCTCCCCCGTCCCCACAATCAATCAGTCAGTCAAGGAATCCTCCCTGCCCCTGGTCCTGGCCAGACACAGGGCTGGGCACAGGGTCAGAGTGAGTGACAGACTTCAGCCCGCTCCTGGTGCCAGCCAGTGCCATTCACCCCAGGCTCTGCCCCAGCCATCGGGCAGCCCAGCCTGCGTGCTCCACATTGCGTCCCAAGTCCCCCAGAGAGAGGCCACCAAGCACTCTCGGGCCTGAGAGAACCAAGCTGCTTCAGTGATAGGGAAAGAGCGAGTGAGCATTTGGGCTGCAGACACTGGCTCCCACCTCCGCAGCAGCAGGGGGGTGCAGGGCACCCTTCATTCAGCCCGTCCTTTGGTGACACGCCATTTCTGGGAATCTCTGGGCTGGGCGTGTGCAGGGAAATGGGTGCATGAGGGGAAGGCTGGGGACTGAGCCTCCCGTTAGAAGCCCTTGGAAATCACATTCAAGCCCTCACAGTTGGTCCCAGAGCTTCTGGGCCATCTGATCAGCTTGAGGAATCATCTAAAATACAGATTCCCGGGGCCCCTTCCCAAACTGCTGTCTTGTCACCTCAGGGCTGGAGTCCTAGAATCTGTGTATTTTCAGAGCTAGTGGTCTGGACGAGAAGCCAGTCCTGAGGACCACTGGCCTAGCGCCCTGGTGACTACAAGCTATGTTTCTGACTCTCGTGGAATGCCGTCTGATTTAATCCTGGGTCCCCCTTAAGGAGCCAATAGGTGCTTGATAAATGCTTAATGGTGATACTGGTGGGCTGGCCAGGTTTGTGGGCCCATGGAGAGGTACCCCCAGATCAATGCTGACCTTGGGCAAGTCGTTGCCTTCTGTGGACCTTGGCTCAGATGGTCCCTAAGGGCTGACATCTAGTGGTACTGGCCCCAAGGGCCTCTTGAACATGGGGAAGGTGACCTTACTCCCAGACCGGGAGGGGACCAGACAGATCTCCCAGGCATCTCTGAGTTTCCCAAGTTTACCCTCTGAAAAATGGGCTCGGGCCATCAGGGCCTCCTGAACCAGTCACAGCCTGGACATAGAGGGTATTCTCCCACACCTAAGGGGAGGAACATTTGCCAGCCTCAGACTCTAGCCTGAGCCTGGGGGCTGAGCTGGGGAGCAGTGAGGACCACTGGCCCCTCCCCAACCCCTCCCATACCTCCCCCGCCCCCATCACCGAGATGGTGGGCGAGGAACAGGTGTTCAGGCCTCCACTTCTTAGAATCCCTTCAAGGCCTGGGTGGGTGAGCTCATTTACGGGAAAGGGGGATGGGGGGCTTGCTCTTCTCACCCAGCTTGCTGGGGGGCGGCAAGTGCGTCAGCAGCCTCAGCTCCTGGCCTGCCTCCGGAAACACCGCCCAGGGCTCAGTCACGAACCCAGGCAGCAGCGGGGCAGCCTGAGCACTGAGGGGGAGTCAGGTGACCTGCAAGGAAGCGGGGCTGGGGGCCTGGAGGCTGCACCAGGGTGCAAAGTGAGGTCAACTTCCCCCTTCCTGGGCTTGCACCCCAACACACCCAGCTGCCTGGCTGGATATCTCTCCAGCTGTCTGTCAATCCGTCCACTGTTCCCTGGCCCACCATGGACTCTGGACCTCTGCTGGGTTCCCCTGGCGTCCATGAGGCCTGAGTTCCCATCAACAGCCAACCTCAAGGGGGTTTCAGGTCCTGGTCCAGCAGGGGGTGGGGTGGAGACCCCAGCCAGGGCCCAGTGGGGAGAGCCCTGCCTCCCACCCCCTCCCTCCTCCACTTCTCTGCTGCTATTTAAAGCAAGTGGTGGCGTGGGAAACTTCTTCAGATGTGTGGTTTCGTCTTTTTCAGCACAGGGACCGGCGTCTGTTCTCGCAGTCTGGTGACTCATCCAGAGTGAGAAAAGCCTTTTTGTTGTTTGACGCTCGCTCGAGGCTCTGTGGTCTGAGAAACTGGCCCGATGGGACCTTCCCTCGCTGAGACTCCTGGAAGGCCTTGGAAGTGCCTGGAGCGGCCCCCTTGTCCCATCACCAGACCCAGGGAGCCCAAGGGCTGAAATGTTCTGCTGGGGTCAAGGGCTGCCAGGCTGGGAGGGTGCCTATCCTTAAAAACTCATCACAGCCACAACCCCCTCCAAGAAGTCACCCCAGATTTCTCTAAAAACTCAACCTTAGTGACTTGGTCCTTTGCCCTCAGTCTTCTCATTTGTGAAATGGGACGGTGAATCCAAGCTTGCAGATCTGTGTGAAGATTAACTGCAGAACCGGTAGCATGGTGTCTGACACATAGTAGGTGCTGTCTGACACACAATAGATGCTCAATGGATAGGGCTCATAATTAATGGGTTGCTAACCCTTGTTGAGTGCTTATTTTGTGCTAATCACTTTATATGAATGATCCCATTTAATCTTCCCAACACTCTGGGAAATGCTTACTCTTATTATTCCCATTTTGCAGATGATGAAACTGAGGCACAGGGAGTCGAGTAACACGCCTGATCTCACAGCTAGTGCCAAATGAGACTCAGACCCAGGGGATGTGGCACCAGAGCCTAAGCCACCGGCCGCAGTGCCAGCCTGTCCCAGGAGCGTGGCAAGTGGTGGCTGATAAAGTTTGGACATCAAGAGCCATAAAGAGCACACGCATGCGCTCTGCGTCTTTGTACGTGCTGCCCCCTCAACCTGACGCACTGACTCCTCCCCCACTCGCCCGACCACGTCCTCCTTAAGCTGGGACCTCAGCGTGAAGGTCCTCTCCCCCGAAACCTTCCAGGACTGGCTCTGTGAGGTGCCTCATGACATAAGGCAGCTCTCCGCATGCTCGCCCTGACTGCAGTTAAATCAAGATTTGTGCTGTTTTCTGCCTCAGTCCCTACTGTGTCCTCAGGAGCATATCTGGCCCTCTCTTGCTGAATCCCCAGGGCAAGCACAGTACCTGGCACACAGTGGGTCCTCAAGGTTTTGGGCTGAATAGGTGTCACCAAGGCATCCAGAGGCTGGAAGAAGGCACAGCAGTTATCACGCAAGTTTTCCAAGACCTTCTCTCTCCTAGTCCTAGAGCCCTTTGGTGACCTCTGGGAAAAGCAGGTCCTCAGGCCTGCTGCTCAGTAAGGATTTGGGGGTGACAGGAGGGTCTCAGAGGGGCCAGAGAGAAGACATGTTTTCGCAGGACAGCAGGTAGCCACCCTTCCATGGGTGTAGGAATCCTGGGCTATTTGCTTATGGCTGTGGAGCATCATGGACTAAGAGGGAGGGGGTATGTCCTGTGTTCCCACCACTCCCTGCCACCCTGGCCGTGGCTGAGGTCCCATGAGGAAGGAGCACTCAGCTCTGTCCCGGGGGTTCCGGAGATCACATGGCTGGATGGTGTCGGCCACAGGGTGGGTCTGGGATCAGAGAGGGGCTCCAGGGAAGAGGTGAGCACCTCATCTTGGGTCTCCGGGATCTGGGGGGGCCAGGGCCCCCTGAGCAACGGACCTAGAAGGGAGGCCAGGCTGACCAGCTGAAGGAGCGGCAGTCACTGTCTGGTGGCAGCAGGTGGGGCCTCAAGCACGGCCACGAATGCAGAATGTCGTGGCCTCGGACCTGGGTCCGGCAGCCATGCCAGTAGGGTTGGGGACAGCTCCCTGACTATGGAGCCAGGGCCACAGCAGCTGCACCAGCGGGGCAATGCGGTGATCAGGGGTGCAGCAGTGCCAGCAGAGAGCAGAGGGGTAGAGGACAGACGACCACGGAAGAGGCCACGTTGGCAGCCCCCTAAGCGGGAAGTGTGCAGAGGATCAGAGTGGCCATGCGAGCGAGGGCGCTGCAGCTGACCGCGGGAGCAAGGGTTCTCTTTTGACATCAAATGGTCCACGCGCCCCTGAGGATGCCCACCGCTGACCATCACTCCTCCGGTGGCCTCAAGGGCCTTTTGAGAGGCAGCCCCAGCCCGTGGGGGCTCGAGGAGCACCGAGAGGAGGGAAAACCACAGGCAGGAAGCTGACGGGTGGCAGGAGGGTGGCCTGGTGCCCTGGGGGAGTGAGGAGAACGAGGGCCATCTGGGACATTGGTGTCATCCTTCCCAGTCCCACGGGGCTCCTCCTGCCCTCTCCTGCCTCCAGGCCTCACCCAGCCGGGGGCAGGGGCTCTTGTTCTCCCCTCCACACAGGCGAGAATGCAGGGGCTCAGAGAATCTGAGAGCTTGAAAGCTGGGGAGCCAGGGCCTGAGGCCCAGCCGCAGGCCTCTTCAGGTGGTGAGACCCACGCCATCGCTCGGAGGCTCCAGGCAGAGGCGGGAGGAAGGGCGCCTGGGGATCGGGTAGCCGCCAAGGGCAGCAGGGGGCGAGGAGTGGAGACACCCGGCCCCGAGCTGGCCTCTCTCAGGCCTCGGCCCGCTCACCTGCAAAACCAGACCCTCGGCCTCCACCACCCCCAGGGCTCTCCTGCCTGGTGGCTCTGCAATGGGAGGAGTGGCAGGTGGCCAAAGGGAGGGGAGAGGGTGACAGTGACAGGCTGCTTCTCTTCCAAGCAGCTGTCAGCGGGTGGGTTTGTACCTCACTTATCCCCGGGTCCTTCAGGTGGCCCTCGGCTTTGGTGAGCTCTGGGGTTTGAAATTTGGACAGGAAAGCTAAAGATGTCTTTCCCCCAGACTCTGCTCTTGCATTCATTTGTTCACGCAGCAAGCACTTAGCCATGAGCCCCCCGGAATCCTGGCATGTCACCCCTGTGAGCGTGCTCCACGTCTGTCCTCTGCTTGTCCTCTCCTCTCTCCAGCTCTGCTAACCCACCCTCAGCGGCCCCGAGGAGGGGGCAGCTGGGGTGGAACTCAGAGGGTCATGGTTGTCACCCAGAGGGAGACTGACTGGTGGTCTTCAGCTGTGAAGTCGGCTCTGGTTTTTCGGTTGAGAATCACACCCACACTGGCAACCCGCGGAAAGGAAGACAAGTGGGGCCAGATTCTGTGTTTTCTGGAAACACCGCAGGGCGGTGAAAGGTTTTCCAGGCCCTGACCTCAAGTCAAACAGGCAAGATTCTAATCACTGAACTGTCATTAGGCGTCTTCCGCGACCCGGATCCAGCTGTGCAACCCGAGCACACCAGGAGGAGAGCTGTCCCCGGCACGAGGCCCCGCCGCCTACGGGAGTGCGGCAGCATCTTTGAGGAGCACCCTCTGCTCCTTCCCGTGGGTTCACCCGTTCAGGTCTCCACGCCGTCCCGTGACAGGTGCAGTGATTCTCACTTTACAGATGGGGAAGTCGAGGCTCAGAGATGTCAAGTGGCGTCAGCTATGGCCACACAGCCAGAATACTGCTGCAAAGCTCGAGGCCAGAAGCCCACCTTCCCCCGCACCGGCAATGCCTCTGGAGCACCGCCCGGCCCCGCAGGACCGGGCGGACAGCCAAGAAGAGGGGCCTGTGGGCCAGGAGGACCAAGCACGGCCCCCACCCCCAGTGGGGGCTTAGGAAATACACGTGTGTCAACAAACAATCGTGTTTTCGTAAAAACAAGCCTGTGGAGGGTGTGCATAAAACAGACAACGGCATAAAACGCACCCAGACGTTAATATTCATTAACAAGGTTAAGGAACGATTTTCTCTCTTTTCTGTGCATATCTGTGTTCTCCAAATTTACTACAAGAAGCTGGAAGAAAAGAAAAACAGTGAAAGGAAAAACAGACGCCCACCGCGGAGCTGTCCAACCGACTTGAGCTCGGGGGGGGGCTTGGAGGAGGGGTGGCCCGGGGTTGCTACGGTGGGGTCTAGACCCAAGAGGGGCAAGGCCCAGCGGCCCTGGCCGGCCTCCCAAGTTCTCGTTCAGGGTCAGAAGACACTGCTTTGAGCTTCTTGGTACACAAGTGGGGAGGGGAGACATAGGAGTTTTGTGGGCTAGTGAACAAGGACGAGGACTTTGGGGCCAGGCCAAGCCAGGGGGCCCCAGCTACCCTTTAACTCAGAGTACGAGTGGGTGCAAGTTATTTTCTCCCCAAGGCTCCGTTTCCTCCTCTGCAGAAGGAGGCTCTGGAAGGCTGTCACGGGACCGGATTAGATCACGCGTTAAGACGACCTGTAGAGACGCACCCACTGCTAAGACACAGCAGGTGTGCGAACAGTGGCAGCTCTTGGTCTTCGGTCTCTTCTTCCCGGCCCCAGTGGCCTTTGGGCAAAGCCCTGGCACTCCAACTAGGTGCAGGCTAGAGGAGAATGGGGACTAACCCCCCTGTCTGGAATCTCAGGTGAAGAGTTTGGGGTTCAGGGAGGGGAGGATGTAAGGACAGGATGGGACTCCTCCCTTTACCACACCCAGCCGCCTCTCCAGCCTCAATGTCCCTGCGAAGAAAGTGTGGGGCTTAGGTGCCCCGGGATATCTGAGATCTGACTCAATGTCCCCTACGTGCGGTCTTAACACCTTCCTTGTGGTGGCCTCTCCCCTCCTCCCGCCACGCCCAGCCCCTCCCTGGCCAGGCTCAGGACCCATGGAAACCAGGAGGATCGACAAAGTTCTCCTTCTCTCTCTCCTTCTGAGTCAGCCCACCACACCATGGAGGTGACTCAGACACAAACTCCAAACCACACCCCATCCATCCCAGGAGAGCGGGGCTGCACCGCAGGGCCGGCTGGCTTTCCCAGAGTCTGCCCTGCCCCGCCCGCACCTCTCAGACTCCCTAGAAAGAGGAGGCTAGGGGCTGGAGGGATGGAGGGAAGGAGGAGGGGAAGAGGAGCAGGAGAGGCCTGGGCACCAGTCCAGGCCGAGGCTTCCAGACCTGTCCCCATGGCAGCCCCAGCCAGGAAGTCTAGTGCGGAGACTGAGGAGTCCGGGGCACCCCATTATCCACGTTTGCTCAGTGTGCTCACTTGCCGGGCAAACATTTGTGAAGTGCTTACTCTGTGCCAGGCGTTGGGCTGGGCTCGGGGGCACGAGATGAGTCAGACCTGGTGTCTGCTCTCCGGGGACTCCCAGACGGCTGCAGGAGCCAAATGTGGAAACAAATAATTAATGACAGGAAGAAAATTCTGGGACACGAAAATACACGGGACCTGGGAATACAGAGGGGCCACTGAGACTAAACTCCTTACATTTAACTAAAGAGAGATAGCAGTATCTCCCCCGAGTGGGGTGGGTGGTGGGAGGCCAGGGTGGGGGCAGTGTGATTGTGAGGGAGGCTGGAGGCCCTTCCTGCCTGGCCCCTGCATGCCACGGTTACTCTAGGAAGCGTGTCCTTCTGAAATTCAGGACCAGGGAGAGGCCCTACAGAACTCAGGAATCAGACTTGGACTCAGGGATCCCTTTTCTAGGCCTCGATCTGCAACCCACTCACTCTGAGACGCTGTGCAAGTTACCCGTCCTCTACGCCCCAGTAATCTCATCCACAGGGGATGGGGGTGGGGGAGCTGGGCTGGAAGATCATTAAAATAGCTAATATTTGCTGTGTACCAGACGGCACACCAAATGCTTTGCATACGGTACCTCTACAGGCCTTACATCTGCCCTGTGAGGTAAGTACTATTAATAGAAGAAATTTCTTCTCCAATGAGAGCAAGACAGGTGGTTTGTTAATAGAAGAAATATTTAAAGCAGGACATCTTATGATACATAAAATAAGCACTTATTGAACGTAATCCTTGTGCATGTACATTTATTAGATGATCTTTTGATGCAGAGCCAGGGCTCTCTGGGGCCCAGGCCTCTGGCCAGAGTTTTACCTTGTATTTCTTGCATTAAGCAAACCTGTGCAGCTATGTTTATAGTTCCCATCTGGGTTTCTTTAGAGTGGAGTGAGACTTTACAGATGCTTGGGAAGTGGTCTACAGAGAGAATCCTTCTGAATTTTTAATAATCTATCCAAGTTGTAACCTACACCGAATTCAACATAAATTCTTGGTGAATTTTAACAATTGTTTTCCCCGATCCGTTGTCTCTTACAGTGTCTTGCTCACATCAAGTTCAACAGCATTTTTTTTTCTTTTATTTGTATCTTTCCAAAGCCCTTTCTTAGTTTGCAGGGACGCGACAACTATCTGTCCTGCTCTCATTCGGGTCCCATTGGTTTAGGAATTATAATGGGCAGCTGCTGGTTTGGGGACAGACCTCACTGAGCCAGCAGGAGTAATTTAACAGCCCTAATGGTAGCTGGCCAGCCTGGAACATTCGGAATACAGTGGTATATTCTGGTCTGCCTTTCAGAGGAAGGGAAATGTTTGTAAACCCGAAGACTCAGTCGATGGAGACCAGTTAAGTCAGGTCCTACTGTTTTATCCCCATTTTACAGGTGAGGAAATTGAGGCAATGAAGTCATTCTCCCAAGGCCATGGTAGGCTTGGCAGAGCCAGGATTTGAACCTGTGCCTGTCTGGCTCTACATTCTGCTGCTTCCATAATTTGCTGAGATCCTGTGGGCCTCTGGCTTCCCTGACAGAGGACTATAGGAGGTTGTGATCTCCTACATGGAATTTGAAGGTGCCTTTAAAATTTTGAAGCACTAGAACAGCAATTAAAAAATGCAAAAAAAAAAAAAAAAGAAAGAAAGAAAGAATTTATATGCAATGCTTTGTAAAAGCATTGATTAAGAAAACCTAATTTTTCATAAGCCAATGTTTGAAAACAAATTATTCTTCCTTGGATTTCAGATACATTTGGGGAAAATGTATATTTTCAGTATGAACTTAAAGTGCCAGCATGTCCTTATGGACAGGGCACACAGTGGATTTACTGAAAATAAAACTGTAGTACTAGAAAAAATTAAATTAAATTAAATTTTCGAGCACCGTGCCCGTACAAGGAGGACGGTCACTACTCTCACAAGGGACAAGGGCCGCGTCCCCCCAGGTCTGTGTCAGCAAGCCCTGTGCTTTTCAGTGTCTGTGAGGCTGGACGGGAGCCGATAGGGGTTGGGGGCTGGGACATAACAGAGAGGAGATGCAGACGCCACCGCTGCCCTCGGAGAGCTCGGGGTCTGGTGAGATCCTTCCAAAGCCTCTCACGTCCAAGCCTCCTCTGGCTCAGACTTCCTCTGGCGGCCCCTGGGAACATTAAATGTGCAAAGGATGCAATTTCGGAGTCATACACATCTGAGTTCCGATTCTGGCTCAGCCACTTACGGGCTGTGTGACCCCAGGTCAATGCGACCTCTCTGAGCCTCGGTGGGAATATTAATGTCTCGTTGCAGGCCCTCAGTGAGCATGCCCATGCATCCACGGGTGCCCAGCACACAGGAGGCCTGGGAAGGAGATGCTCCCTCGAGCCTCCGGGACAGAGGCTCCCTGGCAGGGGGCTGCTCAGCTGTGGGCAGGGGACCGGGAAGGCAGCTCTGAGCCGCTTCCGACCGTTGGTGGCTGTGGAAAGGGCCGTGGCGAGCTGGGGAAATGAAAAGAGGCCAGACGTCGCCCAGGCCACAGCACGAAAGGAGTGCCTCACCAAGCCGCCCGGCTCAGAAAGGGGAAGGCGGCCCAGACCGGGAAGTGGTCGGCTTCTGATGACCACCTCACGGGACCGCGCCAGCCCGAGCAGGAAGCGGTCGGCCCCTTCCCACCCCCGCGCCAGGCCGGGCCCTGCCTGAGCTCACACTTGGGAAACAGCTGGGCCCAAAAGTCCCTGTTCTTCGGTCTGCTCTGGGAGCAGCACTTTATTCTTAGAAACCCAGCTCCAGCTGGGCCCCCCGACCTCGGGGGGCAGTCTGCAGACCTGGGTTCTCCCACCAGCTCAGCCACTTCCGTGCACTGAGACCTTGGCCAAGTTGCTTCCCTGTCTGGACCTGTTCCCCCTCTGTCAAATGGGGTGATAATCCCCCACCTGCTACCTAAGAGGGACAATAAAAATTGACATCTGAAAAGGTCACAGCTGGAAAGTCCCCGAGGGCTCCTCAGGTCCAATGTCCTTAAGGTCGAAGAGACAGGAGGCTGGAGAGGGAAGGCTGCGTTAGCATTCACGGGGCCTCACCCCGCAGGGGCGTCTCAGGCTCCGGAAAGAACACTGGATTGGGAGCCAGAACTAAGTTCAAGGTCTCACTCGGCTCCTTCCTTGCCGTAGGAACTTAGTCAAGTGAACCAGCCTTTCAGAGCCTTTTCCTGCAACAAGAGACCAACACTTAGAACCCACGGCCCTTGTGGGCTCGCCTAAAACGACGCCCATGGGCCTTGTAGACCGTAACTGCTGAGACATAAACAGCTTCTTAACCGAGTTGGTTTGCACTGGAACCCCCATCTCACGGCATCCTGCTCTGTGCGGACCGCCACCCAAGGCTCCCTGTGCAGGGAGTGGCGCCTGGGCCCCAGGGAAGCCTCTTGGGGGGAGGGCTTCTCTTTCCCACCTTCTCTTGGGTGACAGGTGTCAAATCTCTTTCTCTGATTCCACTGAGTCACTGGCAGCCGTGCTCCCGGAGAGCCCAGGTGTGAAGAACTCACCTCACCCACGTCAGCAGCCAGAGATGTTATCGCCATTGCTACCCACCCCTTAGTGTGTGGCTTCTACCCGCCAACTCCACCTTTCCTGGAGGCCAGGAGGGCCCTCCCAGGAGGCCAGAGCCCAAGCAGCCTTTGTGATGGGGGCCTGAACGGGGAGAGGCCGGACCGGACAAAGGGAGCCCTTACACACCAGGGTTCCCTGAGCCACCCGGCACAGGTCACTCCGGCCCAGCCTGGGCTTCAGGAGAGAGGACCTCAGACAAGGGATCCCGCACGGCGGAGCTGGCAGAGAGGTTAGAGATCTGCCCGCCTGGGGGGCAGAACTGGGGTCCGTGAATGTGCGGAAGAGCTGAACCCCCCAAGATCCCACACAGACGTGCGGTCGTCTGTGTGCACATGCTTGTACGTGTGTGTGGCTGTGCGTGTGCTTACATCTCCTGAGGGGAGCGTGCAGATTTCATCAAGCCTCCAAAGCGAAATGTGGAAGCCCGGGACCGATGTGCTTTCTCCCCACGCCCGTCTTACAGACGAAGAAGCCAAGGCACAGGGACACGAGATCTCTCACACCACGTATAGGCCAGATGAGGCAGGTAACGGGTGCTCCTATTACAACCGTCTCTTTCGGGATCGAAAATAGTCCCTGGGAAGTTCATAGGGAATATCTATCCCTTCCCCCATCCTAGGATTTTGGGGGTGACTGGGCCTGAGGGAGAGTGGGCTCACTCAGGAAAGAGGAGGCAGGAGAAGCTCCTACCGCCACCAAGAGTTCCTACCACCGTCACCAGCACCACCGTCGGCACCCCCACCACCAGCACCACCGTCACCTCTTCCACCATCACCACCACCAGTCTCACCACCACCAGCCTCACCACCGCCAGCCCTACCACCAGCGGCACCACCAGTACCACTCCCAGCGGTACCACCACCACCAGCATCACCATCATCGGCACCACCAGCAGTACCGCCATCACCTTTGGCACCGCCAAAGGTCAGCATGGGATCTGCCTTCGAGGCTGGGCTTGGCTCCCACCATCCCCCTGCAGTTCAGGTCTGCCGGTGAGAGTCAGGGCGCCCAGGCCAGGCCTCATCTAGGTCCCCGGGGAGATGCAGTCCACGGGTGGGGTGAAAACACACCTCTGTGCTCTAAGGTGGGTGGGGGCACTCTGAACTGAAGTGCCCACTGCCAAATGAACGCGACCGACCTGACCCTCAGAGAAGACATTCTTAGAGACAGGTTAACACAACTCTTATCCAACTAAGGCTGGGACAGCGTGCGTGTTGCTCCTTCCGTCTTCTCACAAACGCATGTTCACTATTACTTAGCTGACACCTATCCAGCACTGACTGAGCACTGTTCTAAGTCCTTTAGATATATAGACTAATTCCATCTTCGCAGCAGCCTTATGAGGTAGGTAGCATTACTATCCACGTTTTATGGTTGGGGAAACAAAGGCACAGAAAAAGACAAATAACTTGTCCACGGTCAGACACCTAGTAAACATCAGGGTCAAGGTTTGAACCCAAGCATCCTCGCTCCGGGGTCCATGCCTTTAACCACTACACTACCCTGTCAGCTTGGAGAAGGGCGGGGTGGGCCAAAGCAAAGCCCAGCTGCAGAGCCCCTGCAAACGACTGTGATCTCTGTGCTGGCGTGAGCTGCATCCTTCCCACTGCTGCGTTCCCGGGGCCTCACCGTAGGCCTGGGCCCCGGCAGAGCCCAATCAACGTCGGTAAGTGAATCAGTTGGTGACACTGGCCTCCAAACCCTTTCCTGTCTCCCACTTCTTCCCCTCCTGAGCCACCTCTGAGGGCGCTCGCTGAAACTGCAGTTCTCCGTCCAGCCAACAGAGGACAGCACGTGTGATAAGGTAACACTTTCCTCTAACGGCCAGGAAGAAGGACTTAGGAGGAAAAGGAGGAAACACTTTGTGGCCAGCACAAACACAGTTATTGATGAAAAGCACGTTGAGACAAACCCTGGGTCCCGCCGTGTGATAGGCCACATGGCCGGTGTTCTTAATTCGACAGCTGAGGAAGCTGAGGTTCAGAGATGGGGAGATTCCTGCCCAAGGTCACATGCAAGTGAGTGGCCAAGCCAGGCTTGGGATCCTGGTCTCCCAGGCTCTTTCCTCTGACAGAATGGTAGAAGTAGCCAGCAGGCTGGAATAGGGACCAGGCTCCCTTGTCTGTCTGGAATAAAAGATGTTAAGTTACCAACCGGGGCAGCCCTTCGTGCACATAGCCGGGTTGCCCCCTGGTGGCTGTAACTGGCAGATACCCGGACGCACAGGAGCGACTTTGTCATGCATTAGCAGCTGTTAGAATGCGCCTCCACCCTACTGGGCTAGGCCTGGCCTGGGGCTGTTGGGAAGACAGGGGGCCAAGAGGATCAGGTTCCAGTCCCTCCAGGGACGTCCAGTGCAAAGGATGGGGCGGTATAGCCCCGGAAACAAAACAGAGAGCATGTGTGCGGGCATTCCAGGATCCCAGCCAATGGAAGGGCCCCCCTGTGCCCCCAGCAGCGTGCTCAGCACTGTGGGCGCCCCTGTCATCTACGGGGGAGGTGCTCGTGTTCTCCCTATTAGCTGTTAGGAAGCTGAGGTTCAGAGGCGGGACATGATTGTGCTCAAAGTGACAGCTGGGAAACAGAGGGCCTGGGAGTTGAACCCCAAACTGGCAGATTCCCTGTCTAGGCCTTACTCAACTGCCTGTCCCGTGCGACGACCACCGTGGCTCTGAGGGACTGTGGTCAGCTCAGCCTGGGGTGGACTTCGAAGGCTCAGCCCCAGCACCTCCTGTGGTTCTGTCTCCTGCCGATGGGGATGACCCTCACTGCAACAGCAAATACCATCAATTAAGTCTTTAGTGCTGGGTGTGGCGGTCTAAATACTTTTCATGGGTCATTTATTCATTAATTCGCTTAAATGTTTAGCAAGCCTCTCTTTTGCTCCTATGTTTTAGGTTCGGGGATCACAATTGTGAACAAAACAGAAAAACAAATCCTGCCCTCACTAAATGCGTATTCTGGACAAGGAAGAGAGTTAATGAGCTAAATAAATAATTCAAATATATCATGGGCCAGATGGTGATAACTTCTGGAGAAAAATAAAGTAGGAAAGAAAGGTGGAGAGCATTTGGGAGAGGGAGTGGAATTTTATTCTGTGTGGTCAGAGAAGGTTCTCCTGAGATGGCATTTGAGCAGAGAGCTGAAAGAGAGGAAGAAGTGAGCCATGTGGGGGTCTGAGGGAAGAGTGTTCCAGACAGAGGGAACAGAGAGCGCAAAGGCTCAGAGGCAACTGGCTCATCAGTTCATCTTGTCAATCTCGAGTTATAAACCACTCTTCTTCCCATTACATGGATTCCCCCAGGCTAGGGAGCACTTCCCAAGTCTGGCAGAGAAGAGGCAGGGCAGGTGAGAAGCCGAGGCCCAGCAAGGTCATGCGCAAAGTCACATAGGGAGTCAGTGCCAAGCTGGGACACAGACCCTGGTCTTCTGCCTCCCATTAGAAGTTCTCTAGTTTAAAAGGACACATTGCATCTGGCACCCTCAGGGGCAGGATCCCCAAGAAGCAGGGCAGGATGCAGCCTCCAGAAGGGCTAACCAACCAAGGAGAGGTGCTGAATTGCAGGCTGACGGGTGCAGGGCCAGAGCTGGTGGCTGTGGCCAGCCATGGTGGGACTAAAGGTCAGAAAGGCCCAGCTAATAGGGCTCCTTGCTGCCTCACCCAGTGTCCCCCAGTAGAGGGAAGGGGCTCCCCTACTGAGAGGGGGCTGTGCCTTAACACACTGGCAGAGAGAGGGGCTAAGGGACATCAGCGACTAATCTGAACCTGACCGGCCACTGTCCAGGAACCAGAGATCAGCCTGTGGTTGGGGTCAGAGGTCAGCCTGGGTCTGAGGTTTGTGGTTGGATCAGGGGTCAGTCTACAGCTGGGGTCAGTCTGTGGCCACATCAGGAGCTAGCGTATGGTCTGATTCAGGGGTTAGTCTGTGACAAGGACAGAGGTCGATCTGTATTCAGACCAGGACTCTGTTTATCAGCAGAGTCAATGACCAGACGGACCAGGGCCTAGCCAGAGCCAGAGATGCAGGAGCTCCCGGGGTCACAGTGCAAATGGTCTGCCTGAAACTTGCATCCTAGCTTTAGGGTCTGTTTTTGGGTCAGCGCAGACAAAGGCACAAATACCTCACATGTCATCTCACTTAGCCTCGCCAGCCCTGAGAGATAGGTCTCACTGCCTCATTCCACAGAGACCGAGACTCAGAAGACCGTTGCCAAGGACCACACAGCAAATAAAAGGCAGATCTGGGATTCCTCCCCAGGACTATCTATCTCCAGAAGCAACACTCTCAACTACGGTGTTCTGCAGCCCCGCTTAGGGACCTCCTCAGTAATGGAAGGAGAGGTAAGAGTTGGTGGTAGTGTCACACAGGCAACGGTCCATTCCTCAGCAAGCCAAGGACACTGCACTACGGCACGAGGCTTGAGCTGGGTGTTGAAGGATGTGTAGGAGTCATCCAGATAGTTAAAAAAAAAAATGCACTCCAGGCAGAAGGAAGAGCGTGCGCAAAGGCTTGGAGGTATGAACGAGGATGTCCTGTGTTTAGAGAATGGCAAAAAGCAATGGGGGGGGGGTGGCATGCAATGTATTGGGGGGGGAAATGGTGGGAACCTTGGCTGCACTGCTGGACCCTGAACGACAGGTTGTGGACTGGATACCACTGTGCTCGGGAGGTACCCGGGGTCCAGCAGAGACTTGAATCAGGAGCATGATGTGGTCAGAGGGTCGGGGCCGGCGGCAGGATGGAGGGGATGGTGCCTGATACATAGTATATGTAAGTCTTAACTATTCTTTTATTTTATTATTTGAACGTTGTGTATTGTTATAAAAAGTCTACTCCAATGTCATGACTAAGCATTTTCTTCTAAAAATTTCAAATTTTGTTCTTTCGCAGTTAAGGCATTAAAGTATCTGAAATTTACGTTTATGTTTGGTGTGTGGTCAGGATCCCATTTTACCTTCTCTAATAGGTTGCTCTGTCCGGGCTGATTTCTGCCTGTGCTGCGTCTCATTTATAAGGAGATGCGTTATCAGTTGAATCATGTTCCTTCCATTACTACGGCTTTACAATAAGTCATGGAACCTAAAAAGACAAGCCCCGTATTCTTCAGAATGGCATTGACGCATTAGGTTCCTATTGCTGATATAACAAACGACCGCAGATGTAGCCTTAAACATTCTTTTCTAGAAGCTTGATGGAAGAATCTATTTCCTCGCCTTTTTGAGATTCCGTGGCCGCTGACGTTGCTTGGCTTGTGCGCCCTTCCTCCATCCGCACAGCGATCACTCCGTCACTGCGTCACCGTTTCCTCTCATTTTGACTCCTCCTGTGTCCCTCTTATAAGGATCATCCAGGATAGTCTCCCTAACGCGAGATCCTTAACTTAATCACAGCTGCAAAATCTCAGGTGTGGGTGGGACTTTGGACATGCTCCATCCTAGGGCAAAACTCTCCATCAGAGGACCCATAAAGCTAGAAAACAAGCTCCCGCTTCCAAAGTACAAAGGCGGACGGGCACAAGATGCCAATTACAGACAGTCACATTCAAAAAGGCAGAAAGTGGAAGAAAAAAAGGAGTCGCTGGTCTAAACCACCTTTAAAATCCAAGGGGGCAAACTCCACTACGTTTCAAGGCCCAGGGAAAACCCTCTGTGATTTTCACTCTGTACACAAAGCAGCGACAACAGAACTACAAAAACTTTGAACCTTACCTCGCACTATATATAAAATTAAACTCAAAGTATAGACCTAAAGAACACATAATGCTAAGTGAAAGAGCCAGGCATGAAAGAGTCCATAGTGTATGATTCCGCACATACAAAAGTCTAGAAAAAACGAACTATAGTGACAGGAAGCAGATCGTTGATTGCCGATGGTCAGAGAGCGGGCGGGGTGCGGGGTAAGGGACTGACCGAGTACAAAGGGTGTGCGGCAACTTTGCGGTGATGGAAATGCTCTGTATCCTGATTGTGGTGGTCACAGAGAGAGGGAGGGAGGGAGGGAAGGAAGGAAGGAAGAGAGAGAGAAAGAAAGAGAAAGAAAGAAAGAGAGAGAGAGAGAGAAAGAAAGAAAGCGAAAGAAAGAAAGGAAGGAAGAAAGAAAGAGAGAGAAAGGAGAAAAGAGAGAGGAAGGAAGGAAAAAGGGAGAGGGCAGAGAGGAGGGAGGGGAGGAGAGGCAGGGGGAGGAGGGAGGGAGGGGAAACGATGGAGAGAAGAGTCGAGTCTAACAGGCCTGGGTGGACGGTGTCCATCAGCCAGGGGGGTCCAGCGGGTCTCCGGCTGCTAGGCAGCAACCCCCTCACCCCGAACAGTCTGCTGGAGTTCTGGCCCCTGAGCCACTGGAAAGGCATCTCCTGCCCCCTATTTTAGAACAGAAAGTGATCGGAATTGGTGTCTGGATCTCTCATCAAGCAGCCGTGTGGCCTCTGCCAGCTCCCCCTCCTTGCTCTGCCTGTTTCCTTTCAGGAGCAGAGACTCTAGTCTGTTCAATTCGCTGCTGTGACCAGCGTAGACGGTGCCGTCACACAGCCTGGCTCCATGAGCGCGCGCTGTTCATGTTCTTCCTGCTTTGACCCTAGCACAGTCCAGCCCAAAGCCCCGCTGTCTGACCACCCCATTATGCCCAGTGTGGGGTCCGAGGGGCTCAGCTCAGGCCTCCACCTGCAGAGACAGGCCTCTTGGTGGCACTAATCCACATCGGCCTCCGGTAACGTCTGATTCTCTCCATCAAGGAACCGCCTCTGCCCACCAAGAACGGGCTTTTAACACGCCCTTGTTTCCCCTATTGTACCACGAAAGCTCTGGCTCTGGAGCCTGACAGCCTGGGTTCAAATCCTGACTCTGCCCTTGTCTCTCAGGGTAACTTTGGGCAGAGAACTCAGTCTGTGCCTCAGTTTCCTCACCTGTAAAGATGATACTCCAAGAACTATGAGGATTAAATAAGTGCAGAGCTTGGGCCTCCTGTGTGCAGCCCTATTGCTTCCCTTCATTCTTCCGAAGGCCCCGCCCCTGCCTACCTGTCTCAGGGCTGAGCAGAGACTAAGTCCTTTCCTGGAGGGCTGGCCCCTCCCTCATCTCAGAGCCTTGCCCGTGCAGGAGTCCCACCACATGGCCTTCCATCAGTACAGCTAACTGTGGCGTTGGGGTCTCAGCCACCAGCCACAGGACTCAGGCTGGTCCAGACTACAGGTCCGGTGGGGCTGAGAGTCAGTGGAGGTGACAGTGGTCTGGAGAGTGTGAGTGGATTCCCAGGCATCCCAGGCCACTTCTCCGTACAGTGTAGGCCTGACTCTGGTGACAGCAGTCCCAGGGGGGTGAGGGTGGGGGTAGGGCACGGCTGGAGGGAGGCAGATAGCACTGGTTCCTCCAGTTGTGCCACTCAGCTGTGCCACTGCCTTGCTGAGCGATCTCTGAGCCTCATTTCCACCTGTAAAATGGGGGCAGGGGATGGAAGCAGTCCCCACCCCCTCTGTCTCAGCCTTGTTATAAGGAAAAAGGATCGGGACTCTGTCTGGTCTGCTCCCGAAGGCTGGGCCCTGGGCTACATGCTTTCAGGTACAGTCTCATGACAGCCCATTTTACAGATGAGGAAACTGAGGCTTACGTATTCCTAAGAGCTTTCTCTTTGGGGAGGTCAGTTTCTTCACAAAGCTCATTTCACAAGGGGAGACATTGAAGCTTGGGAAAGTGCCCAGCACAGCCTAAAGGCTCCCTGAAGGAGTCCAAGCCCCAGGCTTCAGAGGGAGTTATTTTCTTCCCAGACCTAAACCTCAGCAAAGATTTTGCCCTGCCCCCCCAGACCCTTTGTTCACTGAAAGTCAGTGTGGAGGCTTTTTTTTTCACTTTCTGTGTTTCAAGACTGACCCCAAAGAGGCAACCTAGGACCTTCTCTGGAGAACGTTGGCTCCCATCCCCTTGGCCAGGCCAGGTGTCCATGAGAGCAGCAGCATCTCAGCCAGGCCGAGGCCCCACAGATTCTTTGGGAAAGTCGCAGTTGAGCCCCACCCCCCACCCCCAACCACAGGCCTGGAGCAGGAGCTTCAAACCTCACCACCTTAGCCCAGAGCAAGATCTGGTTTCTACAGATCGGCCAGGGGTGAGGCTGGTGGTGTCCCAACCCAAACTCAGCAGCGTGGGCTTCCTGGGAAGACGGCATTTCCTGGGCACTGACTCTTTAGAGGACACTCTCAAAGACCCCATCCAGTCACTTCCGGGCATGAATTCCCATCATCCTGGCCTGTCCCCGGGTGTGGCCCTGCTTTTCTGAGAGCCTGAACCCGTAATGGTAACAGGAGTAACGGGCTGGGGAGTGAATTGCTGCTATTTATTCAACCCTAGCGCACGCAGGTGCTGCACTAAGCGCTTACGCACATCGCCTCATTTCCGTCCTGACAAGCCTGTAAGATGGGCGCTGTGACTATCCCCATTTCACAGCCGATCAACACTGAGGCTCAGAAGGATTAAGTAACCTACCCAGGGTCAGCCAAGTAGAAAGTAGAAGGGCTGGGATTAGAACTCACTTGCTGTAAAATACCAACCCTCCCAGGCACAGCCCAGCAGCCACGCCCGGTCCCCTTGTTAGCTCTGGACACAGCCCGTCCCACCCCCAGGGACGCTGTGCCGTGGCAGCCCTGGCTGGCCGCGTGGCAAGACAGCAGTGTGTGCGCCCTCCTCGCTCCACCCGCCCCGCCAGCCCTTCCACACCCCCCTTGCCCCGCTCAGACCCCCCCACTCCTGGAGCTGGGCTCTGTGGGTCCCCTCTTCACCCTCACATCCCCAGCATCCATCCTGCCACGCAGAGCGGGGCTGTCAAGCCAAAGATCCTTTCAGGATTCTGTTTGCTTCCAATTCCCCAGGCCACCAGCAAAGCTATTACTCATCTTGCTTCTATTATTCATTTATTCAGTGGGTTTAGGGGCAGTCAGGAGGCCCCGGGGATGCTGGAGTGACCAGATCGGCTCGGGGCCAGGCCCAGCCCCTGCGTGAACACTAATGCCTTATTGGGGTTCTGGAAAGGTCAGCCTCCTGGAGGCCTCGGGCTGCATGCGGCCACTGTGGTCAGTCCTGGGGCAGGAGCCAGTGTCCCAGGGCCCTGCTTGCCCTGGCACCAGCCCCTCGTCATCAGAAAAGGCTGGGAGAGGAGGAAATGGGGGAAGGTGGACTCCCTGGGGGCAGAGGGTGAGGCGGGGGTCCCCTGGTTACCCAGCAACCACAGGGACAGACAGGGACAGCCCTCTGCAGACGCCTCACGCTGCCTCCCCCCCACAACCCCACCACATACACATAGTTTCCCCACCCTCCCCCCTTCCCTGCCCCTGAGTCCTGGAGGCCTCCAGAGGGGAGGCAGAAGGACGCTGGACCTGAAGTTCAAATATAAACAGGCAGTCCCAACACCCCTCCCCCCATCACCATGACCATCCTCGCTGCCCATTTGTTTCTATTTGCCACTGGCCACCCTTTCCTATGGGAGTGTCTATGTCCTGAAGGCACCCCAAGCCTTAGGAATTAAGAGTAACAGCCCCTTCTATCCCCTCCCTATAATTGCTAGCCCCTCCTCAGAGGGGAGCCCTGTTAACAGCTTGGTATCTGCAGATCCTTTCTGTGCGTTTAAAGAGCCTACATAGGTGTTATTTAGATCTGCGTGTATACACACATTTCTCTTACGTGTCTTCCTTCCAGCAGTGTGTCTTTCCATGCCGCTGCGTATAGATCTATCGTTATAGTTCTTAGCTCTTGCAGATTTGCACTCTAAACAAAACAAAACAGAAAGGGTCAATCATCCATGTGCCATCGCTTTTTTTCTTAAGTACATAAATTAAGAAGTAAAGCCCCTGAATATGGGGCTTTTGTGTCCTACACGGAGGCAACACTGTGTAGAAGGCGCACGCTCATTCGGACACGCACACACACTTTCTGTAAAGCAGAATCACGCTGTCTGAGTTGCTCTGTAATCACCTTTTCTGTTTAGCAGCTGTCTTGGTGATTCCTCCAGATCAGCGCCTCCTGATGTTGCTGGAGCCTGTTCAACCTCTGAACATTACCCCATCCCATGCCTATACCATAACGTACCCACCATTCCCCTTTCGATGGACATTTCCGTTCCTTCCAGGCATTTGCTATTGCTGAAATGAACAGCCCTCCATATATGCCTCTGTGCCCTTTATGAGGTCTGAAGTCCGAAGGACTGGAGCCAGCTTTGTGGTGTGTGATTAAAGAATGTCAAACTTCCCTCAACCGTAAGCCCATGCAAGAAGGGACTGCCCTAGTTGGACTTGCTGTTGGGTCCTTTGGGCCCGGCACTGCCCTGGCACACAGTGATCTACATGTTCTGGTATCTGTCTCCTCCAACACGGGGCTCCAGGTGTCAGTGCCTTCAAGGGGTAAAGCCATGGGGGCAGAGTTAACGCTGAATAATATGATCATTGTATTATTGTCCCTTGCTGACCTTGTTGGCTCGGGCACTGGGACGGGAGATGGCAGCTGATGCAGATGCCCACACAACAGGGCCCCAGCCTCTCTGCCCTGGCCGCCTCACTGAGTCTCGGCCTGTTTGCTCAGCTGCTCTGGGGATCTCAGTTCTGCTTTCCTGCCCCTGCTCACCCACCTCCACCTGCCATTCACTCGGGAAACCGAACCAGAGACAGGCAAAAAGGCAAAGACCACCTGCTAGTCCGTCCGCCAAGCTAGCAAGTGAGGAAGCACCCAGGACCAAACCAAGAAGAGATGATTCTGCAAAAATACATTAGCAAGAGTCTGGGATTTGGAGGCAGGCTATCTGGATCTGCATCATTGCCCAAGGGGCGAGTTTTTTCATCTTCTCAGAGCCTCGGTTTCCTCATCTGTAAAATGGGGATAACAAGAACAGCTTTGCAGGTGGTCATGAGGGAGGCCTTAGGTAGCAGGCTGGATCGAGTGCCTCCTCCACAAGAGCCAGTGGCGGGGAAGTGCTCCTCATGCAGTCTCACACTGCAGGAGGACGCTGTTCTGTCCTGTCGGAGGGGGTCAAGGTCTTGCCCCCAGGGCCTGCTGAGCTCTCATCGACCCGGCTACCCTCATTGATCTGGCTAGGGCCCCCTGGGGATCCCCTTCTGCATGGACAGGCCACCCTCTGCCCCTGGGCAGCTGCCCTTTGCCAAGTTCATGGTCTGGAACAGCCAGCCAGCTGGGCCTCCTGCTAATGAGACCCTCACCCTGCTCAGACCAGCTTGCCCCACCCTCCATTGATCCCTGACCTTCTGTGGAAAGTTCCCTCCTCCACTCCTGCCTCTCTGTGGCTGCTGCTGCCACTGCCTGCCCTGTGCTCTCCTGGTCTCTGACTGAGCCTTATCTGCAACCCCTGAACCCCAGCTGCTCCCCCTCCCCCTCTGACAGGTGCTTTTCAGGGCCAGGGCTGCGGACTGATGGTCTGGGTTCAAATCTCGACTGGGCCCCTTCCTAGCTGTTATGGACCAAATGTTTGTGCCCGCCTCCCCCGTTCATGTGTTGAAGCCCTAACCCCCAGCATGGCTGTATTTGGAGATGGGGCCTCTAAGGTTAAATGAGGCCATGAGGTTGGGGTCCCGAGTCAATGGGATTTGTGCCCTTATGAGGAGAAAGAAGAGCACCCATTCTCTGTCTCTGTGTGCATGCATGCACAGGGAAGAGCGCACCCAAGACGGAGCCGCCTGCAAGCCAAGAGAAGAGACCTGAGAATGAAATCCAACTGACCGGCACTTTGACCATGGTCTAGGCTGCCAGAATCATGAGACACAAATTTCTGCTGTTGGTTAAGCCAGCCAGCCCGAGTAGATACAGACACTAGCCTGTGACCTTGGGTGTGTTTCCTAGCCTTCCTGTGCCTTAGTTTCCTCATATGTAAAGTGGAAATTGGAATGCTGGCCCCCTAGGACTGCTGTGGGGCCTCCGTGTGTTGAGACTGTGGGCGTTTGCGACAGAACTCAGCCTGTACAGGGTCCTGCACCGGTAGTGATTGCCACTCGCTGTCCCTTGAACACACTCTGCACCTGGAATGCCCTTCTCCCCTCCTCCTGGGACCAAACCCTTCCCTCTCTGCCAGTCCATCACTAGGGCGCCTTCCTGGCCCCCTGCCCTGTCCCGGTCTCCCCAGAACAACCCAAGGCCCTCCCATGGTCACCGAGCCTGGACACGTGGCCTGAGGACCTGGGATGTTTCTCGTCCTAGATGGGTGTATCCTGTCTCCCCCAACACACACAGGCCCGGGCTGGGCCTCAGTGCCTCAGTTTACTCCTTTCCTGGGAAACCAAGTGCAAGGCCAGGTGCACAGGGGGTGCTGAAGGGCAACGGTGCCTCCGATTCCACCACAAGAAATGAACTCCCAGGCTGTTTGTGCCTCTCGGGTACACCCCATCACTACATCGAACTCTTGCATGGGAACCTCTGGCTTCGGCTCTGACATGCCAGTGACGATGATGCCAAGTGCTGGTGGACACTGCTGTGTCGGTCCCTGATGTGGCTGCCCTATTTAACCCTGCCACATCCTCCTGAGGGCGGTGCAACGACACCCCCGTTTTACAAAGGAGGAAAGAACCGCGGTCTCCGCGAGGTGAGGCGATGGTGGAAAACGATGGGGCTGGGATGGGGGTGCCGGCGAGGCTGACTCCAGATCCACCCTGTACCCCTACACTCCACCCCTGCTGCCAGGGTGCCCTGTGTCCCGGGCCAGAGTGCTGGCGAGGCATCTGCTGAGAGCACAGTCTGGAATGTTCTGAGGGCCTTGGCCCATCCCCTAGCTCTCGGCAGAAACGCTGTCTCACAGCTGCTTTCCGATGTCCCTTGCTCAGCTTTTGCCTACAAGTGGCATGAGAAGCTGCCTTGGGAAATTCATTAGTGCATACATGGAGGGACGCTGAGGACACCAGCCACCCCATCACTGAGCGCCCCTTCCCACAGAGAGCTGGATTTCCCCTGAGGAACTGGCAGGCTTCCTCCTTTGACACCAACACTGATGTAACCGACCATATCTTCCTTTTTTGCCTTGGCTGCTGGGAAGCTCAAAGTCAAATTTGGAACTCAGCTTGAGCAACTATCTTACCCTTATGAGGTTATTTTTCTTTGTGAGCTTGACTGTCTATTTTTATTTATTTTTTAAGATTTTATTTATTTATTTTTAGAGGGAGGGGAAGGGAGAGAGAAAGAGAAGAAGAGAAACACTGATCTGTGAGAGAAATATCAGTCAGTTGCCTCTCTCATGCACCCCAACCTGGGACGGAGCCTGCAACCCAGACGTGTGCTCTGATGGGGAATCGAACTGGTGACCTTTCACTTTGCGGGACAACACTCAGCCAACTGAGCCACACCGGTCAGAGCTATTTCTATTTCTATGTTCCTATTTCCTGACTCTCCACTCTGACCTTTCCTTCCTTCTTTCCTTTCCTTTCCTCTCTCTTTCCTTCCTTCCTTCCTTCCTTCCTTCCTTCCTTCCTTCCTTCCTTCCTTCCTTCCTCATCATGGGCTAGGTCCCCACCCTGGGACCCTGCTCTGAATCAGGGGAAGAGACATATGAAACATGCATATCAACATAATAAAGTAGACAGGACCCAGTGGCAGGAGCGCACATGCCAGGGTCCCACCCCATCCAGGTTTGGGAAGACTTTCCTGAGGGCACAGCCCTGGAGCTGAGGTTGGGGTGGGGAGGGGTGAGTGGAAATCCGCTGGTAAGGCACAGGGATCAAAGGGTAGCAGTTGAAGGACCGGCTAGAGCCCTGCAATGGGAAGGGGCCTGCACTGGAGGGACTGAGGGGGGAGGACTGGGGCCCAGAGCACACAGATCAGGGAGCAGTGGCTGCAGGGAGCGGGGACAAAGAAGTGTGCAGGGCCAGCCTCACAGGGCCTCGAAGGCAGATCTCAGTGACCGGCTTGCAGTATATCCAGAGAACAGAAGTGAAAATGATATTGTTACGTACAATCATGTGAGTGCTTTTGCAATAAACAGAAACCCCGCTGAGATGAGGGATTCAGACAGGCAGAGCCTCACCAATAGGAAGGCGTCTCCTGGGTTGTGTTCTTCCCGGGAGAAGCAGAAAGCTTGCCTCCCTTGGGGGTGCTGAAGACAGTTTGTCCAGGTGTAGGGAGGTCTGGGAGAAAATCAGGTGCTGAGGAGGGCGGGAAGTGGGGCTGGGGGAGGCGTTTCTGAAAAGGAAAAGACAGGCAGGAAAGTTCTAGCACTGGTTCAGCTTAGGGTGTTGAGCAAGTCCCGTCACCCCTCCGGGCCTCCGTGTCCCTCTGCAGATGACAGAGGGGGCTCTACAAGGGCCTCACCCAGTCAAAACTTTATGCCTCAATAGTGAAACTTAGAGCTGGTCACATAGGGCCCCCTCACAAGAAGCCTCTTTGCCAAGTCCAAGATCAGGGTCCCCAGAGTGCTTCCACCCCCAGCCATCCCCCAGCCTCTGACCCGCCCTCCCCAGAAGTGGGGAATGGCGACAGAGAGTCGTGGCTAAGCCATTAGGGCCTGGGCTCCATCACAGATTTAATGATGTTGTGTTGCTTTAAAAGCCAGGCTGCAAATCCTGCTCTCACGCTCCCTGGAGAGCATCCTGCCCGGATCCCAGCGGGGCCCTGGAAGGGCAGCAGGTCCCGAGTCCCCAACTACCGCTGTGAGTCAAGGCAAAACTCTCTTCTGGGTCAAGTGCCTCCAGAGTCCGCTGCACTTTTGGTGGGGAAGGCCGCCCTGGCATTCGACCTGAGTGCTGGATCCAGGGGGTGAAGCGGTGGGTGGAAGTGATGGGAGGAAGAGGAGTCTTAGCTCTGGAGCCGGCTCTGGCCATCATTGGTATTCGTCTTTGGATAGATCACTTCCCACTTCTAAGCCCCAGTTTTCCCGTCTGTAAAATGGCCCTCTGATGAGCAGCCATCATGGTGGAATTAGACTTGGGGAGACTTAGTGGGAATGATAACAGGGAGAGGGAGCAGGGCAGGCGGGAAGGGCCGCCAGACCAGGAGTCAGGCCCCACACCTCCGTCCTGCTCAGGTATTGGGTGGGAGGGGCCTGGGGCAAGTTGGCCTGGGTGCGAACATGGTGCTGGATCCTGACAGGTGGCAGCTGGGCCCTCAGCCGCCACGCTCCCCTCAGCGGGATCTCCTGCAGTACTACTGAGCAGCACCCCTCCAGGGTCGTGGCTGCGGGGTCCTGTGTCCCAAGTTGCTGTACCACGTAAACGGTTCTCACACCAGGGAGTGTGCTGATTTTGACACAGGAGCCACAGAAGACCCAGCCCAGGGATGAGTCCATGGTGAGGATTTGGGGCAAGGCTGGGAAAGGGAGGATGGCCCCGCCAGCAGCCCAGGAGGACTCTGGGTTGAGGCCAAGCCCTACAATGCCCCCTCGGGCCACACCATGAAGCCTGAGGTCAGACTGAGGCAGGCCAGGAAGGTCAGGGTAAGGAGCTGCATGAGGCTTCGCTCTGCGGACACGAGCGAGCTATCAAAAGGCCAGAGCAGCGGAGTGGCTGGGCCTCAGGAAGGTTAACCTGACTTTGGTTGACCTGGCAGATCCAAGCTGGGAGAGCCTGGGGTCCGGGGCTGTAGAGCTGCAGGTGACCACGCCTGGGGCCACCTTCCCACCCCTGGGATCCACTGACCAAAGGGTTTTTTCCACCCTCGGCTTGCCTGTCTGGCCCTCCCCAGGAGACGACTCTTACTTCTCCATTCCCCAGTGTGCTGGCCGGTATGTGGTGCGAGAGCAGCCCCGAGGCTGGCCTGTGGGACTCGCCACAGTGGCCACACTCCCCCTGCCAAACCTCAGGCCTGGTTCCCCTTCTCGAAGTCACGACAGAAAGAAGGCCCAACTTCCCGAGTGCCCCTTCTCCTGAGCTCTTGCTCCCCCAGCTCCCTCGTTGCCCCCACTCAGGCCTCTGAGCCCCAGCAGCCAGGAAGCTCCCTGTACCTTCTCACTGTGACATCCATTTAGAGAGCCCATGTGCCAGGGACCACATTGAATGCTTCCCGAATTAGCTCACTGAATTTTTGTGGCAGCTCTGTGAGTGATTTTCTTTTATTTCTATTTTGCCAATGAAGAAATTAAGGTCAGAGAGCTTCGCCCCCATGTCCGTGGCAGGTCAGTGATGGAACAGAATTCAAATCCCTCTTTGGTCTGAAAGGTTACTAGTGAAGAAAAACTACAGTTATGCCACAAATCTTACTTTCTGGACAATTCTTGAGTGCAATTCACGCTTAGCCCAAGCTTGGGAAGGGTATTATTCCCATTTTGCAGGTGAAAAACTGAGGCCAGAGAAAAGCAATAGCCCAAAACTCACACGGTGGTCTGCGCTGGGCAGGGGGAGGGGAGCAGAGGGCCTCCAGGTGAAGTCCTGGCTGCTAGCCCACTGCCCCACCACCTGCAAGACGGGGCACCATGACCCCAACCCCTCAGCTGCTGCGGCCTGAAGGGTGGGTGTAGCAGGATTAAAAAACAAAACGGTTTTTTTCTTGTGACACGTAGGCCTCTCCCCTCCGGGTAGGGAGAGACCTGAGTTGGCCAGGCTGTTGAGGCAGAAGCCTCCCCACGGGGTTCTGGGAGCCAAACAGGGAGGGGCCCTGAGGACACCTTTTGAAGGTTCTTTAATAGCTTTTCCTTTTAACAGCGAGTTTCCTGTGTAATTACAAAAATAACACGTGCTGGTTATGGCTGTTTCCTACTCTTGGCCGAGCTGGTTCTCCACCCCGTCCCCCGCCTTCCTCTGAGAAGCCGCCTAGTCTCAGGCGGCAGTTCGGTCTGGAATCTTCCAGCCCTTTCAAAACTTAAGGACACGTGAGTAGTTTTGTTTTTTCTCATATAAAAATGGTCCCAGGCACAGAGTGGAAAATCACGTCTCTCAGTGAACATACGGGGTCCAGCCCAAATAACACCCTCTTTTTATGACAAAATCTTGTATTACAAAATCATCAGCATGCAATTCTGTAACATAGCAGTATCACACTCAAGCACACCATAGGACATGGTCGGCAGAATGTTCAAATTAAAACTATAAATTGTCACACCCGTGCCGTCACCCTGCCAGCCCTGCTCAGGCAGACCTCACTTCTGCCGGGCCCTGAAGCCCCCAGAAGCATTGTCCGACCTCGTTGTCTCGCTGTCGGGAGGGCTGCTGGGTTGTTCCGGAGTGTGGCCGCTCCTGCAGATGCGTAGCAATGCGCCTCGCTTCTGGTTGTATAGGTTTTACCAGTAAAGCTCCCGAGAATTCTCCAATATGTCTCGCTACCCTCAGGCTGTTTCCGAAGGCAGAGGTGGAAGTCCTGGCAGCGAAGACTGCAGTCACAGGAGCTGGCTCTGCCACTGAGCCGCTAAGGGGCCTGGGACAGGTCAGTCTCTGAGGCTCGGTTTCCTCATCTGGAAA
The DNA here is from genome assembly GCA_004026765.1 of Micronycteris hirsuta. Taxonomy (NCBI): domain Eukaryota; kingdom Metazoa; phylum Chordata; class Mammalia; order Chiroptera; family Phyllostomidae; genus Micronycteris; species Micronycteris hirsuta. The sequence goes on along the minus strand of PVJI01001185.1, from coordinate 10,475 downwards.
ACGGGATAATAAGAGTGCACATACCTCAGAGGGCCCTTTTCAGCATTTGGTGAGTTAACACACATAAAGCACTTAAAACTGCCTGGCAGGTAGGAAATGCCAGCAGCTATTCTTGTTATTTCTAGAAACCAGGGGGCTGGATCTCAGGGTCTGTGCTTTTTTTAGTGTTACCAGTTTGGCGACAGAGGCCTGCACCTTGGGGGGCCTTCTGCTCTCACAGCTCCTAGGATGCCAGGGCCCCTCAGGACACTAGTTCTAGGGCAGCCCCCTCCTTCAGGAAGTTAATCACTAGAATTGCACGCACATCCATGCACACATGCGAGCACGCGGCGGGCCTGGTGCTGCAGCTGCAGTCAAGGGCCTTCCCACTGGGCAGAGCTGCAGACCCTGTGCACTCCCAGGCCCCATATTCCACCAAGCCTCCGCCCCACGCGGACCCACAGACCCCACCTTCCCTCTTCCAGGGTCATTTTTCTCACTAACAAGCCTTCCCCCCTCACCTTGGCACAAAGGAAAGACCCCCACCCCCAGCCAGCGCTCATTCAGGAGAATGACCTCCATGGCCAACTCTGCCTCTCCCTGCTGAGAGCACTGGGCAGGGCCTGTAGCCGCTGCAGCCTTGGCTTCAGGGCCAGGAGCAGGGTGAGCCGAGCCAGGGCCACAGGGACACCCACTCTCAGGCTCCTGCCAGCGCCAGTTGGCACTAAACAATGGCAGCTTCCCAAAACTTTATGTCAAGGACACCTAGCCTGCCCCACGCTAGTCCTGGCCCTGTCTGGTTTTCTCATCTGCAAAATGGGACCCTAACTGCAGCCTAGAACCTGCTAGGCCAGCTCCAAGTAGCCAGTGAGAGAAAGCGCTAGGACAAAGGGGCTTTGCAAGTGCTCAGGTTCTGGATTTGGGGAGATCGGGCAAGGTGGGAGTGGAGCAGGGAACCAGAATCTGGACAGCCTTCCCAGGAGGCAGGTACATGGTTCAGAGCGAGGACACCCCAGGATGTGTGCACAGGAAATGGCGCTGACTGAGGGCAAGAACCCACTTGAAACCTTACTCCGTACTTTGGAGAGTGCCCTCAGCCCTTTATCTCTGGGGAGCAGCATTCTTTGGACATAAAGACCCCGAAGCCACCAGTCCCCTGGTGAGGTAGGACGAGGTTGGAGGCCAAGGCAGAGAGGTCAGAGGTGTTTTCGAGCCGCAGCCCCAGCCTCCAGGCCCGCGGGCAGAGCGGGGCCGGGCAGAGGCTGGATGGGGAGATCAGGCCGCGTCCTCCTCAGGGGGGTCGTCCCCTGCTCACCCTTCTCTGGCCCAGTTTTAGTTTACTAACTCCTCAGAACAACCCGAGGACATCAGAGTTACCATTGGTTCCGTTTTGAAGATCAGGAAACAGGTTCAGAGTGGGGGAGCATCTTGCCCAAGGTCCTGGCTCAAGAACCTACCTAAATCTGGGCAGGTTGAAGACTTTTATTTGACCTTCCAGGGAGACAGTTTGGGGTAGCCCAGCCTCCCCACCAGCTCCCTCCCCCACCACCAGAAACCTCCTGTGCAGACCCCGCCTCTCTGGAGCACTGGGTGGCCACCAGCTGACCTGGGCTGCAAGACCCTCCTCACCCACCCGACACCTGCCCCTTCTTCAGACCCCTCCCCCTCAGGGGTGACAGCTGGGCCCAGCCCCATTAGCACCATTTCCACTAACAGCTCTGCGTCTGGTGGGGCAGGAGGGTGGGGGGGAGCTGCTGATGATCTCCCCTGGGACTCAGCCCTCTTTGCTACAGACTCCACGATCCCCACCACAGAGAGGGTACCCTTCCACCCTGGGCCCTCCATCAACCCCCAAGGCCCTGCTGGTACAGCCGAGCTCCCACCTCGACACTGTCCGAATGGGCCCAGCCTTGGCACCTGGGGGTCAATATCGCAATATCATCGATAATGATCAAAGCGGCCTCCGATTGAGGGAAGGTTTTCCGTGTGATCAGCAGCTCCCGGGCAACTTACGTGTGTGGGAATTTGTTTTACCCTCACAGCAATTCTGCAGAGATATTAACTATACCCATTTGACAGCTTAGTAAACGGAGGCTCTTGGCCTCCCAGCAGCAGACCCTACAGGGCTTACTGTGAGTAGTTTAGTTAGGAGATGATACCAGGAAACACTGGTAAGAAAGAGGGAGAGTGAGACCAGGAAGGGGTGAGCCATCAAGCAAATCACCGCTGTGGACAACCAAAACTCGATCTCTTGGGGGGACTGGGGAAATGGTGTAGAATACGCCTGGGAATTATTCCAACCTAAGGGGGAAGGAGCTGGGACACTTGTCCACTGACGCCCTGTGGTTCAAGGCTACAGGACGGCATCCATGGTCCAGCACTGGCTTGCAGCCTCGTCCGCGAGCACCTGTCTCACCACAGTCAGGAAAAGCCCGTAGGCAGAGCCGTGGGGTTTGCAATAAGCAGCCCTGAGTGTGTGGAAGCGAGTGTCAAGGGGACACAGCCAGGGGTCAGCACTGCCTTCTTTACCAAGGCTCAGAGCTCACACAGCTTGTCATTGGCAGTCAGGATTTGAACCCAGGTCTATCTGATCCCAAATTTTAATCCTCATGGCAGGCGTGGAACCAGGACTAGGGGCTGGATCTGTCTGTTGTGGGCTCTGCTCCAGCCTCTGTCATGCCAAGGGAGCCTTGACCCTCTTCCAGGAATACGCCAGGGGAGGCCCCAGCAGGCTCCTGTATTCTCCAGAACCCTTCCTTGGCCCTATCCTGGCTGCTGGGATGTTGGGGAGCTTGGGTTCATCCTGCCAAAGGGAAGTCAGGCCCCCCGGGACAAAGCAGAAGGAGAGCAAAGCCCAGGCCACGAGGGTGAAGGAGTGAGAGAAAGGCAGCAGTAAGTCAGCAGCGTCTCGGAGCAAGTCCTCTCGGCAGCACCGGCCCTTCCCCTCCTCCCACAGTTCCATCCACCAAGCCCCAGAGTCACCACCTGCAGCCCACAGACGGCAAAAGTGTCATTTTGCTTTGCATGTCGCCATGCTTTTAAATTTTTTGAGCTCTGCCCACATGTAAAATCGTAAAACCTCACATAAAAAAACTCAGCTTTTCAGTTTCTCTTGAAAATCAGAAGCTCTAGCAAAGTGCAGCCCACCTTCCTGCACGGCGCTAGCTGGCTGCCGCGGGCGCCCTGCTGGCACACGGGGTGGGCTCTCCAATTTGCCACAGTCCCCAGCACTCCCTCTGACCTCCGTGACACTGAAGCAATGTCAGTTGCCACTTTGCTGCTAGAACTGTGGTTTGAGTGCCACCCACATGGCTCCTGGAAGCATGAAAGTTTGAGAGGAAAATGCCTGACACTGGAGACCTGGAGTCCTGGGTTTTGACTTGCTGTGTGACCTCATGACCTCAAGCAAGTTCCTCCCTTCTCTGTGCCTCATTTGCTTTGTTCATGAACTGAGGGGCAGAAAGGTGACCTAAGCACCCTTCTTGCCCAGAATGTCTCAGGTTTGATAGAAAGGCTTGGGGAGCTGACCAGACCTTCCCTGGCACAGGCCCATGGTCACCTGGAGGACACAGCTACAGAGATGACATCTGACACAGGTGCATCCAGGCACTCAGGACGTGGGCTCCACTGGACATGTCCCCAGCACTGGGGATGCCCCTCAGACAGACAGCGTGCTATTCCTGGCACCGTGAGCATGTCCGACAGGCAGGCAGCAGGCGGAAGAGCTGGGCAGTCCCTGCTTCCACAGGTCACTGGTGTCAGAGCAGCAGCTGCAGAGAAAGAAAGTCATGTGCCACCGTGGACTTTCGTACCCATGCGTTAACGCCCATAGTTGGCTTGGAACTGCAGGAAATTATTGGGGGGAGGGTCCCCCAGGCCAGGCTCCTGCACATCAGCTTCTGAGAAGCTATCGGAAGGGAGCACAGGGCCTAGGCCAGCACAGGTGGTGGCCGTCCAGGGAGTAGACTCTGATTCAGAGGAAACTCACCTTGAGCCCTTCTTCACGCCCCTCCATGCCTGGCCCTGTGCTCTGAGGTCGCCCGGTCACTTCCTGAGCGCGAGCTTAAGTCGTCATTGCCTCTGCCATTGCTGCTGCCCCTGCGGCTGGTGCCTTCCCGATCTGTGAGCCTCCCCCACCTTCTTCATGGAATTGCTGCCTTGTAGCTCAAGCTGTTGTGAAAATCAGATAACAGCAAATTTATATCAAGAGCGTTTGATGTGCCAAACACAGTTTGGGTGACAGGGTTTGCTCACCACGCTCACATGCCTCTAACTCCTCACACCCACAAGGGTGCCGACACCCATTTCCACTCTCACTCACACCCACCTAGCCCCTCGCACCCGCAGATGCACACCCAGCCCTCCTGGGCCTGTGGAGGCCCCAGCTCTGCCCCTCCTCCACCGGCGCCTCCCGGTCCCTGCGGCCAGCATGGTTCCCAGCATGCCCTGCGGGCAGCCCCATGGCGCTCGGTTGGGTTCCCTGAAGCCACAGCCTGCCCTGACTCCCACAGCCAAATCGAGTCAAAGACCAATTAATATGCTGATACCTGTGGCCAGCTGAAGTGATGTAGAGCTGATGATTTCTTTTTCCATTTTACTCCAACTGTGGTTTCATTTTTTTCCCAGCCCTCCTTTGGTCAGTGGTTTTAGGGGCACTAAAGTTCACTTTTGTGGGTAACCTGCACTGTTAGCTGTTGATTTAATTAACTCAGCCTTTCTCTTCCTTGACCAGAACAAGGCCAGCCGGGCTGCTTTACAGACGCCCATCTGGGCAGCCAAGGGCGGGAGGCGTCTGACAGAGAAGCGTGTGGTCCCTGGCAGGCACTCCCAGCCCCTGGCTGTCATCAACAGCTCCGTGTTTTCTGAAGCACTTCGGAGCCACCCTCTCGTGAGGTGCAAAGGGGTTTTATTCCCATTAGACAGGTGGGGAAACTGAGGCTCAGAGATGCAAACAAAATCACCTAGGGCCACAAACCCAACAATGAGCAGAGCTGGGCTTTCAAGCCAAGTATTTCTCTTGCCACAGACCTGTTTTGGAGAGGCAGTTTATTCCCCCAAAAGGTGTTGCATTCCAGGAGAGGCAGGTGTGAGGCTAGAAGACACCTGGGGGTGCTAAAGAGAAACAGGAGGGAGGGATTCTGAGGAAGATGCTAGCTGAAATCACACTCCTGAGTTTCTTCCCCAGGATGGAACAGACCAGAGTCTTTGGTCCTCTGAGAAGTTCCAGATTCCCACCGTGCATCTCTCAGTGGCCAGGGGAGGGGTACATTCAGGCTTCAACCTTCAGCCCTCAAAGGTCTCTCTTGCTGAGTGGGTGCCTCAGACTACAGAGGACCCCCGGCAGGGGCGGGGGCGGTCAGGGTGCAGCAGGTGAGAGCAGAGCACGCAGCTGGAAAGGCCCCAGGAGGAGAGCATACGCACACACAGCTGAGGCCAGGGAGGTGGTGAGAATTGCGGGGAAACTCGACTCGGGGCAAGTCCCTCCCTCTCTGGCCCTCAGCGTACATGGGGACAGATGTTCTCAGTGGCTCAGGCTGTGCAGGTAGCGTTTTAGGGAACTCTGGCTGCTGGACTGAAGGAAGGGAAGGGAGGTGTCTGGGCTTGGAGACAGACCCTCATCTCTTCTCTGCTTCCCATTCCACCTCCTCCAGGAAGCTCCCCACCCCTCACCCACACCCATTCCCCAGCTGGCAGGCCAGGGCTCTGTGAACTTTTTTTTTTTTTTTTTGCCACCAGGGTGAATTGTCAATTGATTTGTTATTTATCCCACTGACAACAAAGAGAGTGAAAAGGTAATAATTCTGGGCCCTGGGGTAATTCAATTCCTGTAGCACCGTCAGCTGCATTAACTTACTTCCTGGATCTCAATTCAATTAGAGCAACATTCCCCAGCATTAATAAATCAATACTCATGCCATTTGGATATATTTTGAATGTCTTTCATTATACATTGCAGGTCGGGGATGGCTGTTGAATTGGAAGTTAATGGGACGGGACAGGGCAGGTGGAGCTGCCTGGGGAGAAGCCCCCAGCCGTGGGCTCTAATTGCCTCTGCCGCAGGAGAGGGCGCGAGTGAAGCAGGGGCCTGGTTAACTGAGCTGGCGGAGTCGCAGCGCGGCAGGGCCGTCTGGGTGGACGGAGGCTCAGGGGGTGGAGAGACCGTGTTCCGCCACTCCTGTCCTCGTTCGTTCATTCACCGCCCATCCCTCCTCTCTGTCTTCCTTCCATCTGCACGCTCACTCCCCTCCAGGCCCTCCTCCTCCCTCCTCCAAGCCTTCCTTTCTCTTCCTTCCATTCCTACCCCCCTTCCTCCCACACCTCCTTTTCTCTCTCCTACTCCTCCTTCTCCCATCCTTTTTCTCATCCTACCTCCAGGCCGTCCTCCCATCCCTTCCCCTGTCTTCTCATCCTTCCTCCTACTTTCTCCTCCTCCCTTCCATTGTTCTCTCTCCATCTCTTCATCTTCTATCCGTCCAGAACATCGTACTGCGGGCCTACCCGGCACCAGGCCGCACGCGGATGTCTGGGCTCACGGAGGTATACATCACATACGTTCTCCAAGCTCAGAGATGCCAACTCTACACAGATAATGTCACCACAATGGTCAAGAGTCACAGCACGAGCAATTAGAACACTTCTGCCAGAAAAGCCAGAGCGGGGCTCAGCGGTGAGCCCATGGCAGGAAGCTGTGACTCTAGGGACAGGGGAAGGCGGACGGAAGCCTGGGGTGGGTTTTGAGGGTGAGAAGGTCTTTGCCAGGTGGCCTGAGGGAGACCAGGAACTGCAGAGAGCCCGAGGAAACTGAGGACAGCACAGCAGTTCCCAATTGTGTGTGTGAATCCAAAATCAGACGCTTCGTCCATTTGATCCCCTGGTAAACAGAATACAGGTTCCCAGGATGCTCCTCTGGGCGGTCTCACCCAGGAGGTCTGGAAGGGGTCAGAAAGCAACAGCCACAGCAAAGAAGGTGCCTGCACAGGGGAGCTAGCCCGCATCTCGGTGGCTGCCATCGCCTGCGTGGCTGAGCAGGTCCACCTCGCTGAGCCTTCCTAGGTCTGCAATTGAATCGCTCATCTGATAATGTTCCTTGAGAGGGGAAAGAGAGGAATTGCTTATTCCCTTTGACAAAGGAGGAAACTGAGGATCAAACAGACAAGGGCTGAGCCAGACGCGTGGAGGCGCAGGGCCTTTGCACCTGCTGTCCCTCTGCTTGGGTCCCTTCTCCAAGGTACCCTCTGTTGGCTCCTCCCCTTCTGTGTTTGTTATCTCTTGCTGCATAACAAATTACTCGCAAAATTCAGTAACTTAAAACAACCCACGTTTATTATCACCCCGGTTCTGTGGGTCGAGAATCCAGCAGTGTCTGGGTCTGGCTCAGGCTCTCTGGGTCAGGATGTCAGCAGAGGCTGTGCCCCTCAGAAGGCCCGACTGGGGCTGGAGGGCCCACTGCCCAGGCAGCGCCGGCACGTGGCTGTCGGCAGGAGGGGTCAGAGCCTCACCAGCTGGGCTTCTCCACGGAGCTGCGTGAGCATCCTCACAAAGTGGCAGCCACTGTCCCTAGAGCAGGTGACCTGAAAGAGAGATAGCAAGCTGGAAACCGTGAGGTGTTTGGTAACTGACCCAGGAGTCGTATGCCGTCATTTCTAGCACATTTCACTTGTGGGAAGTGAGTCGCCAAGCCCCATCCCCACAGAAAGGGAGGTAAATTAAGCTCCATCTCTTGAAGGGAAGAAAATCAAAGAATGTGTTTTTTAAAAAAAAAAAAAGTATGTTCTTTCAGGTCTCTCCCAAATGTCACCTGATCAGAGATGCTGTCCCTGACACACCATCCGTAAGGATTCCAGCCTCTCGTGACCCTGGTCCCTTTTGCTCTGCTCTGTTTTCTCCGCGGCATTTGCTGTCCCCTGACATTCTACTGATTTTCATTATTAATCTCATTTATTGTCTGCCTCTCCCCGCTAGGACAGGCTTCATGAAAGCAGGCACTTTGGCAGTTTTTATTCCCAGCACATAGTAGGGACTCTAAAAATGACTGCCCAGTGCAAGGATAGAAATGGAGCTGAAGGAAGAGAGAGCGCTGCCGACCCGGCTGGTCTTCCCTGCCTCTAGAATCTGACCCCGGCTGGATGCCGTGGGACCCAGAACCTCATCCTGTGCCCAGACTGGGGGCAGCCTGGTCTGAGGTCAGGTCCCAGCTTGGCTATTAGCTTTCAGCACGATGCTGGACGTGTCCTTTGCCCCCGCTCAGCCTCAGTTCCTCCATCTGAGAGAGTGTGTTGGATTCCTTCTTCCATTTCACATGTATGTCCCAAGCACCCACTAGGTGTTTGAACACAGTGTCGTGGGGATGAGCCTCTAGAATAAAACCACGGAGGGTCCTTCCAGCTCCCACGTGCTCCCGTTCTGCTATGGACTGCATTGTGTCCCCACAAATTCATATGTTGAAGCCCTTGTATCTGAATGTGATGGGGACTTTGGGAGGTAATTAGGGTTAGATTGAGCCATGAGTGCGGGCCCTCATGATAAGATTAGTGGCTTTATAAGAAGAGGAAGATCTCCCTCTCTCTTCCATGTGAGAACACAGCAAGAAGGTGGCAGTCTGTAAGCCAGGAAGAGGACCCTCACCAGGCATCTAAATGGCTGGCGCCTTGACCTTGGACTTCCAGCCTCCAGAACTGAGAAATAAATGTCTGCGGTTTCAGTCCCCAGTCAAGAGTATTCTGTAACGGCAGCCCAAGCTCACCAATGCAAATGCTGGCGGCCCTTTGCCTGGGCTCTGTGGGCTCCACATTAGGGTGGCATATTTAAAAACCAGGAGTCTCCTGGGAAGAGGCGGAGGCCACTGGAGGGCAGGGTGTCTCTAAAGCCAGTGTGAGGAGGGTGTGGAGGACAGGGCTTGCTCACCTCCGGGCCGTCGTACGTGCTGTCCCTCCTGTCACTGGCCAGCTCCTCCTCACCCTTTGGATCTTGGCTGCTGTGCCACCTCCTCTGGGAAGCCCTCTGCTGGATCCCACAGCCCCCTGGTATCCCAGACGAATGCACTGTCCAAAGTGGGCCGTGCTGGTTCCTTTGTCATGTCTTTCCACTCAGTGCTGGCCCCATTGGGGTGGTGACACTCAGGGAGAAGGGACTCAGATCCCAAGGCCACGGCTCAAGCACAAGGGCTGAGACCAACTGCGAGGGTCAGAGGCCTGGCTGCCTCCACTCCCCATGTCAGGCCTTGGCCAGACCAAGACCTCCTGGGTCCTTGGCAGGCCCAGGGGAGAGAGGCTGGCCCAGGGAGGAGACAGACCTCCAGAGCTGAGGCCCTGGGCTCTCCCCTTCTGCTCTCTCGGCTGCCCTCCCTGCCCCCCCTCACCCCCAGGTCTTTGGACAAAGACTAAACAATGACCTCCTACAGGGGAGAATAAAGGATTGGAATGACCTGGCTGCTTTCTGAGGGAACACAGGCTCTAACACTCGGGGGTGGTGGACAGAGATGCTGGAACCAGAAAAGAAGAGGCAGTCGTGAGTACATCAGTCTAAATCTCTCTCTCTGCGGCCCCAGTGGGGACAACCCAGGACAGCGCACATGCACATGGGCTTTGAAATAAAATTTTCAAAACATGGGTTCAAATCCTGGGTTTTGACCTTGGACAACTGGCCTCTTCTAAGTCTTTAGTTTCTTCATTTGCAAAATGGGGGTTCAGGGGGTGTCACCAAGGCTAGTTAGGGATGAAAAGAGAAAACACAAATCAAGAGCCCTTTGTCCTGGGTGCTCAGCAAATGTTGGCCTCCTCCCACCACCCACTTTTTCTCACTTAAATTTTTTCTTACACCTCCCCCTCCACCTATGTCACTGACTAGCTATGTGTGACCCACATGACACTTATATCCTCTCTGGGCTTCATGCGTTTGGGAGCTGGAGGGGTCATAAGCCCGTTTGCCTATAAGGACAAACTAAGGCCCAAGTCCAATGACAAAGCTGAACTTTGGTCTCTATGAGGCCACAGCTGTGTTGTCAGAATCCCAGCTATGGGCTCACCCCTGGGTCCTGCCCCACCCCCTGCCCTGCCCAGTTAGACTCTGAGAAAGTCCCTTCCCCTCTCTGGGCCTTGTTTGCCCGTCGGAATTACAATGGGGCGAGCCAGAAGTTTTCTGAAGGTCCTCATTCTGATTTTGCCAGTTCCGGGATTCTGAGTTGGATCAGGAGGACTTCAGCTTTGGCCACCTCTGAAGCCACAGGTGACTCTTCTAAGAAGTCAGGTGGCGGACTTCCTAAGATGGCGGCATAGGTGAATGCACTGTACCGCCTCGCACAACCAAACAAGGGAAAAAATCAGAAATCTGCACATCCAAACACAGCCAGATCTGACAGAAAATCATATTGAGAGGAAGTCCGACAACCAAGGAATTAAAGAAGATACATTCATCTAGTTTGGTGAGCCAGAAGGTGCAGAGCGAAGGGAGAGCGCTCGGCGACCCCGCGGCGAGCAGGTGAGCAGACGGCAGGTCCG